>CM075979.1:83762201-83798555 GCA_038087875.1 Malacoraja senta
GCTCAGAGGAGCTTGTGCTTCATTGACCAGGTAAAGGACAGAGTCAAGGTGAAGCCCAGGTAGATGTGGACATAATGTGGCCATTGATGTCACTTTAGACAATGAAGTCCTTGACCCCAACTTCAGCATATCAAACAATAACGGCATCATATCATAAAGCCAAATGGGCCTGACACCCTCTCTTTGCAAATTTGATCATGTCCTTAACCAGTCAGTCGAGCGGTTATTTTTTAATTTTTTGCATCTGAACAGATACACTTTCCAGAAACGCCAGTATCCGTAACCTGAGTCTTAATATTATTCTTTTTTTTCTGCGATCAAATATTCACAAGCCACAACAAATCAAGTCTTTGCATGTCGCTTTCTTCTTCCTCGGCTCTCTTCCCAGCGCAGATGTTTTGTCAGGTTCAAGGTGTGAAATCCGATGAATCGACGTGGTGTTTTCCACTGACCCGCAACTGAAAAAGCAATTGAGATATCTCTCTCAAGCACTGGAGTTCTAGTGCTTCAGTTCATGCCTTGAAGCGAAACAATAGATCGGAGTATAGACACAAAGTGCCGGAGTAACTCGGCGGGTCAGGCAGCGACTCTGGAGAGAACGGACGGGTGACGTTTCAGACTGAAGAAGGGTCTCGACCCGTAACGTCACCTGTCCCTTCTCTCCAGGGACGCTGCCTGCCCCGCCGAGTTACTCCAGCATTTTGCGTCTATCTTCGGTGTCAACCAGCACCTGCAGTTCCTTCCTGCGGAGATTTGAATATTTGTTGGGTTTCTTTGATCCACCAACAACCTTGCTTCGGTAGCCCGGTGGACAATTGAAATCCAGAGTGTTGATGGATTTTAAATCATGGACCATTTTAAATCTTATTTGTTCTGGCCGCAGATCAGGATAACAATTATTTGGACTATCACCATCCTGGCATTGACATTGATCACTCTGTTCCACAGGAGTTATGAGATTTTCAAAAAAACCCGGCAAAAGTGAGGATTGAATCTCAATAGTTTTAAAGGGACACAGCTACAGCACGGAACCAGGCCCTCTGGCCCAACGAGTCCGCGCTGACCAGCGATCCCCGCACACTAGCACCGACACACACACACACACACTAGGGACAATTTACAATTTTACCAAAGCCATTGAACCTACTAAGCTGTACGTCTTCGAGGGTGGGAAGAAACCGGAGCACCCGGACGAAACCCACGCAGGTCACGGGGCAGAATGTACAGATGTCGTACAGACAAGCACCCGTAGTCAGGATCGAACCGGGGCCTCTGGTGCTGTGAGGCAGTTACTCTACCGCTGCGCCACCCCTATATTTGTAACATTGTTAGCACCAAAAACATGGTAACTCTTGTGTACTGCCTAGGTGAGGTCAGCTGTATGATTCTACCAGGTTGTATGCAAAGCAAAGCATTTTGCTGTACCTCGGAACATGTGACAATATCATCATCATCATCAAACGTTGACCATGTTGTCTTCAGTGAGAACAGAAGCCATAGACTGCAGGAAGGTGCAGACAAAATGTGTATGAAGGAACTGCAGATGCTGGTTTAAACTGAAGATAGACAAGCAGCATCCCTGGAGAGAAGGAGTGGGTGACGTTTCGGGTCGGGACCCTTCTTCAGACTGAAGAATCTGTCCACGATCACTATCCATGTTGCCTGATCTACTGAGTTACTCCAGCACTTTGTGTCTTTCTTTGGTATGCACCGGTATCTGCAGTTCCTTGTTATTACATTTAGTTCAATGAGATGGTGATGAAGCCATGCGGGACACTTTTCTTTATTAGCTGAGGCACTGAACATAGATGATGCTAAACCTGTTTGCAATGTTGGGCGATGTTGGGTACACCGCAACTTGAACTCTGCACAAAGTTCTGATCACTATATTATTGTACAGGAAAGAAGCAACTGCTCTGGAGGGAGGCAGGGGGGTTTTAGTAATATTTTAGCCATGAGCATAGATTGGAAGAGTTTCGTTTCGTTTAGAGAAACAGGGAGGAAGTAGGCCCTTCGGCCCACCGAGTCTGCACCGACCAGGGATCCCCGCACACCAACACTGCCATACACACACTAGGGACATTTTATGGAAGCCAATTAACCTACAAACCAGTACGTCTTTGGAGGGTGGGAGGAAACCGGAGCTCCTGGAGAAAACATGGAATTTGTTCCTTCTCCCCGTGACCCGCGTGGGATTTCTCCGGCTTCTCCGGGTTTCCTCCCACACTCCAAAGATGTACAGGTTTGTAGGTTAATTGGCTTCGGGGTAAAAAGTGGCTTCTGTGAAAATTGCACATAAAGTGTGCAGGATAGTGCGAGTTAGTGATACAGCGTGGAAACAGGCCCTTCGGCCCGCCGGGTCCGTGCCGACCAGCGATCCCCGCACATTAGCACTATCCTACACCCACCAGGGACAATTTTTACATTTACCAAGCCAATTAACCTACATACCTGTACGTCTTTGGAGTGTGGGAGGAAACCGAAGATCCCGGAGAAAACCCACGCAGGTCACGGGGAGAACGTACAGACTCCGTACAGACAGCACCCGTAGTCGGAATCGAACCCGGGTCTCTGGCGCTGCATTCGCTGTAAGGCAGCAACTCTACCGCTGTGCCACCGTGACCGCCCAGGTGTACGGGGATCCCTGGTCAGCGCAGACTGGGTGGGCCAAAGGGCCTGTTTCCACGCTGTATCTCTGAACTCAACTAAACCTAAACTAAACTGTAGATTGTGGCCAATGTCTTGTTTGCTGCATTCCTAACTGCAGTAGATCAATACCAGACAGCACAGTATCAAGTTTTGCTATGGCAGAAACAAAGTCAGAGGAATGCCAAATGACAGGAGACATTGTCCCTCAAACCCCTTAGTGTCCCCTTCCTCGAGAGCACCCTTCACTTTTCAATGAGCTCATCCTGTTGAAACTGAACCGTGGCACGCAGGAGGATGAGGGGTAATCACACAGAGGTGTACAAAATCATTAGAGGAATGGATCGGGTAGACGCACGGAGTCTTTTGCCCCGAGTAGCGGAACCAAAAGCCCGAGGACTTAGGTTTAAGGTGAGGGCGGAAGGATTTAATAGGAACCTGAGGGGGTAATTTTTTCACACAAAGGGTGATGGGCACATAGAACGAGCTGCCCGAAGAGGTAGTTGAGGCAGGTACATTGAGACAGGTACATGGACAGGACAGGTTTAGAGGGATATGATCCAAATGGACGCAGTTGGGACCAGTGTAGATGGGACAAGTTGGTCGGTATGAGCAAGTATGCGGAAGGGCATGTTTCCAAATCACTCTATGATTCTATTTCTTGATGCACAAAAGAAAAATCGCTTTAGCTTAGTTTAGAAATATAGCGCGGAAAAAGACCTTCGGCCCATTCAGTCCATGCTGACCATCGATCACCCATACATTGCACACTAGGGCAATTTACAGATGCCAATTAACCTAGAAACCTGCACCTCTTCGGAGTGTGGGAGGAAACCGGAGCACCCGGAGAAAACCCACGCGGTCACAGGGAGAAGGTACAAACTCCACACAGGCAGTACCCGAGGTCAGGATCGAACCCGTGTCTGAGGCAGCAACTCTACCGCAGTGCCACCGTGCTGCCCCATAATCTTTCATGGCTTACGCTGGCATTTCCCCCCAAAAAGCACCAACTTGTTGCTCCATTGTTGGTCTACAAAAAGAATGACTGGAGTTCCTCAGGTAGAGAAATATTTATGTCGGCTTTCGAAACGCATGATATAGTTTCACACGGAGAGATTGGAGGCGAGTCATTGGTGATTTGGTGATTTGAACAGTCGTTTGAACATAGAAGGTTCTGTCAGACAATTAAAACACTTTCAAAATTATGTTGATGCTGGTAGATAGGCACAATAGACGGACACAAAGAGCTGGAGTAACTCAGCGGGTCAGGCAGCATCTCTGGAGAAAAGGAACAGGTGATGTGTCGGGTCGAGACCCTTCTTCAGTCTCCACCCGCAACGTCATCCTTCACTCCAGAGATACCGACCCGCTGAGTTACTCCAGCTCTTGGAGTCTATCTTCGGTGCAAACCGGCATCTGCAGTTCCTCCCTACACAGGAGCGACCAGGAAGATTGTTTGCACGCACGTCCCACGTTTCCTAAACTATTCACATCGTTCTTTTAAACGTTTAAGACGTAAAATCATTGACCAAGTGGCATTTCTGTCTCGCCAGCCCGTGAATAGGCCAGGCTTACTTCCCCCGTCACTGCAGAGCGAAGCACATGTTTTGTGTAGAATAACTGGATTATCCAGTTGGAAACATTGAAACATAGAAAGTAGATGCAGGAGGAGGCCATTCGGCCCTTCGAGCCAGCACCGCCATTCAATATGATCGTGGCTGACCATCCAGAATCAGTATCCCGTTCCTGCCTTCTCCCCGTAATCCCTTGATTCTGTTAGCCCCAACTCTCTCTTGAAAACATCCAGTGAATTGGCCTCCACTCTTTGCCTCCTGTGGCAGAGAATCCCACAGGTTCACAACTCTCTGGGTGAATAATGTTTTTCCTCATCCCAGTCCTAAATGGCCTATCCCTTATTCTTAAACTGTGGCCCCCTGGGTCTGGACCCCCCCCCCCCCCCACCCAACACGGGGGACATGTTTCCTGCCTCTAGCCTGTCCAATCCCTTACGAATGTTATATGTTAGCACCAGGAAGTTTCCAGTGACGCGTTCAGTGACCTCAGACGTACCCTCCTGCTCGTTCCGAAGCCTCTTTGCTCGAAGAAACACATGAAGTGGAGAAAACCCAGATGCTGTCTGCTTGCAACTCAGTCAGGGCAGCCGGCACAGTCTTGTCAAACTGTTATGTGTTCCCTCGTCTCCATTGAGCACATTAATTCAGTGGCATTAACTATTTCTGACGGGTGCATTTCTCATTCGTAGCTCTCTGCTTTCCATTTCCCCACGACACTGAAGCAGTGTTTTAGCCAAGGACGTCAGTGGTAGTTAGCTCAGGTTAACTCATTCTTTTCATAGTCATTGCTCGAGAATAGTAAATTACAATTCATTTCTCACCCCGCGTAACCCTCATGAGAAACACGGTGCTGACAGGAGGAATGAAAAATACTTTGACCTCTATCTTGTGGTCGTGGCAAATACTGTTCCTTTTTTCATTCAACGTCGAATGCATAATTACAAAAAAGTTGTTTTCCTAAAGGTTGACATTGAAATTTATGTTTGACAGATCCGTGTTATTTATAAAAAGAAAGATATTTAGTCGGGCGGCACAGTGGCGCAGCGGTAGAGTTGCTGCCTAAAACCCCTGTCCCACGGTACGAGTTCATTCCAAGAGCTCTCCCGAGTTTGCTCTGATTTGAACTCGGAGATTTACGGTAATGGCCGCTCGTCGATACTCGGGGCTCTCGTGGACATTTTTCAACGTGTTGAAAAATCTTCACGAGTCTTCCCGAGCTTACCTGCCGTTAGCGAGTCTTCCCGAGTACCTGCCGTTAGCGTTACGAGCCGCTAAGAGACGTCCCCGAGCTCCGACGTACCCGCTACGTTCATTCTCCGTGCTTACCACGAGCTTGATTTAATACTCGGGAGAGCTCTTGGAATGAACTCGTACCGTGGGACAGGGCTTTTACACCCCCTTACAGCGCCAGAGATCTGGGTTCGATCCCGACTACGGGTGCTGTCTGTGCGGAGTTTGTACGTTCTCCCCGTGACATCTGCGTGGGTTTTCTCCGAGATCTTCGGTTTCCTCCCACACTCCAAAGACGTACAGGGTCTTGATGTAAACGTAAATAACATTGTCCCGAGTGTGTGTGGGATAGTGTTAGTGTGCGGGGATCGCTGGTCGGTGCGGGCATGGTGGGCTGAAGGGCCCTGTGACGCTAAACTAAACTTTAACTTGGGTCGTTTGCAAACGCTGTCCCTTTGTTTAGTTAACGTCAAATGCATAATTTCAAAAAAGTTTTCTTAAATATGGAAATTGAAATTTAAACTTGACAGATTTATTTTATTTAAAAAAATATATGAAATTGAGTCGAAGAGACTGGTTGAACAATTCCACCTGGAGTTATACATGAAGCCTGCCTGCTCGAGCCCAGATCATTTATATCTGGGCTTTGAAATCCAAGACAGTGGTCTGTTTCTTTCCACGAAGGTTACATATTTCAGCAATGATTGCTTTAGTCAGCTGCCAGATGATTTGCAGAGAGGGAAATAACAGCCGCGATGTTCCCTGGATCATTTCACGGCAATCTACGACACTCAGCAGGCCACTTCCCGTCAAATTGACGATGTGTTTTTGCACCAGACTTGGCTGAATTGCCCCGAGCCCATCTACCGACTGGCCCTTCACCACAACCATTGCCACAGGCGGCTGTGGAGGCTAAGTCAGTGGATACCTTTCAGGCAGAGATAGATAAATTCTTGATTAGTACGGGTGTCGGGGGCTATGGGGACAAGGCAGGAGAATGGAGTTAGGTGGGAGAGATAGATCAACCATGATTGAGTAGCGGAGTAGACTTGATGGGCTGAATGGCCTAATTCTGCTCCTCTCACTTATGAACCGCCCTTTCCTATTATCTGAATGGTGGCCGATTAGGAAAAGGGGAGATGCAACGAGACCTGGGTGTCATGGTACACCAGTCATTGAAAGTAGGAATGCAGGTGCAGCAGGCAGTGAAGAAAGCAAATGGTATGTTAGCATTCATAGCAAGAGGATTTGAGTATAAGAGCAGGGAGGTTCTACTGCAGTTGTACAGGGTCTTGGTGAGACCACACCTGGAGTATTGCGTACAGTTTTGGTCTCCTAATCCGAGGAAAGACATTCTTGCCTTAGAGGGAGTACAGAGAAGGTTCACCAGACTGATTCCTGGGATGGCAGGACTTTCATATGAGGAAAGACTGGATAGACTCGGCTTGTACACGTTGGAATTCAGAAGACTGAGGGGGGATCTTATAGAAACTTACAAAATTCTTAAGGGGTTGGACAGGCTAGATGCAGGAAGATTATTCCCGATGTTGGGGAAGTCCAGAACTAGGGGTCACAGTTTAAGGATAAGGGGGAAGACTTTTAGGACCGAGATGAGGAAATCATTTTTCACACAGAGAGTGGTGAATCTGTGGAATTCTCTGCCACAGAAGGTAGTTGAGGCCAGTTCATTGGCTATATTTAAGTGGGAGTTAGATGTGGCCCTTGTGGCTAAAGGGATCAGGGGGTATGGAGAGAAGGCAGGGATGGGATACTGAGTTGGATGATCAGCCATGATCATATTGAATGGCGGTGCAGGCTCGAAGGGCCGAATGGCCTACCCCTGCACATATTTTCTATGTTTCTATGTACTTAACCTATACTATACTTTTCCTGCACTATAGGGCGCGGAAACAGGCCCTTCGGCCCGCCGGGTCCGCGCCGACCAACGATCGCCTCATGCGCTAGCACTATCCTACACACATACTAGGGACAATCTACAATTTACAGAAGTCAATTAACCTACAAACCTGCACGTCTTTGGAGTGTGGGAGGAAACCGGAGCACCTGGAGAAAACCCACGCGGTCACAGGGAGAACGTACAAACTCCACACAAAACAGCACCCATAGTCAGGATCGAACCCGGGTCTCTGGCGCCGTGAGGCAGCAACTCTACCGCTGCGCCACCATGCTGCCGTTATTGGCACCTAACACCACATCTGTGTTTAATTTGTAGGGGTTCAATTGGGTGTCGAGGTTTTAAGGGCCAGTGTCTCGCTCACTCTTAGTTTAGTGTTGTTTAATTTATTATTGTCACGACTACCGAGGTACAGTGAAAAGCTTTAGTTTGCGAGCTGTCGAGACTATCCATGGTGCTCATGAGGGTTACAGGATTTTTAAAAAGGAATTTGAATCACTATTCTCAGCTAATGACAAGTAATAATTCTCCTGTAATAAAGCAACGAGTTATTGTAGGAAGGACAGGTTTAAACCGAAGATACACACAAAAAGCTGTTGTAACTCAGCGGGACAGGCAGCATCTCTGAAGGGAAGGAATAGGTGACGTTTCAGGTCGAGACCCTTCTTCAGACTCACACAGGCTAACATTGTGTTAGCCTTTTACTAACTACCAGTAACGAACCTTGCCAAAACACTGCTTCCACGTTATAGGTAAATGAAAAACAGAAAGCCGTGAATTACTAATTTACCCTTCGGAATTACTGAACGATGATGAACTAATATGTTCAAGTGGTCCACAGTTAAGGGGCACGACATTTAGTGCAAGATAGACGCAAAATGCTGGAGTAACTCAGCGGGTCAGGCAGAAAAGAAATAGGTGATGTTTTGGGTCGAGACCCTGGTAACATAGAAACGTGGAAAATAGGTGCAGGAGTAGGCCATTCGGCCCTTCAAGCCAGTTGATCATCCAAAATCAGCACCCCGTCCCTGCTTTCTCCCCATCTCCCTGGATTGGGTTAGCCCTAAGAGCTACATCTAACTCTCTGTGGAATACCAGGCCAGCATTGAGCCAGGCAGGGCTCATGAGGGATTAGGTTTAAGGTGAGAAGGCAAGATTTCATATGAAGGTGTATCTGGAGGGAAACAGGGTGAACGCACAGTCTTTTACCCAGAGTAGGGAAATCAAGAACCAGGGGACACGCGTTTAAAGTAAGAGGGGAAAGATTTAATAGGAATCTGTAGGGCAACTCGAGGGTTGATGGGTATATGGAATGAGTTGCCAGAGGAGGTAGTTGAGGCTGGTATCCTAACAGCATTTAAAAGATACTTGGACAGTCACATGGATAGGGGAGGTTTGTAAGGATGGGAGGAAACCGGAGATCTCGGAGAAAACCCACGCAAATCACAGGAGGACGTAAAAACTCCGTACAGACAAGCACTTGTGGTCAGGATCGAACCCAGGTCTCTGGCGCTGTAAGGCAGCAACTCTATCGCCGTGCCGCCCTGACAACGAAAAGTGGTCAACCTGAAATGTCAACTCTTCCGCAGATGCTGCCTGACCCACTCAGCTTTTCCAGCGATTCCTGTTTTATTTATTTTTTCAGAATTCCATCATCTGCAGTCTTGTGCTTTTGAACCAATGTGGCCCCAGCCAGTAACTCTCTGGGTGAAAACGTTTTTCCTCATCTCAGTCCTAAATGGCGTATCCCTTATTCTTAAACTGTGACCCATGGTTCTGGACTCCCCCAACATGTGGAACATTTTTCCTGCATCTAGCCAGGAAGCAACCTCTGCTGATGGGGCCCAGTCCCACAACTCCATCCATTTTAAGGCTACTTCCACAGTGGTGTGGTTTCCGTGGTTACGAAGTCAAAGGCTGTTTTAACATGTGGTCCCTTCATGCATCCAGGCCCATGCAATGATTGGGCAACTCTTCATTAAGACTTCTCATCACCACTTCCGACTGAGAATAGAAACATAGAAAATAGGTGCAGGATTAGGCCATTCGGCCCTTCGAGCCAGCACCGCCATTCAATATGACTGATCATCTAAAATCAGTACCCCATTCCTGCTATTTCCCTATATCCCTTGATTCCTTTAGCCCAAAGAGCTAAATCTAACTAATAGGCTTGTGTTTGTATTTAATTAGAGGGTTGTATGATCAAAGGAGTAAAGTGTTTCCAAATATTATGGTATACTTCCTTAATAATGGATCAACTGGGCTTATATTCACTGGAATTTAGAAGGATGAGAGGGGATCATATAGAAACGTAGAGATGCTGCCTGTCCTGCTGAGTTACTCCAGCTTTTTGTGTCTATCTTCGGTTTAAACCAGCATCTGCAGTTCCTTCCCACACGTAAAATTCTTAAGGGATTGGACTGGCTCGATGCAGGAAAAAATGTCCCCATGTTGGGGGTGTCCAGAACCATGGGTCACAGTTTCGGAATAAGGGGTAGGCCATTTCGGACTCACCCAGAGAGTTGTGAATTTGTGGAATTCTCTGGCACAGAAGGCAGTGGAGGCCAATTCACTGGATGTTTTCAAGAGAGAGTTAGATAGAGCTCTTAGGGCTAATGGAATCAAGGGATATGGGGAGAAATCAGGAACAGGTACTGATTCTGGATGATCAGCCATGATCATATTGACTGGCGGTGCTGGCTAGAAGGGCCGAATGGCCCACTCCTGCACCTATTTTCTATTTTTCTGTCTATGTTTCTAATAATGGGCACACAATATGCATGGCCCATTATGGAGGGTGTGGGCAATAGCAAAGACAAGCTTAACCACTTACCTTGGTTCAAGTGAATAGAAGACCTTGCTGCTAGTCTTTTGATGATTAAGGTCCTTCCTTGATGTCAGGTATGGAAATCGCTATCAAAATATGGAGGGGACTACGGGCGCTGTCTGTATGGAGTTTGTACGTTCTTCCCCGCGACCTGCGTGGGTTTTCTCCCAGACCTTCGGGGGGACACAATTTCTTGGCGGCCGCGCTCGCATGCGCACACTCACACACAAACGCGAGGCTTCGGATGCTCAATCCAGCGCTAAATGCAGCTCAACTCTGCCTGACTCGCCGGGTTAACCTACAGCCCTGCCTGGACTGACGGGACACCAGTGCTGCTTCTCCGCGCTGGCTGTAAACCTGGGCCATATTTCCCGCAAGCCCAGGCAGGGCTGTAGGTTAAACTGGCGGGACAGGCAGAGTTGAGCTGTGTTTAGCGCTGCTTCTCTGCGCTGGCTGTGGGCCTGGGGGTACAGCTCCCGTCTGACTCCTGACGTCTCTAGCCACCCCCGGGCGTGTGGCGGGGGGGGGGAGGCCACTCGGGTGGGGACGGGATCTTTGGACGGGACAACGCCGGAGAGCCGGGATCGATCCTGGCTACGGATGAGGTGCAGGTCTGTGCCGAGAGTGTTTTGGCGCATCTCCCTCCTCCAATCATCGCGCTGAATTATCATGTCCCGCCCCCATTGTCTGCTGACCGACATCTCGTCCAATCGCCGCTCTCGATCAGCAGTCCCACCCCCACTGTCTCGTGGAAAGCGGAGATTTCACCGGGTTTTAAAATCCGGATTACAAAAAATGGGGGGGGGGGGGGGACTGTCCCCCACCTCTCAAAACAGGGGGGGACGTGTCCCACCTGGCCCCCCCGGTATTTCCTCCCCTGCTTGATGTTATCAAGATGGACCTCCCCCGGGAATTGCACGGTGGCCCAGCGGTAGAGTGGCTGCATTACAGTGCCGGAGACCTGGGTTGGATCCTGACTACGGGCGCTGTCTGTATGGAGTTTGTACGTTCTTCCCCGCAACCTGCGTGGGTTTTCTCCGAGACCTTCGGTTTCCTCCCACACTCCAAAGATGAACAGGTTTGCAGGTTAATTGACTTGGTATAAAAATGAAATTGTCCCGGGTGTGTGGAGGATAGTGTTAGCGTGCAGGGATCGGTGGTCGGCGCGTTCTTGGTGGGCCAAAGGGCCCGTTTCCGCGCTGTATCTCGAAACAAAAATAAACGAAAATACTCCAGCTTAAATAAGGGACAGCAGTGTACAACCTCTCATGACCCTATGCAGTAATGACGTTTCAAATGACTGGGTGCATAACACTTAAAATATTAAACAAAACAATGAGTGTGAATTATGAAATCTAAATTATCGAAGGACGGCACGGTGGCGCAGCGGTAGATTTGCTGCCTCACTGCACCAGAAACCCGGCTTCGATCCTGACTACTGGTGCGTATCTGTACAGAGTTTGTGCGTTCTTCCCGTGACAGCATGGGACGTACAGTTTTGTAGGTTAATTGGCTTCGGTAAAGATTGTAAATTGTCCCTGGTGTGTAGGGTAGTGCTGGTGTACGAGGTGATCGCTGGGCGGTGCGGACTCGGTGGAGGGGAAGGGCCTGTTTCCGCGCTGTATCTCTAATCTAAATAAACCTCATCTAAAAGCAGTAAAGCAGCAGCTCTTTGTAGGAACCTTCGACCCAGTCATCTCAAAGCATCTTTCAAATGAAAAAAAAAAGAGTTTCACTGAACTGTGGTCACAATAGTTTGGGATGAGATTGATAAATGACATGAATGACCAGTTGTGTGTGTGGTTATTAAGAGTGGCCCAGCGATAGAGATCCGGGTTCCATCCTGACTATGGGTGCTGTCAGTAAGGCTGTGATGAGGGTCCAGTCCGCATCTAGTGTGGAGTGAAGCCTCTCCACAAAGTGGTGTTTCTATCAGCTGAGTTTCGTTTACTGTTGTCAGGTGTACTGAGGCACAGAGAAGAGCTTTTTGTTGCGTGCTATCCAGTACATGATTACATCCGAGCTGTCCGCAGTGTACAGAGACAGGAGAAAGAGGGTGACGTTTCGTGCAAAATTAAGTCCAATTCAAGATAGTTTGAAGGTCTCCAATCAGGATTACTCTCTGGTTGGTGAGAGGACGGTTCAATTGCTGGTAAAAATCGTCCGCGAATGTGGAGGTATGTGCTTTCACACTTCTGTACCTCTTGCCCGATGGGAGAGGGAAGTAAAGAGAGTGTCCGGGGTGAGATTGGTCCTTGATTATGCTGCTGGCCTTGCCGAGGCTGCGTGAAGTGTAGATGGGGTCAGTGGAAGGGAGTTTGGTTGTGCGTGATGCCCTCAGCCTCGTCCACAACTGGAAATCCAATTACTTAGGTGCAACTGATCATCTCCTTAATAGACAATAGACAATAAACAATAGATAATAGACAATAGGTGCCGGAGTAGGCCATTTGGCCCTTCGAGCCAGCACCGCCATTCAATGTGATCATGGGTGATCATCCCCAATCAGTACCCTGTTCCTGCCTTTTCCCCATATCCCCTGACTCTGCTATTTTTAAGAGCCCTATCTAGCACTCTCTTGGAAGCCTCCACCGCCCTCTGAGGCAGAGAATTCCACAGACTCACCACTCTCTGTGAGAAAAAGTGTTTCCTCGTCTCCGTTCTAAATGGCTTACTCCTTATTCTTAAACTGTGGCCCCTGGTTCTGGACTCCCCCATGTCATTTAAATGTCATTTGTATTGAATCCAGCAAAACTGGTGCATGCAATATTATCCGGCTGCAATGCCAAGCCATCCGGCAGTCTCATTGTGCGTGTCCACAGGTCCTTGTCAATTGACATTTAACTTTGTAAAGTTCTTTTTTGATGTTGATGTTCTTGATGTTCCAGGCTTTCAAATTTAGACTTTAGAGATACAGCGCGGAAACAGGCCCTTTGGCCAGCGATCACCCCGTGCTATCCTACACGCTAGGGGCAATTTTACAGAAGCCAATTAACCTACAAACCCGCACGTCTTTGGAGTGTGGGAGGAAACCGGAGCACGCCGTCGCAAGAGAGAGCGTAAAACTCCGTACAGACAGCACCCGCAGTAAGGATCGAACCTGGGCCTCTGGCGCTGTAAGGCAGCAACTCTACCGCTGCGGTACACACAATGTGGAATTGTACACTTGGTTTACTCATCCACGATGGGTTTTCTCCGAGAGCTCCGGTTTCCTCCCACACGCCATGGTTAAACAAGCTCTGCTATGCGGCGAGAAATCAGTGTTCGTTGAAATCCCTCCCTTCACCTTCTGTTTTCCCCGGTATATCCCTCAACAATCCTCCTCGCTACATGCAGTGGCCAACCTTGCTGTGAATGAAATAAAGAACCTTTCTACAGGGCACCGACCGGTGAAGTCCACACTTCGGTTTCGTGACCATCCCAAATGTAGAAAACAAAACCTTCATATGGCAGTTCCGTTTGCAATGTCAGAAAATTAATTCAGAACAAGAAGCTACAGGGGGTCGATCCTTCGTTTGAAGCCAGAACAAGATGAGTTCAACAGGAAGGCGTTTGGTGCCCCTGGGCTTTGAAGGACAAGGTTAACCAGTATTCTGCTAGGATCGTCCCCTAAAATGGTTTGGGATTAGATTGACCCGTAATCAGGTCAGTTTAGGTTATTGTCACGTGTACTGAGGTACAGTGAAAAGCTTTTGTTGCGTGCTAACCAGTCAGCGGAAAGACAAGATGGACCTCCCCCGGGAATTGCACGGTGGCCCAGCGGTAGAGTGGCTGCATTACAGTGCCGGAGACCTGGGTTGGATCCTGACTACGGGCGCTGTCTGTATGGAGTTTGTACGTTCTTCCCCGCAACCTGCGTGGGTTTTCTCCGAGACCTTCGGTTTCCTCCCACACTCCAAAGATGAACAGGTTTGCAGGTTAATTGACTTGGTATAAAAATGAAATTGTCCCGGGTGTGTGGAGGATAGTGTTAGCGTGCAGGGATCGGTGGTCGGCGCGTTCTTGGTGGGCCAAAGGGCCCGTTTCCGCGCTGTATCTCGAAACAAAAATAAACGAAAATACTCCAGCTTAAATAAGGGACAGCAGTGTACAACCTCTCATGACCCTATGCAGTAATGACGTTTCAAATGACTGGGTGCATAACACTTAAAATATTAAACAAAACAATGAGTGTGAATTATGAAATCTAAATTATCGAAGGACGGCACGGTGGCGCAGCGGTAGATTTGCTGCCTCACTGCACCAGAAACCCGGCTTCGATCCTGACTACTGGTGCGTATCTGTACAGAGTTTGTGCGTTCTTCCCGTGACAGCATGGGACGTACAGTTTTGTAGGTTAATTGGCTTCGGTAAAGATTGTAAATTGTCCCTGGTGTGTAGGGTAGTGCTGGTGTACGAGGTGATCGCTGGGCGGTGCGGACTCGGTGGAGGGGAAGGGCCTGTTTCCGCGCTGTATCTCTAATCTAAATAAACCTCATCTAAAAGCAGTAAAGCAGCAGCTCTTTGTAGGAACCTTCGACCCAGTCATCTCAAAGCATCTTTCAAATGAAAAAAAAAAGAGTTTCACTGAACTGTGGTCACAATAGTTTGGGATGAGATTGATAAATGACATGAATGACCAGTTGTGTGTGTGGTTATTAAGAGTGGCCCAGCGATAGAGATCCGGGTTCCATCCTGACTATGGGTGCTGTCAGTAAGGCTGTGATGAGGGTCCAGTCCGCATCTAGTGTGGAGTGAAGCCTCTCCACAAAGTGGTGTTTCTATCAGCTGAGTTTCGTTTACTGTTGTCAGGTGTACTGAGGCACAGAGAAGAGCTTTTTGTTGCGTGCTATCCAGTACATGATTACATCCGAGCTGTCCGCAGTGTACAGAGACAGGAGAAAGAGGGTGACGTTTCGTGCAAAATTAAGTCCAATTCAAGATAGTTTGAAGGTCTCCAATCAGGATTACTCTCTGGTTGGTGAGAGGACGGTTCAATTGCTGGTAAAAATCGTCCGCGAATGTGGAGGTATGTGCTTTCACACTTCTGTACCTCTTGCCCGATGGGAGAGGGAAGTAAAGAGAGTGTCCGGGGTGAGATTGGTCCTTGATTATGCTGCTGGCCTTGCCGAGGCTGCGTGAAGTGTAGATGGGGTCAGTGGAAGGGAGTTTGGTTGTGCGTGATGCCCTCAGCCTCGTCCACAACTGGAAATCCAATTACTTAGGTGCAACTGATCATCTCCTTAATAGACAATAGACAATAAACAATAGATAATAGACAATAGGTGCCGGAGTAGGCCATTTGGCCCTTCGAGCCAGCACCGCCATTCAATGTGATCATGGGTGATCATCCCCAATCAGTACCCTGTTCCTGCCTTTTCCCCATATCCCCTGACTCTGCTATTTTTAAGAGCCCTATCTAGCACTCTCTTGGAAGCCTCCACCGCCCTCTGAGGCAGAGAATTCCACAGACTCACCACTCTCTGTGAGAAAAAGTGTTTCCTCGTCTCCGTTCTAAATGGCTTACTCCTTATTCTTAAACTGTGGCCCCTGGTTCTGGACTCCCCCATGTCATTTAAATGTCATTTGTATTGAATCCAGCAAAACTGGTGCATGCAATATTATCCGGCTGCAATGCCAAGCCATCCGGCAGTCTCATTGTGCGTGTCCACAGGTCCTTGTCAATTGACATTTAACTTTGTAAAGTTCTTTTTTGATGTTGATGTTCTTGATGTTCCAGGCTTTCAAATTTAGACTTTAGAGATACAGCGCGGAAACAGGCCCTTTGGCCAGCGATCACCCCGTGCTATCCTACACGCTAGGGGCAATTTTACAGAAGCCAATTAACCTACAAACCCGCACGTCTTTGGAGTGTGGGAGGAAACCGGAGCACGCCGTCGCAAGAGAGAGCGTAAAACTCCGTACAGACAGCACCCGCAGTAAGGATCGAACCTGGGCCTCTGGCGCTGTAAGGCAGCAACTCTACCGCTGCGGTACACACAATGTGGAATTGTACACTTGGTTTACTCATCCACGATGGGTTTTCTCCGAGAGCTCCGGTTTCCTCCCACACGCCATGGTTAAACAAGCTCTGCTATGCGGCGAGAAATCAGTGTTCGTTGAAATCCCTCCCTTCACCTTCTGTTTTCCCCGGTATATCCCTCAACAATCCTCCTCGCTACATGCAGTGGCCAACCTTGCTGTGAATGAAATAAAGAACCTTTCTACAGGGCACCGACCGGTGAAGTCCACACTTCGGTTTCGTGACCATCCCAAATGTAGAAAACAAAACCTTCATATGGCAGTTCCGTTTGCAATGTCAGAAAATTAATTCAGAACAAGAAGCTACAGGGGGTCGATCCTTCGTTTGAAGCCAGAACAAGATGAGTTCAACAGGAAGGCGTTTGGTGCCCCTGGGCTTTGAAGGACAAGGTTAACCAGTATTCTGCTAGGATCGTCCCCTAAAATGGTTTGGGATTAGATTGACCCGTAATCAGGTCAGTTTAGGTTATTGTCACGTGTACTGAGGTACAGTGAAAAGCTTTTGTTGCGTGCTAACCAGTCAGCGGAAAGACAACACACGATTACAATCGAGCTGTTCACAGTGTGTAGATACGTGATAAGGGAATAACGTTCAGTGCAAGGTAGAGTCAGCAAAGTCCGGTCAAGGATAGTCCGAGGGTCACCAAAGTGGTAGATAGTAGTTCAGCACTTCTCTCTGGTAAGAGATCTAAATCTAAAGGAAGAAATGAGCAGCATCATCGTAAGTCAGACTCCTACCCGTTCTGTGTGACGACACTCCTGTAACTCCTGTGGGTGGCTCGAACTACTATCTACCTCTTTGGTCAACTACTATCTACCTCATTGGTGACCCTTGGTCTATCCGTGCTCAGACCTTGCTGGCTTTACTCTTGCAGGTTCCTGTTAAGAGGAAACGTTATGAAGCAAGAAAAATGTACACCAGCCAGAAGCTGCTGCTGCTTATTTATCATTTGCAAAACAAAAACAAATCATGTTGATAGGATACTTGTGCGGGCTGGGGCCTTCTTTATCTTTTGTGGCCTTGTGGGCCTGTCCTACTCAGGCGATTTTTTAGGCGACTGCCGGCGACTAGGACAATGGAATTCACCGAAGTCAGCACCGGCGGCAACCTACGGCAACCTACGACAGCACCTACGACAACCGACGACAGCCCAAATTGTCGCATGTTGAAATTTTTTCGGCAGTCGCCTGTAGTCGCCTAAACATTTGCCTAAGTGGGACAGGCCCATTGGCTGGATGCCAGTGTGATACACGTCTGAAGCTGAACGGTGAATTTGTTATCGGCAGAAACCTGCGCCGTGAACAACGGAGGCTGTGACCGTACCTGCAAAGATACCGCCACGGGGGTCCGGTGTAGCTGTCCGGTTGGATTCACCCTGCAACCCGATGGGAAAACGTGCAAAGGTGGGTCCCTGCTCTTCGTGTACCGTGAACCTTTCCACGCTGAAAACGGTGCCAAGCATCGTAAATGTCTGGCCTGGGGTCGCCAACTTTCTCGCTCCCAAATAAGGGTCAAAAGGTCAAAGCACTGGACAAATTCCCAACGGCAATTCGTTGACCGACTCGGCCGTGGCTGGGTAAATGGTGAGTTGGCCTGGGTGCTGGACTGCACACAGAGCCTGGCCGGCGGGGCCAGCTGAGGAGTTTTGGCCCGGGCGCGACGTCGCGCGCAAAGTCCGACACCCCATCCAACTCATGAACCGATGATCAGCCATGAGAAGGATGGGCGATAAGCGACGGGTCCAGATGTCGGAACAGCTGGCCGGGCTGCCGACCGACGGGGCCACGGGCGAGGCGCTGCTGCTGTACTACGTCGGGACGGGTGAGGCGGGGCCGGACGCGGCGCTCCGACCCCACAGTCCCCTCGACCCGAGTAGCAGCAGTCAAATACGGGACAAGGGCGAACCAATTTAGCCCCAAAATACGGAATGTCCCGGCTAATACGGGACTGTTGGCAACCCTAGTCTGGCTCTACAATCTACAATCCGTGTCTACCAGCGGAAGAAAGACATTAAATGCTGGAGTAACTCAGCGGGATATGCCACATCTCCGGAGAGACGGAACGGGTGACCTTTCCGGATTGAGACCCTTCTTCAGACTGAGTTGAGTTGAGTTGAGTTTATTGTCACGTGTGCCGAGGTACAGTGGAAATCTTTTGTCAGCGGAAAGACTGTACATGATTACAATCGAGCCGTCCACAGGATGGAATGAGTGAGAAGGGTTGAGACCTATCTTCAACGTCACCCATTCCTTATCTCCAGAGATGCTGTCTGTCCCGCTGAGTTACTCCAGTATTTTGTGTCTACCTTCGGTGTAAACCAGCATCCGCAGTTCCATCATACAAAAGCCAAGCAGAACGGCTCTTGTTGACATGGAAGTACTATCTGATTGTTCCTTGAGCACAACACTTCATGAGCATTGCGGTACGTTTGAAATTGTCAATTGTCTAAAGTCAAGAGTGTTTCATTGTCATCTGTCCCAGATAGAACAATGACAGTCTTACTTGCAGCAGCACAACAGAATATGTAAACATAGTACACTATAAACAATATAATAAACAAGAAAAAAATGTTAGGAGTTGGCCATTCGGCCTTTCGAGTTAGCTATTCAATGTGATCATGGCTGATCATCCCCAATCAGTACCCCGTTCCTGCCTTCTCCCCATATCCCCCGACTCCGCTATCTTTAAGAGCCCTAACTAGCTCTCTCTTAAAAGCATCCAGAGAACCTGCTTCCACCGCCCTCTGAGGCAGAGAATTCCACAGACTCACAACTCTCTGTGAGAAAAAGTGTTTCCTCGTCTCCGTTCTAAATGGCTTACTCCTTATTCTTAAACTGTGGCCCCTAGTTCTGGACTCCCCAACATCGGGAACATGTTTCCTGCCTCTAGCGTGTCCAAACCATTAACAATCTTATATGTTTCAATTAGATTCCCTCTCATCCTTCTAAACTCTCAGCATATGACAGTCCCGCCATCCCGGGAATTAACCTTGTAAACCTATGCTGCACTCCCTCAATAGCAAGAATGTCCTTCCTCAAATTAGGGGACCAAAACTGCACACAATACTCCAGGTGTGGTCTCACTAGGACTCTGTACAACTGCAGAACGACGTCTTTGCTCCTATACTCGATTCCTCTTGTTATAAAGGCCAACATGCCATTTGCTTTCTTCACTGCCTGCTGGACCTGCATGCTTACTTTCATAGACTGATGAACAAGGACCCCCAGATCCCGTTGTACTTCTCCTTTTCCCAACTTGACAGCATTTAGATAGTAATCTGCCTTCCTGTTTTTACCAAAGTGGATAACCTCACATTTATCCACATTAAACTTCATCTGCCATGCATCTGTCCACTCCCCCAACCTGTCCAAGTCACCCTGCATTCTCATAGCATCCTCCTCACAGTTCACACTGCCACCTAGCTTTGTGTCATCTGCAAATTTGCTAATGTTACTTTGAATCCCTTCCTCCAAATCATTGATGTATATTATAAATAGCTGCGGTCCCAGCACCGAGCCTTGCGGTACCCGACTAGTCACTGCCTGCCATTCTGAAAGGGACCCGTTAATCCCTACTCTTTGTTTCCTGTCTGCCAACCACTTCTCTATCCATGTCAGCACTCTACCCCCAATAACATGCGCCCTCATTTTGCCCACTAATCTCCTATGTGGGACCTTATCAAATGCTTTCTGAAAGTCCAGGTACACTACATCCACTGGCTCTCCCTTGTCCATTTTCCTAGTTACATCTTATAAAAATTCCAGAAGATTAGTCAAGCATGATTCCCCCTTCATAAATCCATGCTGACTCAGACCGATCCTGTTACTGCTATCCAAATGTGCGGCTATTTCATCTTTTATAATTGACTCCAGCATCTTCCCCACCACCGATGTCAGGCTAACTGGTCCATTATTCCCTGTTTTCTCTCTCCCGCCTTTCTTAAAAAGTGGGATAACATTAGCTACCCTCCAATCCACAGGAATTGATCCTGAGTTTATAGAACATTGGAAAAGTATCACCAATGCATCCATGATTTCGAGAGCCACTTCCTTAAGTACCCTGAGATGCAGACCATCAGGCCCTGGGGATTTATCAGCCTTCCGTCCCATCAGTCTACCCAACACCATTTCCTACCTAATGTGGATATCCTTCAGTACCTCTGTCACCCCAGATCCTCTGGCCACTACTATATCAGGAAGATTGTTTGTGTCCTCCTTAGTGAAGACGGATCCAAAGTACCTGTTCAACTCATCTGCCATTTCCTTGTTCCCCATAATAAATTCACCTTTTTCGGTCTTTGTGTGTATATAAACATACTCACACACATATATACAAATAAAAAACAAACAACAATAATAGTGCAATAATAATAATAATAGTCAAAGATGTTCAGAGCTTATATGAGATTGTAGTGTTTAATAGCCTGATGGCTGTGGGGAAGGAGCTGTTCCTGAACCTGGACGTTACAGTTTTCAGGCTCCTATACCCATTTTCCGGATGGCAGGGGTGAAATGAGTGTGTGGCCAGGAGGGTGTGGGTCTCTGACGATGCTGGCCCATTGCACTGTGATAATCAGGGCAACAAACTTGTTTGAGGTACAAAATATTGGCACGCAAGAAGTAAATATTAGCGAAGTGAGGGTAGCTCCATTGGAAGAGATTTGCAGAGATTCTTTATGCTCATATGAAGGGAGTGATTAAGTTTAATATAGAGAGTCATAGAGTCATACAGCGCGGAAGCAGGCCCATTCAGCCCATGCAGTCCACTCCGCCATTCAACCATGGCTGATCTGTCTCTCCCTCCTAACCCCTTCTTCCCAGGCTCTCCCAACAAATGGTCCATACACGTTGCCTTTCCTGCAGGGACCATTAAATAAACTACTGGGACACAGTTTAATGCCCTTGTAAACAGATTCACTGTTGGGAATTAAGCAACAGGGCCTGGAAATGCGGCTTGCGGTAAAATAGCCGAGTTCTTTCCCACAACAACGTGTTGCCAAAAACTTAACTGAGCTGTCCGCCAACAGATCTGACATGAAAGATTAACTTCATCTTTCGAAACTGTTTGCATGAGGGCCAAGGGATGTGTGTGTGCCAAGTTTCAAGTGCACATTCAGCCTCCACCTTCTGACGACCTGTATATTACACGCTTGCTGAACAGTGCTCCGGGTGCTTTGTTTTCTGAATGCTGTTCCACGTTGCAGAAGTCCAATCCATTTATCTTTCCTGGAGAGTGTTGTCTGAACTCTACTTCCGCTAAGAAAAGGACTTTTAAAACAAATGAAGGCCAAGCAAGGGTGTCCTTGGAGAGAATATTACACCTGAAAGCTGATCACCTTTTTTTTTGTCTAAAGTTCAATAGACAATAGGTGCAGGAGTAGGCCATTCGGCCCTTCAAACCAGCACCGCCATTCAATGTGATCATGGCTGATCATCCCCAATCAGTACCCTGTTCCTGCCTTCTCCCCATATCCCCTAACTCCGCTATTTTTAAGAGCCCTATCTAGCTCCCTCTTGAAAGCCTCCACCGCCCTCTGAGGCAGAGAATTCCACAGACTCACCAGTCTCTGTGAGAAAAAGTGTTTCCTCGTCTCCGTTCTAAATGGCTTACTCCTTATTCTTAAACTGTGGCCCCTGGTTCTGGACTCCCCCATGTCGTTTAAATGTCATTTGTATTGAATCCAGCAAAACTGGCCTCCACAGCCTTCTGTGGGAAATAATTCCAGAGATTCACCACCGTCTGAAATTCCTCCTCATCTCCTTCCTGAAAGAACATCCTTTAATTCCGAGGCTATGACCTCCAGTCCTAGGCTCTCCAACTAGTGGAAACATCCTCTCCATATCCACTCTATCCAAGCCTTTCACTATTCTGTACGTTTCAATGAGATCCCCCCTCACCCTTCTAAACTCCAGCGAGTGCAGGCCCAGTGCCATCAAATACTCATCCTATCTTAAACTACTCATTCCTGGGATCATTCTTGTAAACCTCCTCTGGACCCTCTCCAGAGCCAGCACATCCTCAGATATGGCGCCCAAAATTGCTCACAATATTCCAAATGCAGCCTGACCAGCGCCTTATAGAGCCTCAACATTACATCCCTGTTTTTGTATACAAGCCCTCTCGAAATAAATGCTAGCATTGAGTTTGCTTTCCTTACTACCGATTCGACTTGCAGATTAACTTTTGGGGAATCCTGCACCAGCACTCCCAAGTCCCTTTGCATCTCCGATTTCTGGAAAATAGGATTGGTCTCTTGGTTTGATGGCATCAAATGTCAGATCTTTCGAATCTGGGATGTACTTTAAGGGGCTGTCCCACTTGGGCGACCTAATTGGCGAGTTTAGAAGAATTTATGAGAGTTTGAAAAAATATCATGTAGAAGACCTCCTTCGACTTCCTTCGACTATGTTGAAGAACAGCTTCGACTAGCTACAACTAGTTACGACTAACTTCGGGAAAATTGGACGAAAATAGTGGAGAGTGATGACGACCTCCCTTCGACCTCCCTTCGACTATGATGAAGACTATCTACGACTACCCTCGAGTACCTATGACTAACATGCTGACCTACTACGACCTACTACGACTAAACCTTTGAGTTAAAAAAGTATCGATTTTTTCCATGGCGACCTTTTTTTACTCGCGGGCATTTTTCAACATGTTGAAAAACACGCCGCGACCTAGCTGAGGCCTCGAGTACACGGGGACCACTCTCGAGCATGAAGGAGAGTTACAAAGACCTCCTACGACCTCGTGTCGACCATGCTGCGAGTATGAGTCGAGGGCAAACTCGCCAGAACTCGCGGATTGGGTCGCCCAAGTGGGACAGCCAACAATGCAAGTTACATTGTACTTCAGACTTTTAGACTTGAGAGATACAGAGCAGAAACAATAGACAGGAGGAGGCCATTCGGCCCTTCGAGCCAGCACCGCCATTCAATGTGATCATGGCTGATCATCCCCAATCAGTACCCCGTTCCTGCCTTCTCCCCATAATCCCCTGATTCCGCTATCTTTAAGAGCCCTATCTAGCTCTCTCTTGAAAGCATCCAGAGAACCTGCCTCCACCGCCCTCTGAGGCAGAGAATTCCACAGACTCACAACTCTCTGTGAGAAAAAGTGTTTCCTCGTCTCCGTTCTAAATGGCTTACCCCTTATTCTTAAACAGGCCCTTCGGCGCACCGAGTCCGCGCCGACCAGCGACCATCCCGTACACTAAGACTATCCTACACACGAGGGACAATTTACAACTTATGCCGAAGCCAATTAACCTACAAATCTGCACGTGTTTGGAGTGTGGGAGGATACCAAAGGTCTCGGAGAAAACCCGCACAGGACACGTGGAGACCGCACTAACTGCGTACAGACAGCACCCGTGGTCGGGATCGAAACCGGCTCTCTGGCGCTGTGAGGCAGTAGCTCTACCGCTGCGCCACCGTGCTGCCCTATGTCTGGTGTATGGTGCACTTGTTCGAAATGAGATGAACTGGATACAGGTCTACTTGAAGTAACTCCACTGGCTGAAACAAAATGGACGCACCTTCATTCAGATTATAATAATTTCTGCAATGAGTTTTTATCCTTTCCTTGCAGATATTGATGAGTGTTTAATAAATAACGGGGGATGTGACCATTTCTGCAGAAACACAGTCGGCAGCTTTGAGTGCAGCTGTCGGAAAGGCCACAAGCTCCTGACAGATGAACGATCTTGCCAAGGTAAGTCTCCGTCCACTCCATTTCTTAACCTGTTTGCAGACAAAAAAAAAATAAGTTGATCGAACAATGAGGCAAAATGGTGATTTTATATTTCAATATCAATGTTGAAGTTTCTCCATGCAGAAACAAGGAACTGCAGATGCTGGTTTGCCAAGGAAAGACACAAAATGCTGGAGTAACTCAGCGGGTCAGGCAGCATCCCTGAAGAACATGGATAGGTGGGTTGGGACCTTTCTTCAGTCTGACTCAAAACATCACGCTATCCATGTGCTCCGGGGTTGCTGCCAGACCCGCTGAGTTTCTCCAGCATTTTGTGTCTTTTCAAGTGTTTCTAATTTGCTTAAACTAAACTAAAGAAGGTAAAAACTTTATTGCCTTCCATCACGGTGGGGAATGTGGTGGATCCGTTGTGGTGGATGTTTATGTTAAATTTAATGTAGTTGTGTGTTTTGGTGCTATTGTTGGCATGACTGTATGGCAAAAATCAAATTCTCTGGATGTTGCTAAACATACTTGGCTCATAAAATTATGAATACGATTACGATTATAAAGAACATAGCACCATTTATTTTTCATTCATGAACAAGTTGCATCTTGATGCGCAACACAATGTGATGTCTGACACAAATATTAATTCTGTTTAAGAAAGAACTGCAGATGCTGGAAAAATCGATGGTAGACAAAAAATGCTGGAGTAACTCAGCGGGTGAGGCAGCATCTATGGAGAGAAGGAATAGGCGACGTTTCGGGTCGAGACCCTTCTTCAGTCTGAGGCAGCATCTATGGAGAGAAGGAATAGGCGACGTTTCGGGTCGAGACCCTTCTTCAGTCTGAAGAAGGGTCTCGACCCGAAACGTCGCCTATTCCTTCTCTCCAGAGTTGCTGCCTGACCCGCTGAGTTTCTTCAGCAATCTTTGTCTACCAAATATTAATTCTGACCTGTGGTTCACTGAAGTTTGGTTTAGTGTGAAAACGAATGAACATTGTTTTCATTACGGGAAGGCTTCAAAGGAACTTGGGTAGGAAGGAACAGCAGATGCTGGTTAATACCAAAGATAGATACAAGATGCTGGAGTAACCCAGCGGGCCAGGCAGCAACTCTGGAGAGAAGGAATAGGCGACGTTTCGGGTCGAGACCCTTCTTCAGATTGAAAGATAGAGAGCTGTTTTGTTCTGACCTTCACTATTTTTCAGTCTGAAGAAGGGTTCCGACCCGAAACGTCACCCATTCCTTCTCTCCAGAGATGCTGCCTGTCCCGCTGAGTTACTCCAGCATTTTGTGTCTATCTTCAAGGAATTTGGTTTTAACTTTCGTGATAGGGCAGACAGGTTGTGAGACGATTTCAAATGCCCATTGTCTAGCCCACCAGTTTTCCTTTTCCATTAACAGATTCCAATTTCCATATTAAAAGATCCATCACCTGAGAATGTTGTGCTAAGGCTCTTTCAGGGTTGTGTGTCAGCATGTTTGGATGTGGGTGAAAGATGGCATTTGTACTCTTGATTTTTGCCCAGCAATGGCAAAATCCATTCTTGATCCCCTCTCCACGATCGAGTTGACATCGGACATGATTGGGACTTTATTCCTTGGAGCGCAGGAAACTGAGGAATGATCTAATAGAGGTGTATAAGGTCATGTGGAATAGGTAGCATCAATGCACTCAGCCTTTTACCCAGAATAGCGGAAACAGGAAGCAGGTGACATAGGCTTCAGGTGAGAGGGGAAAGGTTTAATAGGAACCTGAGGGGCAGGTTTTTCACATGGATGGTTGGTACGTGGAACAAACTGCCAGAGGAGGTAGTTGAGACTAAAAACAACATTTAAATGGCATTTGGACATGGATACATGGATAGGAAATGTTTAGAGGGATATAGGCCAAATATGGGCCCGGTTAGTAGGACTGGTGAATATGGGGCAGGGGTCAGGGGTTATGGGGAGAAGGCAGGAGAATGGGGTTAAGAGGGAAAGATAGATCAGCCATGATTGAATGGCGGAATACACTTGATGGGCCAAATGGCCTAATTCTACTCCTAGAATTTATGACCTTATCTTGGTCACCATGGACAAGTTGGGCCGAGTGGCTTGTTTCCGTGTTGTATGACTCCCTTGACATCAGTAATGATAAACAGCAAGTTTTTAATAAAAGGAATGAGTTAATCCATTATAACATGAGAAAATTCTTCATTCAACTTTGTTCTGTAATGTAATGAACCATGTCAACAATAGTACCATTCAACAAGAAAGGTCTTCGAAGGTGAGTGTGTGAAGGATTTCTCTTGTGAATGCCGATAATTTTGTTCCCATCGGATATGCGTTTGGAAAGCATGGAGTGGAGTTTCTTTCACCGAGACATTTTGCAGCGAAGAAAGTCGTTTCAGAATTCATTCCACCGGTCAAAGTGAGAGACTTACACACACGATCGATGTTGGGCTGCATTGAATCTTTTTGTTGGCTCCAGAAGCCAAATATTGCGGAACTGACCCAATCAATAAAATGCAGCCCCTGTTTAGTATCAGACTTACTTGGTGAATTTTTTGCTGAGCTCAGCTCTTGAGCCAAGCAAATTGACAAAACTCATATGTTAAATTCTTGGCCTCAGATTTTTTGATGAAGTAACAGTCATCCTGACATTGTTTGGAGCCAAGTCTAAAGATTGATTCCAAGCTAAGGACTCCATTAGCTTGGCTGCATCTCAGTTATATTTGTAGGAAGGAACTGCAGATGCTGGTTTAAATCGAAGCAGGCACAAAATGCTAGAGTAACTCGGCGGGACAGGCAGCATCTTTGGAGAGAAGGGAATGGGAAAAGTTTTGGGTCGAGGCCCATCTTCAGTCTGATGTCAGGGGAGTGGGAAGTGTATAGATAAGGAAGTGTAAGGTGTGAAAATAGGACAAAGGGAATGGAGATCAGGGAACATGTAGAATAGATCGTTGTTTGTTGGGAGAAGGTAACAACAAAGCAAACAGATAAACTGTAGTCGGGGACAGCAAGACTGGTCGGAGAACTGGAAAGGGGGAGGGGATGGAGAGAGAGGGAAAGCAAGGGTTATTTGAAGTTAGAGAAGTCAATGTTCATACCGCTGGGGTGTGAGCTACCCAAACGAAATATGAGATTCTGTTCCTCCAATTTGTGCTGGGCCTCATTCTGACAATGGAGGAGGCCCAGGACAGAAAGGTCAGTCTGGGAATGGGAGGCGGAGTTAAAGTGTTTAGCAACCGGTTACATAGTTAAAGTCTTTAGCAACCGGTTACATAGTTAAAGTCTTTAGCAACCGGTTATGTAGTTAAAGTGTTTAGCAACTAGTTATATTTATTGCCTACAGTTGTGTACTAGGGATGCTTTTCAAAGATGAAGTATTAATGTTATATTCGAAGCATGCTGAATATATATTCACCTCTGGAAACAATTTGATTTAGGTGTTGCCTCAATGGGAGCACTCGTGAGCAGAATCAAGATTTAGGTCAGGAATTCAACGCCCACCGTACATTATTGTCCAGTGTACCGAGGTACAGTGAAAAGAGTTTTGTTGCATGCTGCCCATTCAGCAGAAAGACTAGACAGGATTACAATCAAGCTGTCCACAGGGCACAGATACAGGAGAAAGGGTAAAACATTTATGGCAAGATAAAGTCCCGTAGAGTCCAATTAAAGAAAGTCTGAGGGTCTGAGGGTCTGAGGAAGCTATATTTAAGAGGGAGTTAGATGTGGCCCTTGTGGCTAAAGGGATCAGAGGGTATGGAGAGAAGGCAGGTACGGGATACTGAGTTGGATGATCAGCCATGATCATATTGAATGGCGGTGCAGGCTCGAAGGGCCGAATGGCCTACTCCTGCACCTAATTTCTATGTTTCTATGTTTCTATGTCCCCAATGAGGCAGATAGGAGGTTGTAGTTGTTGGTAGGGTGGTTCAGTTGCCTGATAACTGGGAAGAAACTATAGACAATAGACAATAGACAATAGACAATAGGTGCAGGAGTAGACCATTTGGCCCTTCGAGCCAGCACCGCCATTCAATGTGATCATGGCTGATCATCCCCAATCAGTACCCCGTTCCTGCCTTCTCCCCATATCCCCTGACTCCGCCATTTTTAAGAGCCCTATCTAGCTCTCTCTTGAAAGCATCCAGAGAACCTGCCTCCACCGCCCTCTGAGGCAGAGAATTCCACAGACTCACCACTCTCTGTGAGAAAAAGTGTTTCCTCGTCTCCGTTCTAAATGGCTTACTCCTTATTCTTAAACTGTGGCCCCTGGTTCTGGACTCCCCCAACATCGGGAACATGTTTCCTGCCTCTAGCGCGTCCAAACCCTTAACAATCTTAACAAGCTGTCCCTGAATCTGGAGGCGTGCGTTCTCACACTTCTGTACCTCTTGCCTGGTGGGAGAGGGGAGAGGAAGGAGTGACCGGGGTGAGACTGGTTCTTGATAATGCGGGTGGCCTTGCCGAGGGTGCGTGACATGTAGATGGAGTCGGTGGAAGGGAGGTTGGTTTGCGTGATAGTGCGTCCACAGCTCTACAATTTCTTGCGGCCTTGGATGGAGCTGTTCCCGAACCATGCTGTGATGCATCCCGATAAAATGCTTTCTACGGCGCATCTGTGGACGTCGCTGAGAGTTGTTGGGGACATGCCAAGCCTCCTAAGCCTTCGAAAGACATAGAGGCGCTGATGTGCTTTCTTGGCCATTGCTTTTATAATACGCACGTAATCTCGGATCATACGTCAGTGTCGGACAGCGAGCCTGAATTACTGGAGGTGACAGTTGATGAATGCCCAGTCTTTATCTCTGATGCAGATAAATATCCTCAAAAATTACGTGAAGAAAATATGCTTTGGCCAATATTATTCAAACACCATCATCAGAAAATGAAAAAAAATACAGATTGACTTTTTATTATTTGCTGTTTGTGAGACTATTTTGGCCATTAACAAAATGGCATTTGTACTTGTGCTCGCACTTTTCAAGCAGCATTTCACTGAAGGTAAATCACGTTGAACAATACTGAGGTAATGAAAACTTTCTAGCAGCGAAAGATTTGTGCTGCCATCAGACTGAACCAAACAGTGAAAAGTAACTGGTTTCAATTCTGATCCTCCAGTTTTGGAAACTTACAATGAAAACGTTTTAAAATGTTTTAAAAAGTTTTGAAAGCCCTTAGTTTTTGGGCAATCAGCAGTTTTTAATTGCTTGAGTCTTCAAGGATGATGGTAAGGGGCCTGTCCCACTTACGCGATTTCTTCGGCGACTTGCCGGCACCCGTCATAGTCGCAACAGTCGTGTCGCGGGGTGACGCCTGTTTGGTCGTGAGCAGTCGCCCAAAGAGTGGTACCTTTTTCTGGTCACCGCTGGATTTTCAACATGTTGAAAATTTCCGGCGACCTGCTGCGACTATGACGGGTGCCGGCAAGTCGCCGAAAAAAAAGTGGGACAGGCCCTTTACTGTGAGATATTAATGTCTCAACTATTCCCCTCTTAAATGCTTTATTATGTTTATTGAGCTTGGCAAGTTCCTGTTTGAAATATGGATGAAGTGCTTTGCCGAAATAAATTAACTTTGTCGTCCTCACCTTCAGATATACATGACTAAGGTCTGTGTTGTAAGGTCGTAATTCTGTCCTTTACATTATGAAAATACAACTCCAAACCATTCCAACATCTGAATCAGCTCCCTGCGGTTTTATAGACTACAGCACATTGTCTATTTTTTCCGATTATTTCAAAATTGACTACTCTGCGGGTAATTCTACAGGGATTCCATCATTCAAGTGATAGGGGTAATAAAAATGATCTTCAAGGTCCAAAATTCCGATATGTTATACCCCGTGAATGTTGGTAATAATAATAATAATAATAATAATAAATAGTAATAATAATAAATACTTTATTAATACTTTATAAATACTTTATTATTATTATTAACCCATGAATTACAGCATTATTCAAAGCAGACATTTTCCATGACTACGTTTTTTAGGTTATTAATTGCAATAACCCAGCACTATTTTTAAAAATAGTTATGAAATAGTTACAAGTTAACCCAGCAGTAAATTTGTTCACGATATTTCCGAACATACCTTTCAGCCTCATGTGGGATATTTAGTTGTCAGTAAGGGCCGCACGGTGGCGCAGCGGTAGAGTTGCCACCTTACAGCGCCAGAGAATCCCGGGTTGGATCCTGATCGCGGGCGCTGTCCGTGCGGAGTTTGTACGTTCTCCCTGTGGCCGCGTGGGTTTTCTACAGGTGCTCCGGTTTCCACTCACACTCCAAAGACGTGCAGGTTTGTAGGTTAATTGGTTTTGGTAAAATTATAAATTGTCCCTAGAGTGCAGGGATTGCTGGTCGGTGCAGACTCAGTGGGCAGAAGGGCCTGTTTCTGCGCTGGATCTTTAAACTCTAAACTCTGAACTCAAAACTAAACTAAACTAAACCAAACTTAGTTGTCACGGTAGCTTGTTACTGTGTGGTTAAATTTATGGCTTTTTTTTTCATCACCAGCGTTTGAAGGCCATGGGCCTGTATTCACTGGAGTTTAGAAGAATGAGGGGGACCTCATTGAAACGTACAGAATAATGAAAGGCTTGGATAGAGGTAATGCGGAGAGGATGTTTCCACTAGTGGGAGAGTCTAGGACTAGAGGTCATAGCCTCAGAATTAAAGGATGTTCTTTTAGGAAGGAGATAAGGAGGAATTTCTTTAGTCAGAAGGCTGTGGAGGCCAAGCCAGTGGATTTAAGGCAGAAATAGATAGATTCTTGATTAGTACGGGTGTCAGAGAGGTAGATGCTGGTGTACTGAAGAATACACAAAGAGTTGAAGCAACTCAGCGGGTCAGGCAGTATCTGTGGAGAACGTGGATAGGTGACTTTTCACAGAGTGCTGGAGCAACTCAGCAGGTAAAGCAGCATCTCTGGAGAACGTGGATAGGTGACGTTTCGGGTCAAGACCCTGCTTGACCCAAAGATCGGATAGATCAGCCATGATCCACATTATACTGCATGGCAGATGCAGTATAATGTGGATAAATGTGAGGTTATCCATTTTGGTGGCAAAAACAGGTAAGTAGACTATTATCTGAATGGTGGCCGATTAGGAAAAGGGGAGATGCAACGAGACCTGGGTGTCATGGTACACCAGTCATTGAAAGTAGGCATGCAGGTGCAGCAGGCAGTGAAGAAAGCGAATGGTATGTTAGCATTCATAGCAAAAGGATTTGAGTATAGGAGCAGGGAGGTTCTACTGCAGTTGTACAGGGTCTTGGTGAGACCACACCTGGAGTATTGCATACAGTTTTGGTCTCCTAATCTGAGGAAAGACATTCTTGCCATAGAGGGAGTACAGAGAAGGTTCACCAGACTGATTCCTGGGATGTCAGGACTTTCATATGAAGAAAGACTGGATAGACTCGGCTTGTACTTGCTAGAATTTAGAAGATTGAGGGGGGATCTTATAGAAACTTACAAAATTCTTAAGGGGTTGGACAGGCTAGATGCAGGAAGATTGTTCCCGATGTTGGGGAAGTCCAGAACAAGGGGGTCACAGTTTAAGGATTAGGGGGAAATCCTTTAGGACCGAGATGAGAAAAACATTTTTCACACAGAGAGTGGTGAATCTGTGGAATTCTCTGCCATAGAAAGTAGTTGAGGCCAGTTCATTGGCTATATTTAAGAGGGAGTTAAATGTGGCCCTTGTGGCTAAAGGGATCAGGGGGTGTGGAGAGAAGGCAGGTACAGGATACTGAGTTGGATGATCAGCCATGATCATATTGAATGGCGGTGCAGGCTCGAAGGGCCGAATGGCCTCCTCCTGCACCTATTTTCTATGTTTCTATGTTTCTATGATTGAATGGCGGAGTTGACTTGATGGGCCGAATGGCCTAATTCTGCTCTCATCAATTATGACCTTATGCTTCAGACTTCAGATTAAATGACAAAAGGTGTGATAGATTGGGGCGTAAACGGTGGCGTACGGATTTTGGATGATCAGCCGAATGGCCCACTCCTGCACCTATTTGCTATGTTTCTATATCTAACCTTACCTGATGAAAGGGCACCGGCCTGAATTGAGAGCACTGTTCCTCCCTCCACATGCGCTGCCCGACCATCTGAGTATTCACGGCCAGGTTGCCTCTCTTTGCTTTTCTCCTTACTGCCTTCATTACTCGTTCTCGCTCCGGTTTCCTTTCCTCGTTGCTTCGGCACAGACTCCCCACTAATGGCCGTGACCAAACCGGGCGACCTTTCCCTCTGAAGGTCGTGGGTCAAAGTTCACTCTCCAAATGCCTGGGCGCAAAGTTGAGTTGACGCTGAACATTAACGAGTTGACTTAATGAATGCCGCACAGTTTCACTTTCCAGTGGAGGCACGACGTTAAGGCCCCATCTCTCCTGTCAGCCGTGGAAGAGATTCCCGGCCTGGACTTTAAAGAGGAGCAGGGGAATTTTCCACCTCTTATCCTTCAAACAACATCATAAAAAGAAATCCATCTTTACCTCATTGTTTTTTTGAGGTACCTCGCTGCGCTTAAATTAATTGCCCCATTTCCGACAATCCCAAGTGACTACATTTCAAAGGTCCACCATGAGCTGTAAATTGCTTTAAAATGACTTGGCTTTGTGCACGTGGCTGTATAAAGATGGCTCTTTGTGTAAACCTCTTCTGTAAAGTTTTGTTGGACTTGGACCGTGCGTAAAATCTTTGGCTCGCGGCTCTTCCAATTTAATTATTTCACCTGAAGCAATCTTTACAAGTCGAGAAATAGACTCCAACTGTCTTGTAAAAACAACAGTGATGTTTTTGGCTCAGGAAAGCCGAAGCATTCAACTCCAACGCTGCTGCTTAATGCCGCAGGCCAGAGAGCGGTCCTGACCTCCCATCCACCTGAGTGGAGACCTTTAACCTATCCTTAATCGGAAATAGACATCAAAGGCTGCAGTAACTCAGCGGGACAGGCAGCATCTCTGGAGAGAAGGAATGGGTGACGTTTCGGGTGGAGACCCTTCTTCAGACTGGTTAGGGATAAGGGAAAGAAGAGATATAGACGATGATGTAGAGAGATAAAGAACAATGAATAAAAGATATGCAAAAAGGGAGCGATGATAAAGGAAACTGGACATTGTTAGCTGTTTGTATTGTGAAAACAAGAAGCTAGTGCAACTTAGGTGAGAAACATAGAAACATAGAAAATAGGTGCAGGAGGAGGCCATTCGGCCCTTCGAGCCAGCACCGCCATTCATTGTGATCATGGCTGATCGTCCCCAATCAATAACCCGTGCCTGCCTTCCCCCCATATCCCCTGATTCCACTAGCCCCTAGAGCTCTATCTAACTCTCTCTTAAATCCATCCAGTGATTTGGCCTCCATTGCCCTCTGGGGCAGGGATTTCCACAAATTCACAACTCTCTGGGTGAGGGAGGGATAGAGAGAGAGGGAATGCCGGGGCTAGGACTTTATCTTGCACTAAATGTTGTATCCTTTATCCTTTGTCTGTGCACTGTGGACGGACGGCTTGATTGGAATCAGGTGCGGTCTTTTCTTTGACTGGATAGCATGAAACAAAACGTTTTTTTTACTGTACCTCGGTACACGTGACGATAATAAACTAAACTAAACCATCTCTCAAGGGAAGAAATCTACCCAAACAGCCATGACAAGTTCAATTCCTGTTGTACCTTTCACTCATCAACCCATTCTTGATTAGTACGGGTGTCAGGGGTTATGGGGAGAAGGCAGGGAATGGGGTTAGGAGGAAGAGATCGATCAGCCATCAGGTGGAGTAGACTTGATGGGCCAAATGGCCTAATTCTGCTCCGACCGCTTATGAACATTAATTTATGCATAAAACGTATTATTATGTTTCCTTCGGCCCATTGAAACTGAAAGCTCACAGACCAATCCCTTTCCGCTGGAGAAACAAGGAACTGCAGATGCTGGTTTACAAAGAGAGACGCAAAGTGCTGGAGTAACTCAGCGGGTCAGGCATCGTAGACAATAGACAATAGACACTAGGCCATTCGGCCCTTCAAGCCAGCACCACTATTCAATGTGATCATGGCTGATCATCCACAATCAGTACCCTGTTCCTGCCTTCTCTCCATATCCCCTTAACTCTGCTATCCCTAAGATCTTTATCTAACACTCTATTGAAAGCATCCAGAGAACCAGCCTCCACCTCCCTCTGAGGCAGAGAATTCCACAGACTCACAACTCTCTGTGTGAAAAAGTTTTCCTCATCTCCGTTCTAAATGGCTTACCCCTTATTCTTAAACTATGGCCCCTGGTTCTGGACTCCCCCAACATTGGGAACATGTTTCCTGCCTCTAGCGTGTCCAAACCCTTAATAATCTTATATGTTTCAATAAGGTCCCCCCTCATCCTTCTAAATTCCAGAGAATACAAGCCCAGCCGCTCCAATCTAGCAACATATAACAGTCCTACCATCTAGGGAATTAACCTCGTGAACCTACGCTGCACTCCATCAATAGCAAGGATGTCCTTCCTCAAGTTTGGAGACCAAGTCTGGGCAACTGTAGTCCCACTACAATTGCAGGAGGACCTCTTTGCAGCTATACTCATCTCTGGAGAACATGGATGGGTGAGGTTTTGGATCGGGTCCCTTCTCCAGGGTGATTGCAGTGGGGGTGGGGGGGGGGGGGCAACAGAAGAGAGGTGGGGCGGGACAAAGCGTGGCAGGTAGTAGGTAAACTCAGCCGAGGGAGACGGTTGATGAGTAGATGGCTGGAACAAAGACTAGAGATGACAACATAGGAAGTGCGAGGCAAAAGGATTGAAGAATTCCGGAGTGTGAAGTCAGAGGGAGGAGTGTAGCAAGAGGGAGCGGGAAGGGGGAGAAATAGGTGAGAGTCCAGATGGGACACAGGGGAGGGGTGGGGGGAGAAATGGGTGGGGGAGGAGGATCTGTTGATCGAGGTTATCTAAAATTGGAGACTTCTGTATTCATATGGTTGGGCATTCCCTTTCTGTACGGAGTTTGTACGTTCTCCCCGCGTGGGTTTTCTCCGGGTGCCCCGGTTTCACCCCCACTCTCCAAAGACGTGCAGGTTCATTGGCTTTGCTAAAGATTATAAATTGGCCTTGGTACGTAGCATAGTGCCTGTGTACGGGGATCGCTGGTCAGGGTGGACTCAGTGGGCCGAAGGGCCTGTTTCCCCGCGCTGTATCTCTAAAATAAGCGCAACTAAACTAAAGACTCGGGTGTTTTGGACTGAGACTTTCAAAGATGTTCATTTGCAACACACACACACACTGAAGATGGTGAATCTGTGGAATTCATTGCCACAGAAGGCTGTGGAGGCCAAGTCAATGGATATTTTTAAGGCAGAGTCAGATTGATTGTTGATTAGCGTGGGTGTCGGGGGCTATGGGGAGAAGGCAGGAGAATGAGGTTGAGAGGTAGATCAGCCAGATTGAATGGCGGAGTAGACTTGATGGGCCGAATGGCCTAATTCTGCTCCTATCACTTATGAAAATGAATATCAGTCAAATGTTGGAAGATATTTACCATCTAATGTCTGCAGTGCAGAACCAAACTCACGGATACTTCTTTTAAGGTTCATCATTTTCTTTGCCTGCAAGAGCAGGTATCACAACTTTACAAGATTAAAGTCACATAACGAAATGCCCAAAGCAGTTTGAGTTGGACAGATGTGCAGGAGTCTGTCAGTGATGAAGAAACCGTGTTACCTCTGCCAAGCAGTGTCACTTTTACTGGCACTCACTCAAGTTCTTCTTAAATTTCACATTTCCAAGTGGCCGCAGCATAAACCCATGTGCCTGTTGAACTTCACTCTTCTGTTCGCATCCTGCGGTATATATTTGGACAATTGATTTGAAACTTCTAAACAGAGTGCCGTTACATTTGACTATTAGTCAAGAGTCAGGAGTGTTTTATTGTCCGATGTCCCAGACAGAACAATGAAATTCTTACTCGCTGCAGCGCAACAGAATATGTACACATAGTACACTGTAAACAATATTTTAAAAGTTCAGCGTGTGTATATATACACATATACACACATATACACAATCACTAGGGCTATCCAACTCAATCCAACTCTCACAGAGGAGTGATGAGTCTGTGGAATTCTCTGCCTCAGAGGGCGGTGGAGGCCGGTTCTCTGGATGCTTTCAAGAGAGAGCTCGATAGGGCTCTTAAAAATAGCGGAGTCAGGGGATATGGGGAGAAGGCAGGGGTACTGATTGGGGATGATCAACCATGATCACATTGGCCTACTCCTGCACCTATTGTCTATTGTCTATTGTCTATTGTCAATAGGGACAATTTACAGAAGCCAATTAACCTGCAAACCTGCACGTCTTTGGAATGTGGGAGGAAACCTGAGCACCCGGGGGAAAGCCACGCGGTCCCGGGGTGAACGTACAAACTTCGTACAGGCAGCGCCCGTGGT
>CM075979.1:83798755-83826977 GCA_038087875.1 Malacoraja senta
AGGGCTCTTAAAAATGGCGGAGTCAGGGGATATGGGGAGAAGGCAGGAACGGGGTACTGATTGGGGATGATCACAGTGAATGGCGGTGCTGGCTCGAAGGGCCAAATGGTCTACTCCTGCACCTATTGTCTATTGTCTATTGTCTATTGTCTATAGTTTCTTCCCAGTTATCAGGCAACTGAACCACCCTACCAACAACTACAACCTCCTATCTGCCTCATTGGGGACCCTAAGACTTCCTTTAATTGGACTCTACGGGACTTTATCTTGCAATAAATGTTTTACCCTTTCTCCCTGTATCTGTGCCCTGTGGACAGCTTGATTGTAATCCTGTCTAGTCTTTCTGCTGAATGGACAGCATGCAACAAAACTCTTTTCACTGTACCTCGGTACACTGGACAATAATGTACGGTGGGCGTTGAATTCCTGACCTAAATCTTGATTCTGCTCACGAGTGCTCCCATTGAGGCAACGCCAAAATCAAATTGTTTCCAGAGGTGAATATATATTTAGCATGCTTCGAATATAACATTAATACTTCATCTTTGAAAAGCATCCCTAGTACACAACTGTAGGCAACAAATATAACTAGTTGCTAAACACTTTAACTACATAACCGGTTGCTAAAGACTTTAACTATGTAACCGGTTGCTAAACACTTTAACTCCGCCTCCCATTCCCAGACTGACCTTTCTGTCCTGGGCCTCCTCCATTGTCAGAATGAGGCCCAGCACAAATTGGAGGAACAGAATCTCATATTTTGTTTGGGTAGCTCACACCCCAGCGGTATGAACATTGACTTCTCTAACTTCAAATAACCCTTGCTTTCCCTCTCTCTCCATCCCCTCCCCCTTTCCAGTTCTCCGACCAGTCTTGCTGTCCCCGACTACAGTTTATCTGTTTGCTTTGTTGTTACCTTCTCCCAACAAACAACGATCTATTCTACATGTTCCCTGATCTCCATTCCCTTTGTCCTATTTTCACACCTTACACTTCCTTATCTATACACTTCCCACTCCCCTGACATCAGACTGAAGATGGGCCTCGACCCAAAACTTTTCCCATTCCCTTCTCTCCAAAGATGCTGCCTGTCCCGCCGAGTTACTCTAGCATTTTGTGCCTGCTTCGATTTAAACCAGCATCTGCAGTTCCTTCCTACAAATATAACTGAGATGCAGCCAAGCTAATGGAGTCCTTAGCTTGGAATCAATCTTTAGACTTGGCTCCAAACAATGTCAGGATGACTGTTACTTCATCAAAAAATCTGAGGCCAAGAATTTAACATATGAGTTTTGTCAATTTGCTTGGCTCAAGAGCTGAGCTCAGCAAAAAATTCACCAAGTAAGTCTGATACTAAACAGGGGCTGCATTTTATTGATTGGGTCAGTTCCGCAATATTTGGCTTCTGGAGCCAACAAAAAGATTCAATGCAGCCCAACATCGATCGTGTGTGTAAGTCTCTCACTTTGACCGGTGGAATGAATTCTGAAACGACTTTCTTCGCTGCAAAATGTCTCGGTGAAAGAAACTCCACTCCATGCTTTCCAAACGCATATCCGATGGGAACAAAATTATCGGCATTCACAAGAGAAATCCTTCACACACTCACCTTCGAAGACCTTTCTTGTTGAATGGTACTATTGTTGACATGGTTCATTACATTACAGAACAAAGTTGAATGAAGAATTTTCTCATGTTATAATGGATTAACTCATTCCTTTTATTAAAAACTTGCTGTTTATCATTACTGATGTCAAGGGAGTCATACAACACGGAAACAAGCCACTCGGCCCAACTTGTCCATGGTGACCAAGATAAGGTCATAAATTCTAGGAGTAGAATTAGGCCATTTGGCCCATCAAGTGTATTCCGCCATTCAATCATGGCTGATCTATCTTTCCCTCTTAACCCCATTCTCCTGCCTTCTCCCCATAACCCCTGACCCCTGCCCCATATTCACCAGTCCTACTAACCGGGCCCATATTTGGCCTATATCCCTCTAAACATTTCCTATCCATGTATCCATGTCCAAATGCCATTTAAATGTTGTTTTTAGTCTCAACTACCTCCTCTGGCAGTTTGTTCCACGTACCAACCATCCATGTGAAAAACCTGCCCCTCAGGTTCCTATTAAACCTTTCCCCTCTCACCTGAAGCCTATGTCACCTGCTTCCTGTTTCCGCTATTCTGGGTAAAAGGCTGAGTGCATTGATGCTACCTATTCCACATGACCTTATACACCTCTATTAGATCATTCCTCAGTTTCCTGCGCTCCAAGGAATAAAGTCCCAATCATGTCCGATGTCAACTCGATCGTGGAGAGGGGATCAAGAATGGATTTTGCCATTGCTGGGCAAAAATCAAGAGTACAAATGCCATCTTTCACCCACATCCAAACATGCTGACACACAACCCTGAAAGAGCCTTAGCACAACATTCTCAGGTGATGGATCTTTTAATATGGAAATTGGAATCTGTTAATGGAAAAGGAAAACTGGTGGGCTAGACAATGGGCATTTGAAATCGTCTCACAACCTGTCTGCCCTATCACGAAAGTTAAAACCAAATTCCTTGAAGATAGACACAAAATGCTGGAGTAACTCAGCGGGACAGGCAGCATCTCTGGAGAGAAGGAATGGGTGACGTTTCGGGTCGGAACCCTTCTTCAGACTGAAAAATAGTGAAGGTCAGAACAAAACAGCTCTCTATCTTTCAATCTGAAGAAGGGTCTCGACCCGAAACGTCGCCTATTCCTTCTCTCCAGAGTTGCTGCCTGGCCCGCTGGGTTACTCCAGCATCTTGTATCTATCTTTGGTATTAACCAGCATCTGCTGTTCCTTCCTACCCAAGTTCCTTTGAAGCCTTCCCGTAATGAAAACAATGTTCATTCGTTTTCACACTAAACCAAACTTCAGTGAACCACAGGTCAGAATTAATATTTGGTAGACAAAGATTGCTGAAGAAACTCAGCGGGTCAGGCAGCAACTCTGGAGAGAAGGAATAGGCGACGTTTCGGGTCGAGACCCTTCTTCAGACTGAAGAAGGGTCTCGACCCGAAACGTCGCCTATTCCTTCTCTCCATAGATGCTGCCTCAGACTGAAGAAGGGTCTCGACCCGAAACGTCGCCTATTCCTTCTCTCCATAGATGCTGCCTCACCCGCTGAGTTACTCCAGCATTTTTTGTCTACCATCGATTTTTCCAGCATCTGCAGTTCTTTCTTAAACAGAATTAATATTTGTGTCAGACATCACATTGTGTTGCGCATCAAGATGCAACTTGTTCATGAATGAAAAATAAATGGTGCTATGTTCTTTATAATCGTAATCGTATTCATAATTTTATGAGCCAAGTATGTTTAGCAACATCCAGAGAATTTGATTTTTGCCATACAGTCATGCCAACAATAGCACCAAAACACACAACTACATTAAATTTAACATAAACATCCACCACAACGGATCCACCACATTCCCCACCGTGATGGAAGGCAATAAAGTTTTTACCTTCTTTAGTTTAGTTTAAGCAAATTAGAAACACTTGAAAAGACACAAAATGCTGGAGAAACTCAGCGGGTCTGGCAGCAACCCCGGAGCACATGGATAGCGTGATGTTTTGAGTCAGACTGAAGAAAGGTCCCAACCCACCTATCCATGTTCTTCAGGGATGCTGCCTGACCCGCTGAGTTACTCCAGCATTTTGTGTCTTTCCTTGGCAAACCAGCATCTGCAGTTCCTTGTTTCTGCATGGAGAAACTTCAACATTGATATTGAAATATAAAATCACCATTTTGCCTCATTGTTCGATCAACTTATTTTTTTTTGTCTGCAAACATGTTAAGAAATGGAGTGGACGGAGACTTACCTTGGCAAGATCGTTCATCTGTCAGGAGCTTGTGGCCTTTCCGACAGCTGCACTCAAAGCTGCCGACTGTGTTTCTGCAGAAATGGTCACATCCCCCGTTATTTATTAAACACTCATCAATATCTGCAAGGAAAGGATAAAAACTCATTGCAGAAATTATTATAATCTGAATGAAGGTGCGTCCATTTTGTTTCAGCCAGTGGAGTTACTTCAAGTAGACCTGTATCCAGTTCATCTCATTTCGAACAAGTGCACCATACACCAGACATAGGGCAGCACGGTGGCGCAGCGGTAGAGCTACTGCCTCACAGCGCCAGAGAGCCGGTTTCGATCCCGACCATGGGTGCTGTCTGTACGCAGTTAGTGCGGTCTCCACGTGTCCTGTGCGGGTTTTCTCCGAGACCTTTGGTATCCTCCCACACTCCAAACACGTGCAGATTTGTAGGTTAATTGGCTTCGGCATAAGTTGTAAATTGTCCCTCGTGTGTAGGATAGTCTTAGTGTACGGGATGGTCGCTGGTCGGCGCGGACTCGGTGCGCCGAAGGGCCTGTTTAAGAATAAGGGGTAAGCCATTTAGAACGGAGACGAGGAAACACTTTTTCTCACAGAGAGTTGTGAGTCTGTGGAATTCTCTGCCTCAGAGGGCGGTGGAGGCAGGTTCTCTGGATGCTTTCAAGAGAGAGCTAGATAGGGCTCTTAAAGATAGCGGAATCAGGGGATTATGGGGAGAAGGCAGGAACGGGGTACTGATTGGGGATGATCAGCCATGATCACATTGAATGGCGGTGCTGGCTCGAAGGGCCGAATGGCCTCCTCCTGTCTATTGTTTCTGCTCTGTATCTCTCAAGTCTAAAAGTCTGAAGTACAATGTAACTTGCATTGTTGGCTGTCCCACTTGGGCGACCCAATCCGCGAGTTCTGGCGAGTTTGCCCTCGACTCATACTCGCAGCATGGTCGACACGAGGTCGTAGGAGGTCTTTGTAACTCTCCTTCATGCTCGAGAGTGGTCCCCGTGTACTCGAGGCCTCAGCTAGGTCACGGCGTGTTTTTCAACATGTTGAAAAATGCCCGCGAGTAAAAAAAGGTCGCCATGGAAAAAATCGATACTTTTTTAACTCAAAGGTTTAGTCGTAGTAGGTCGTAGTAGGTCAGCATGTTAGTCATAGGTACTCGAGGGTAGTCGTAGATAGTCTTCATCATAGTCGAAGGGAGGTCGAAGGGAGGTCGTCATCACTCTCCACTATTTTCGTCCAATTTTCCCGAAGTTAGTCGTAACTAGTTGTAGCTAGTCGAAGCTGTTCTTCAACATAGTCGAAGGAAGTCGAAGGAGGTCTTCTACATGATATTTTTTCAAACTCTCATAAATTCTTCTAAACTCGCCAATTAGGTCGCCCAAGTGGGACAGCCCCTTAAAGTACATCCCAGATTCGAAAGATCTGACATTTGATGCCATCAAACCAAGAGACCAATCCTATTTTCCAGAAATCGGAGATGCAAAGGGACTTGGGAGTGCTGGTGCAGGATTCCCCAAAAGTTAATCTGCAAGTCGAATCGGTAGTAAGGAAAGCAAACTCAATGCTAGCATTTATTTCGAGAGGGCTTGTATACAAAAACAGGGATGTAATGTTGAGGCTCTATAAGGCGCTGGTCAGGCTGCATTTGGAATATTGTGAGCAATTTTGGGCACCATATCTGAGGATGTGCTGGCTCTGGAGAGGGTCCAGAGGAGGTTTACAAGAATGATCCCAGGAATGAGTAGTTTAAGATAGGATGAGTATTTGATGGCACTGGGCCTGCACTCGCTGGAGTTTAGAAGGGTGAGGGGGGATCTCATTGAAACGTACAGAATAGTGAAAGGCTTGGATAGAGTGGATATGGAGAGGATGTTTCCACTAGTTGGAGAGCCTAGGACTGGAGGTCATAGCCTCGGAATTAAAGGATGTTCTTTCAGGAAGGAGATGAGGAGGAATTTCAGACGGTGGTGAATCTCTGGAATTATTTCCCACAGAAGGCTGTGGAGGCCAGTTTTGCTGGATTCAATACAAATGACATTTAAACGACATGGGGGAGTCCAGAACCAGGGGCCACAGTTTAAGAATAAGGAGTAAGCCATTTAGAACGGAGACGAGGAAACACTTTTTCTCACAGAGACTGGTGAGTCTGTGGAATTCTCTGCCTCAGAGGGCGGTGGAGGCTTTCAAGAGGGAGCTAGATAGGGCTCTTAAAAATAGCGGAGTTAGGGGATATGGGGAGAAGGCAGGAACAGGGTACTGATTGGGGATGATCAGCCATGATCACATTGAATGGCGGTGCTGGTTTGAAGGGCCGAATGGCCTACTCCTGCACCTATTGTCTATTGAACTTTAGACAAAAAAAAAGGTGATCAGCTTTCAGGTGTAATATTCTCTCCAAGGACACCCTTGCTTGGCCTTCATTTGTTTTAAAAGTCCTTTTCTTAGCGGAAGTAGAGTTCAGACAACACTCTCCAGGAAAGATAAATGGATTGGACTTCTGCAACGTGGAACAGCATTCAGAAAACAAAGCACCCGGAGCACTGTTCAGCAAGCGTGTAATATACAGGTCGTCAGAAGGTGGAGGCTGAATGTGCACTTGAAACTTGGCACACACACATCCCTTGGCCCTCATGCAAACAGTTTCGAAAGATGAAGTTAATCTTTCATGTCAGATCTGTTGGCGGACAGCTCAGTTAAGTTTTTGGCAACACGTTGTTGTGGGAAAGAACTCGGCTATTTTACCGCAAGCCGCATTTCCAGGCCCTGTTGCTTAATTCCCAACAGTGAATCTGTTTACAAGGGCATTAAACTGTGTCCCAGTAGTTTATTTAATGGTCCCTGCAGGAAAGGCAACGTGTATGGACCATTTGTTGGGAGAGCCTGGGAAGAAGGGGTTAGGAGGGAGAGACAGATCAGCCATGGTTGAATGGCGGAGTGGACTGCATGGGCTGAATGGGCCTGCTTCCGCGCTGTATGACTCTATGACTCTCTATATTAAACTTAATCACTCCCTTCATATGAGCATAAAGAATCTCTGCAAATCTCTTCCAATGGAGCTACCCTCACTTCGCTAATATTTACTTCTTGCGTGCCAATATTTTGTACCTCAAACAAGTTTGTTGCCCTGATTATCACAGTGCAATGGGCCAGCATCGTCAGAGACCCACACCCTCCTGGCCACACACTCATTTCACCCCTGCCATCAGGAAAATGGGTATAGGAGCCTGAAAACTGTAACGTCCAGGTTCAGGAACAGCTCCTTCCCCACAGCCATCAGGCTATTAAACACTACAATCTCATATAAGCTCTGAACATCTTTGACTATTATTATTATTATTGCACTATTATTGTTGTTTGTTTTTTATTTGTATATATGTGTGTGAGTATGTTTATATACACACAAAGACCGAAAAAGGTGAATTTATTATGGGGAACAAGGAAATGGCAGATGAGTTGAACAGGTACTTTGGATCCGTCTTCACTAAGGAGGACACAAACAATCTTCCTGATATAGTAGTGGCCAGAGGATCTGGGGTGACAGAGGTACTGAAGGATATCCACATTAGGTAGGAAATGGTGTTGGGTAGACTGATGGGACGGAAGGCTGATAAATCCCCAGGGCCTGATGGTCTGCATCTCAGGGTACTTAAGGAAGTGGCTCTCGAAATCATGGATGCATTGGTGATACTTTTCCAATGTTCTATAAACTCAGGATCAATTCCTGTGGATTGGAGGGTAGCTAATGTTATCCCACTTTTTAAGAAAGGCGGGAGAGAGAAAACAGGGAATAATGGACCAGTTAGCCTGACATCGGTGGTGGGGAAGATGCTGGAGTCAATTATAAAAGATGAAATAGCCGCACATTTGGATAGCAGTAACAGGATCGGTTCGAGTCAGCATGGATTTATGAAGGGGAAATAATGCTTGACTAATCTTCTGGAATTTTTATAAGATGTAACTAGGAAAATGGACAAGGGAGATCCAGTGGATGTAGTGTATGTGGACTTTCAGAAAGCATTTGATAAGGTCCCACATATGAGATTAGTGGGCAAAATTAGGGCGCATGTTATTGGGGGTAGAGTGCTGACATGGATAGAAAATTGGTTGGCAGACAGGAAACAAAGAGTAGGGATTAACGGGTCCCTTTCAGAATGGCAGGCAGTGACTAGTCGGGTACCGCAAGGCTCGGTGCTGGGACCGCAGCTATTTATAATATACATCAATGATTTGGAGGAAGGGATTCAAAGTAACATTAGCAAATTTGCAGATGACACAAAGCTAGGTGGCAGTGTGAACTGTGAGGAGGATGCTATGAGAATGCAGGGTGACTTGGACAGGTTGGGGGAGTGGACAGATGCATGGCAGATGAAGTTTAATGTGGATAAATGTGAGGTTATCCACTTTGGTAAAAACAGGAAGGCAGATTACTATCTAAATGCCGTCAAGTTGGGAAAAGGAGAAGTACAACGGGATCTGGGGGTCCTTGTTCATCAGTCTATGAAAGTAAGCATGCAGGTCCAGCAGGCAGTGAAGAAAGCAAATGGCATGTTGGCCTTTATAACAAGAGGAATCGAGTATAGGAGCAAAGACGTCGTTCTGCAGTTGTACAGAGTCCTAGTGAGACCACACCTGGAGTATTGTGTGCAGTTTTGGTCCCCTAATTTGAGGAAGGACATTCTTGCTATTGAGGGAGTGCAGCATAGGTTTACAAGGTTAATTCCCGGGATGGCGGGACTGTCATATGCTGAGAGTTTAGAAGGATGAGAGGGAATCTAATTGAAACATATAAGATTGTTAATGGTTTGGACACGCTAGAGGCAGGAAACATGTTCCCGATGTTGGGGAGTCCAGAACTAGGGGCCACAGTTTAAGAATAAGGAGTAAGCCATTTAGAACGGAGACGAGGAAACACTTTTTCTCACAGAGAGTTGTGAGTCTGTGGAATTCTCTGCCTCAGAGGGCGGTGGAAGCAGGTTCTCTGGATGCTTTTAAGAGAGAGCTAGTTAGGGCTCTTAAAGATAGCGGAGTCGGGGGATATGGGGAGAAGGCAGGAACGGGGTACTGATTGGGGATGATCAGCCATGATCACATTGAATAGCTAACTCGAAAGGCCGAATGGCCAACTCCTAACATTTTTTTCTTGTTTATTATATTGTTTATAGTGTACTATGTTTACATATTCTGTTGTGCTGCTGCAAGTAAGACTGTCATTGTTCTATCTGGGACAGATGACAATGAAACACTCTTGACTTTAGACAATTGACAATTTCAAACGTACCGCAATGCTCATGAAGTGTTGTGCTCAAGGAACAATCAGATAGTACTTCCATGTCAACAAGAGCCGTTCTGCTTGGCTTTTGTATGATGGAACTGCGGATGCTGGTTTACACCGAAGGTAGACACAAAATACTGGAGTAACTCAGCGGGACAGACAGCATCTCTGGAGATAAGGAATGGGTGACGTTGAAGATAGGTCTCAACCCTTCTCACTCATTCCATCCTGTGGACGGCTCGATTGTAATCATGTACAGTCTTTCCGCTGACAAAAGATTTCCACTGTACCTCGGCACACGTGACAATAAACTCAACTCAACTCAACTCAGTCTGAAGAAGGGTCTCAATCCGGAAAGGTCACCCGTTCCGTCTCTCCGGAGATGTGGCATATCCCGCTGAGTTACTCCAGCATTTAATGTCTTTCTTCCGCTGGTAGACACGGATTGTAGATTGTAGAGCCAGACTAGGGTTGCCAACAGTCCCGTATTAGCCGGGACATTCCGTATTTTGGGGCTAAATTGGTTCGCCCTTGTCCCGTATTTGACTGCTGCTACTCGGGTCGAGGGGACTGTGGGGTCGGAGCGCCGCGTCCGGCCCCGCCTCACCCGTCCCGACGTAGTACAGCAGCAGCGCCTCGCCCGTGGCCCCTTCGGTCGGCAGCCCGGCCAGCTGTTCCGACATCTGGACCCGTCGCTTATCGCCCATCCTTCTCATGGCTGATCATCGGTTCATGAGTTGGATGGGGTGTCGGACTTTGCGCGCGACGTCGCGCCCGGGCCAAAACTCCTCAGCTGGCCCCGCCGGCCAGGCTCTGTGTGCAGTCCAGCACCCAGGCCAACTCACCATTTACCCAGCCACGGCCGAGTCGGTCAACGAATTGCCGTTGGGAATTTGTCCAGTGCTTTGACCTTTTGACCCTTATTTGGGAGCGAGAAAGTTGGCGACCCCAGGCCAGACATTTACGATGCTTGGCACCGTTTTCAGCGTGGAAAGGTTCACGGTACACGAAGAGCAGGGACCCACCTTTGCACGTTTTCCCATCGGGTTGCAGGGTGAATCCAACCGGACAGCTACACCGGACCCCCGTGGCGGTATCTTTGCAGGTACGGTCACAGCCTCCGTTGTTCACGGCGCAGGTTTCTGCCGATAACAAATTCACCGTTCAGCTTCAGACGTGTATCACACTGGCATCCAGCCAATGGGCCTGTCCCACTTAGGCAAATGTTTAGGCGACTACAGGCGACTGCCGAAAAAATTTCAACATGCGACAATTTGGGCTGTCGTCGGTTGTCGTAGGTGCTGTCGTAGGTTGCCGTAGGTTGCCGCCGGTGCTGACTTCGGTGAATTCCATTGTCCTAGTCGCCGGCAGTCGCCTAAAAAATCGCCTGAGTAGGACAGGCCCACAAGGCCACAAAAGATAAAGAAGGCCCCAGCCCGCACAAGTATCCTATCAACATGATTTGTTTTTGTTTTGCAAATGATAAATAAGCAGCAGCAGCTTCTGGCTGGTGTACATTTTTCTTGCTTCATAACGTTTCCTCTTAACAGGAACCTGCAAGAGTAAAGCCAGCAAGGTCTGAGCACGGATAGACCAAGGGTCACCAATGAGGTAGATAGTAGTTGACCAAAGAGGTAGATAGTAGTTCGAGCCACCCACAGGAGTTACAGGAGTGTCATCACACAGAACGGGTAGGAGTCTGACTTACGATGAGGCTGCTCATTTCTAACTTTAGATTTAGATCTCTTACCAGAGAGAAGTGCTGAACTACTATCTACCTCTTTGGTGACCCTCGGACTATCCTTGACCGGACTTTGCTGACTCTACCTTGCACTGAACGTTATTCCCTTATCACGTATCTACACACTGTGAATAGCTCGATTGTAATCGTGTGTTGTCTTTCCGCTGACTGGTTAGCACGCAACAAAAGCTTTTCATTGTACCTCAGTACACGTGACAATAACCTAAACTGATCTGATTACGGGTCAATCTAATCCCAAACCATTTTAGCGGACGATCCTAGCAGAATACTGGTTAACCTTGTCCTTCAAAGCCCAGGGGCACCAAACGCCTTCCTGTTGAACTCATCTTGTTCTGGCTTCAAACGAAGGATCGACCCACTGTAGCTTCTTATTCTGAATTAATTTTCTGAAATTGCAAACGGAACTGCCAAAGGAAGGTTGTGTTTTCTACATTTGGGATGGTCACGGAACCGGAGTGTGGACTTCACCGGTCGGTGCCCTGTAGAAAGGTTCTTTATTTCATTCACAGCAAGGTTGGCCACTGCATGTAGCGAGGAGGATTGTTGAGGGATATACCGGGGAAAACAGAAGGTGAAGGGAGGGATTTCAACAAACACTGATTTCTTGCCTCATAGCAGAGCTTGTTTAACCATGGCGTGTGGGAGGAAACCGGAGCACACGGAGAAAACCCATCGTGGATGAGTAAACCAAGTGTACAATTCCACATTGTGTGTACCGCAGCGGTAGAGTTGCTGCCTTACAGCGCCAGAGGCCCAGGTTCGATCCTTACTGCGGGTGCTGTCTGTACGGAGTTTTACGCTCTCCCTTGCGACCGCGTGCTCCGGTTTCCTCCCACACTCCAAAGACGTGCGGGTTTGTAGGTTAATTGGCTTCTGTAAATTTGTCCCTAGCGTGTAGGATAGCACGGGGTGATCGTTGGCCAAAGGGCCTGTTTCCGCGCTGTATCTCTAAAGTCTAAATTTGAAAGCCTGGAACATCAAGAACATCAACATCAAAAAAGAACTTTACAAAGTTAAATGTCCATTGACAAGGACCTGTGGACACGCACAATGAGACTGCCGGATGGCTTGGCATTGCAGCCGGATAATATTGCATGCACCAGTTTTGCTGGATTCAATACAAATGACATTTAAATGACATGGGGGAGTCCAGAACCAGGGGCCACAGTTTAAGAATAAGGAGTAAGCCATTTAGAACGGAGACGAGGAAACACTTTTTCTCACAGAGAGTGGTGAGTCTGTGGAATTCTCTGCCTCAGAGGGCGGTGGAGGCTTTCAAGAGAGAGCTAGATAGGGCTCTTAAAAATAGCGGAGTCAGGGGATATGGGGAGAAGGCAGGAACGGGGTACTGATTGGGGATGATCAGCCATGATCACATTGAATGGCGGTGCTGGCTCGAAGGGCCAAATGGCCTACTCCGGCACCTATTGTCTATTGTCTATTGTCTATTAAAGAGATGATCCGTTGCACCTAAGTGATTGGATTTCCAGTTGTGGACGAGGCTGAGGGCATCACGCACAACCAAACTCCCTTCCACTGACCCCATCTACACTTCACGCAGCCTCGGCAAGGCCAGCAGCATAATCAAGGACCAATCTCACCCCGGACACTCTCTTTACTTCCCTCTCCCATCGGGCAAGAGGTACAGAAGTGTGAAAGCACATACCTCCACATTCGCGGACGATTTTTACCAGCAATTGAACCGTCCTCTCACCAACCAGAGAGTAATCCTGATTGGAGACCTTCAAACTATCTTGAATTGGACTTAATCTTGGCACGAAACGTCACCCCCTTTCTCTGTACACTGCGGACGGCTCGATTGTAACCATGTACAGTCTTTTTGCTGACTGGATAGCACGCAACAAAAAGCTCTTCTCTGTGCCTCAGTACACCTGACAACAGTAAACGAAACTCAGCTGATAGAAACACCACTTTGTGGAGAGGCTTCACTCCACACAGATGCGGAGTGGACCCTCATCACAGCCTTACTGACAGCACCCATAGTCAGGATGGAACCCGGATCTCTATCGCTGGGCCACTCTTAATAACCACACACACAACTGGTCATTCATGTCATTTATCAATCTCATCCCAAACTATTGTGACCACAGTTCAGTGAAACTCTTTTTTTTTTTCATTTGAAAGATGCTTTGAGATGACTGGGTCGAAGGTTCCTACAAAGAGCTGCTGCTTTACTGCTTTTAGATGAGGCTTATTTAGATTAGAGATACAGCGCGGAAACAGGCCCTTCCCTCCACCGAGTCCGCACCGCCCAGCGATCACCTCGTACACCAGCACTACCCTACACACCAGGGACAATTTACAATCTTTACCGAAGCCAATTAACCTACAAAACTGTACGTCCCATGCTGTCACGGGAAGAACGCACAAACTCCGTACAGATACGCACCAGTAGTCAGGATCGAACCCGGGTTTCTGGCGCTGTGAGGCAGCAACTCTACCGCTGCGCCACCGTGCCGTCCTTCGATAATTTAGATTTCATAATTCACACTCATTGTTTTGTTTAATATTTTAAGTGTTATGCACCCAGTCATTTGAAACGTCATTACTGCATAGGGTCATGAGAGGTTGTACACTGCTGTCCCTTATTTAAGCTGAGCATTTTTGTTTATTTTAGTTTCGAGATACAGCGCGGAAACGGGCCCTTTGGCCCACCAAGAACGCGCCGACCAGCGATCCCTGCACGCTAACACTATCCTCCACACACCCGGGACAATTTTCATTTTTATACCAAGTCAATTAACCTGCAAACCTGTTCATCTTTGGAGTGTGGAGGAAACCGAAGGTCTCGGAGAAAACCCACGCAGGTCGCGGGGAAGAACGTACAAAACTCCGTACAGACAGCGCCCGTAGTCAGGATCCAACCCAGGTCTCCGCCGCTGTGAGGCAGCCACTCTACCGCTGCGCCACCGTGCAATTCCCGGGGGAGGTCCATCTTGATAACATCAAGCAGGGGAGGAAATACCGGGGGGGGGGCAGGTGGGACACGTCCCCCCCCCTGTTTTGAGAGGTGGGGGACAGTCCCCCCCCCCCCATTTTTTGTAATCCGGATTTTAAAACCCGGTGAAATCTCCGCTTTCCACGAGACAGTGGGGGTGGGACTGCTGATCGAGGGCGCCGATTGGACGAGATGTCGGTCAGCAGACAATGAAGGTGGGACATGATAATTCAGCGCGATGATTGGAGGGAGATGTGCCAAAACACTCTCGGCACAGACCTGCGTCTCATCCGTAGCCAGGATCGATCCCGGCTCTCCTGCGTTGTCCCGTCCAAAGATCCCGTCCCCACCCGAGTGGCCTCCCCCCCCCACGCCCCACGCCCGGGGGTGGCTAGAGACGTCGGGAGTCAGACGGGAGCTGTACCCCCAGGCACACAGCCAGCGCAGAGAAGCAGCGCTAAACCCAGCTCAACTCTGCCTGTCCCGCCAGTTTAACCTACAGCCCTGCCTGGGCTTGCGGAAATATGGCCCAGGTTTACAGCCAGCGCGGAGAAGCAGCGCTGGTGTCCCGTCAGTCCAGGCAGGGCTGTAGGTTAACCCGGCGAGTCAGGCAGAGTTGAGCTGCATTTAGCGCTGGATTGAGCATCCGAAGCCTCGCGTTTGTGTGTGAGTGTGCGCATGCGAGCGCGGCCGCCAAGAAATTGTGTCCCCCTGCCCCCGGTCCCCTCCATATTTTGATAGCGATTTCCGTACCTGACATCAAGGAGGACCTTAATCATCAAAAGACTAGCAGCAAGGTCTTAGGTCTTCTATTCACTTGAACCAAGGTAAGTGGTATGCTTGTCTTTGCTATTGCCCACACCCTCCATAATGGCCATGCATATTGTGTGCCCATTATTAGAAACATAGACAGAGAAATAGAAAATAGGTGCAGGAGTGGGCCATTCGGCCCTTCTAGCCAGCACCGCCATTCAATATGATCATGGCTGATCATCCAGAATCAGTACCCTGTTCCTGCTTTCTCCCCATATCCTTGATTCCATTAGCCCTAAGAGCTCTATCTAACTCTCTCTTGAAAACATCCAGTGAATTAGCCTCCACTGCCTTCTGTGGCAGAGAATTCCACAAATTCACAACTCTCTGGGTGAGTCCGAAATGGCCTACCCCTTATTCCGAAACTGTGACCCATGGTTCTGGACACCCCCAACATGGGGAAATTTTCTCCTGCATCTAGCCAGTCCAATCCCTTAAGAATTTTACGTGTAGGAAGGAACTGCAAATGCTGGTTTAAACCGAAGATAGACACAAAAAGTTGGAGTAACTCAGCAGGACAGGCAGCATCTCTACGTTTCTATATGATCCCCTCTTGTCCTTCTAAATTCCAGTGAATATAAGCCCAGTTGATCCATTATTAAGGAAGTACACCATAAATATTTGGAAACACTTTACTCCTTTGATCATACAACCCTCTAATTAAATACAAACACAAGCCTATTAGTTAGATTTAGCTCTTTGGGCTAAAGGAATCAAGGGATATAGGGAAATAGCAGGAACGGGGTACTGATTTTAGATGATCAGTCATATTGAATGGCGGTGCTGGCTCGAAGGGCCGAATGGCCTAATCCTGCACCTATTTTCTATGTTTCTATTCTCAGTCGGAAGTGGTGATGAGAAGTCTTAATGAAGAGTTGCCCAATCATTGCATGGGCCTGGATGCATGAAGGGACCACATGTTAAAACAGCCTTTGACTTCGTAACCACGGAAACCACACCACTGTGGAAGTAGCCTTAAAATGGATGGAGTTGTGGGACTGGGCCCCATCAGCAGAGGTTGCTTCCTGGCTAGATGCAGGAAAAATGTTCCACATGTTGGGGGAGTCCAGAACCATGGGTCACAGTTTAAGAATAAGGGATACGCCATTTAGGACCGAGATGAGGAAAACGTTTTCACCCAGAGAGTTACTGGCTGGGCCACATTGGTTCAAAAGCACAAGACTGCAGATGATGGAATTCTGAAAAAATAAATAAAACAGGAATCGCTGGAAAAGCTGAGTGGGTCAGGCAGCATCTGCGGAAGAGTTAACTTTTCAGGTTGACCACTTTTCGTTGTCAGGGCGGCACGGCGGTAGAGTTGCTGCCTTACAGCACCAGAGACCTGGGTTCGATCCTGACCACAAGTGCTTGTCTGTACGGAGTTTTTACGTCCTCCTGTGATTTGCGTGGGTTTTCTCCGAGATCTCCGGTTTCCTCCATCCTTACAAACCTTCCCTATCCATGTGACTGTCCAAGTATCTTTTAAATGCTGTTAGGATACCAGCCTCAACTACCTCCTCTGGCAACCCTTTCCATATACCCATCAACCCTCGAGTAGCCCTAAAGATTCCTATTAAATCTTTCCCCTCTTACTTTAAACTCGTGTCCCCAGGTTCTTGATTTCCCTACTCTGGGTAAAAGACTGTGCGTTCACCCTGTTTCCCTCCAGATACACCTTCATATGAAATCTTGCCTTCTCACCTTAAACCTAATCCCTCATGAGCCCTAGGTACACAAAAATGCTGGAGAAACTCAGCGGGTGCAGCAGCATCTATGGAGCGAAGGAAATAGGTAACGTTTCGGGCCGAAACCCTTCTTCAGACTGATAGGGGGTGGGGAGAAGAAAGGAAAAAGGAAAAAGGCGGAGGAGGAGCCCGAGGGCTGGGGGAGGGGAGGAGACAACCAGATGGCTGATGAAGGGGAGGGGACAGCAAGGGCTAGCAGAATTGGGAGAATTCAATGTTCAAGCCCCAGGATGTAGACTGCCCAAGCGGAATATGAGGTGCATTTCCTCCAATTTACGGTGTTGCTCGCTGTGGCCATGGAGGAGACCCAGGACAGAGAGGTCAGATACGGAATGGGAGGGGGAGTTGAAGTGCTGAGCCACCGGGAGTTCAGGTTGGTTATTGCGGACCGACCGGAGGTGTTCGGCGAAACGATCGCCAAGCCTCCGCTTGGTCTCACCGATGTAGATCAGCTGGCATCTAGAGCAGCGAATGCAATAGATGAGGTTGGAGGAGATGCAGGTGAACCTCTGTCGCACCTGGAACGACTGCTTGGGGCTCATGAGCCCTGCCTGGCTCAATGCTGGCCTGGTATTCCACAGAGAGTTAGATGTAGCTCTTAGGCTAACCCAATCCAGGGAGATGGGGAGAAAGCAGGAACGGGGTGCTGATTTTGGATGATCAACTGGCTTGAAGGGCCGAATGGCCTACTCTGCACCTATTTCCACGTTTCTATGTTACCAGGGTCTCGACCCAAAACATCACCTATTTCTTTTCTGCCTGACTCGCTGAGTTACTCCAGCATTTTGTGTCTATCTTGCACTAAATGTCGTGCCCCTTAACTGTGGACCACTTGAACATATTAGTTCATCAGCGTTCAGTAATTCTGAAGGGTAAATTAGTCATTCACGGCTTTCTGTTTTTTCATTTACCTATAACGTGGAAGCAGTGTTTTGGCAAGGTTCGTTACTGGTAGTTAGTAAAAGGCTAACTCAATGTTAGCCTGTGTGAGTCTGAAGTAGGGTCTCGACCTGAAACGTCACCCATTCCTTCCCTTCAGAGATGCTGCCTGTCCCGCTGAGTTACAACAGCTTTTTGTGTGTATCTTCGGTTTAAACCTGTCCTTTCCTACAATTAACTCGTTGTTTTATTACAGGAGAATTATCACTTGTCATTAGCTGAGAATAGTGATTCAAATTCCTTTTTTAAAATCCTGTAACCCTCATGAGCACCATGGATAGTCTCGACAGCTCGCAAACTAAAGCTTTTCACTGTACCTCGGTAGTCGTGACAATAATAAATTAAACAACACTAAACTAAGAGCCAGCGAGACGCTGGCCCTTAAAACTTCGACACCCAATTGAACCCCTACAAATTAAACACAGATGTGGTGTTAGGTGCCAATAACGGCAGCACGGTGGCGCAGCAGTAGAGTTGCTGCCTCACAGTGCCAGAGACCCGGGTTCGATCCTGACTATGGGTGCTGTTTTGTGTGGAGTTTGTACGTTCTCCCTGTGACCGCGTGGGTTTTCTCCGGGTGCTCCGGTTTCCTCCCACACTCCAAAGACGTGCAGGTTTGTAGGTTAATTGACTTCTGTAAATTGTAGATTGTCCCCTAGTATGTGTGTAGGATAGTGCTAGCGCATGAGGCGATCGTTGGTCGGCGCGGACCCGGCGGGCCGAAGGGCCTGTTTACGCGCCCTATAGTGCAGGGAAAAGTATAGTATAGGTTAAGTACATAGAAACATAGAAAATATGTGCAGGAGTAGGCCATTCGGCCCTTCGAGCCTGCACCGCCATTCAATATGATCATGGCTGATCATCCAACTCAGTATCCTGTACCTGCCTTCTCTCCATACCCCCTGATCCCTTTAGCCACAAGGGCCACATCTAACTCCCTCTTAAATATAGCCAATGAACTGGCCTCAACTACCTTCTGTGGCAGAGAGTTCCAGAGATTCACCACTCTCTGGGTAAAAAATGATTTCCTCATCTCGGTCCTAAAGGTCTTCCACCTTATCCTTAAACTGTGACCCCTAGTTCTGGACTTCCCCAACATCGGGAATAATCTTCCTGCATCTAGCCTGTCCAACCCCTTAAGAATTTTGTAAGTTTCTATAAGATCCCCACTCAAGTCTTCTGAATTCCAACGTGTACAAGCCGAGTCTATCCAGTCTTTCCTCATATGAAAGTCCTGCCATTCCAGGAATCAGTCTGGTGAACCTTCTCTGTACTCCCTCTATGGCAAGAATGTCTTTTCCTCAGATTAGGGAGACCAAAACTGTATGTAATACTCCAGGTGTGGTCTCCCTGTACAACTGCAGTAGAACCTCCCTGCTCTTATACTCAAATCCTTTTGCTATGAATGCTAACATACCATTTGCTTTCTTCACTGCCTGCTGCACCTGCATTCCTACTTTCAATGACTGGTGTACCATGACACCCAGGTCTCGTTGCATCTCCCCTTTTCCTAATCGGCCACCATTCAGATAATAGGAAAGGGCGGTTCATAAGTGAGAGGAGCAGAATTAGGCCATTCAGCCCATCAAGTCTACTCCGCCACTCAATCATGGTTGATCTATCTTTCCCACCTAACTCCATTCTCCTGTCTTGTCCCCATAGCCCCCGACACCCGTACTAATCAAGAATTTATCTATCTCCGCCTGAAAGGTATCCACTGACTTGGCCTCCACAGCCGCCTGTGGCAATGGTTGTGGTGAAGGGCCAGTCGGTAGATGGGCTCGGGGCAATTCAGCCAAGTCTGGTGCAAAAACGCATCGTCAATTTGATGGGAAGTGGCCTGCTGAGTGTCGTAGATTGCCGTGAAATGATCCCAGGGAACATCGCGGCTGTTATTTCCCTCTCTGCAAATCATCTGGCAGCTGACTAAAGCAATCATTGCTGAAATATGTAACCTTCGTGGAAAGAAACAGACCACTGTCTTGGATTTCAAAGCCCAGATATAAATGATCTGGGCTCGAGCAGGCAGGCTTCATGTATAACTCCAGGTGGAATTGTTCAACCAGTCTCTTCGACTCAATTTCATATATTTTTTTAAATAAAATAAATCTGTCAAGTTTAAATTTCAATTTCCATATTTAAGAAAACTTTTTTGAAATTATGCATTCGACGTTAACTAAACAAAGGGACAGCGTTTGCAAACGACCCAAGTTAAAGTTTAGTTTAGCGTCACAGGCCCTTCAGCCCACCATGCCCGCACCGACCAGCGATCCCCCGCACACTAACACTATCCCACACACACTCGGGACAATTTTATTTACGTTTACACCAAGCCAATTAACCCGTACGTCTTTGGAGTGTGGGAGGAAACCGAAGATCTCGGAGAAAACCCACGCAGATGTCACGGGGAGAACGTACAAACTCCGCACAGACAGCACCCGTAGTCGGGATCGAACCCAGATCTCTGGCGCTGTAAGGGGGTGTAAAAGCCCTGTCCCACGGTACGAGTTCATTCCAAGAGCTCTCCCGAGTATTAAATCAAACTCGTGGTAAGCACGGAGAATGAACGTAGCGGGTACGTCAGAGCTCGGGGACGTCTCTTAGCGGCTCGTAACGCTAACGGCAGGTACTCGGGAAGACTCGCTACGGCAGGTAAGCACGGGAAGACTCGTGAAGATTTTTCAACACGTTGAAAAATGTCCACGAGGGCCCCGAGTACCGACGAGTGGCCATTACCGTAAATCTCCGAGTTCAAATCAGAGCAAACTCGGGAGAGCTCTTGGAATGAACTCGTACCGTGGGACAGGGGTTTTAGGCAGCAACTCTACCGCTGTGCCACTGTGCCGCCCGACTAATATCTTTCTTTTTATAAATAACACGGATCTGTCAACATAAATTTCAATGTCAACCTTTAGGAAAACAACTTTTTGTAATTATGCATTCGACGTTGAATGAAAAAAGGAACAGTATTTGCCACGACCACAAGATAGAGGTCAAAGTATTTTTCATTCCTCCTGTCAGCACCGTGTTTCTCATGAGGGTTACGCGGGGTGAGAAATGAATTGTAATTTACTATTCTCGAGCAATGACTATGAAAAGAATGAGTTAACCTGAGCTAACTACCACTGACGTCCTTGGCTAAAACCACTGCTTCAGTGTCGTGGGGAAATGGAAAGCAGAGAGCTACGAATGAGAAATGCACCCGTCAGAAATAGTTAATGCCACTGAATTAATGTGCTCAATGGAGACGAGGGAACACATAACAGTTTGACAAGACTGTGCCGGCTGCCCTGACTGAGTTGCAAGCAGACAGCATCTGGGTTTCTCCACTTCATGTGTTTCTTCGAGCAAAGAGGCTTCGGAACGAGCAGGAGGTACGTCTGAGGTCACTGAACACGTCACTGGAAACTTCCTGGTGCTAACATATAACATTCGTAAGGGATTGGACAGGCTAGAGGCAGGAAACATGTCCCCCGTGTTGGGGTGGGGGGGGGGGGGGGTCCAGACCCAGGGGGCCACAGTTTAAGAATAAGGGATAGGCCATTTAGGACTGGGATGAGGAAAAACATTATTCACCCAGAGAGTTGTGAACCTGTGGGATTCTCTGCCACAGGAGGCAAAGAGTGGAGGCCAATTCACTGGATGTTTTCAAGAGAGAGTTGGGGCTAACAGAATCAAGGGATTACGGGGAGAAGGCAGGAACGGGATACTGATTCTGGATGGTCAGCCACGATCATATTGAATGGCGGTGCTGGCTCGAAGGGCCGAATGGCCTCCTCCTGCATCTACTTTCTATGTTTCAATGTTTCCAACTGGATAATCCAGTTATTCTACACAAAACATGTGCTTCGCTCTGCAGTGACGGGGGAAGTAAGCCTGGCCTATTCACGGGCTGGCGAGACAGAAATGCCACTTGGTCAATGATTTTACGTCTTAAACGTTTAAAAGAACGATGTGAATAGTTTAGGAAACGTGGGACGTGCGTGCAAACAATCTTCCTGGTCGCTCCTGTGTAGGGAGGAACTGCAGATGCCGGTTTGCACCGAAGATAGACTCCAAGAGCTGGAGTAACTCAGCGGGTCGGTATCTCTGGAGTGAAGATGACGTTGCGGGTGGAGACTGAAGAAGGGTCTCGACCCGACACATCACCTGTTCCTTTTCTCCAGAGATGCTGCCTGACCCGCTGAGTTACTCCAGCTCTTTGTGTCCGTCTATTGTGCCTATCTACCAGCATCAACATAATTTTGAAAGTGTTTTAATTGTCTGACAGAACCTTCTATGTTCAAACGGACTGTTCAAATCACCAAATCACCAATGACTCGCCTCCAATCTCTCCGTGTGAAACTATATCATGCGTTTCGAAAGCCGACATAAATATTTCTCTACCTGAGGAACTCCAGTCATTCTTTTTGTAGACCAACAATGGAGCAACAAGTTGGTGCTTTTTGGGGGGAAATGCCAGCGTAAGCCATGAAAGATTATGGGGCAGCACGGTGGCACTGCGGTAGAGTTGCTGCCTCAGACACGGGTTCGATCCTGACCTCGGGTACTGCCTGTGTGGAGTTTTGTACCTTCTCCCTGTGACCGCGTGGGTTTTCTCCGGGTGCTCCGGTTTCCTCCCACACTCCGAAGAGGTGCAGGTTTCTAGGTTAATTGGCATCTGTAAATTGCCCTAGTGTGCAATGTATGGGTGATCGATGGTCAGCATGGACTGAATGGGCCGAAGGTCTTTTTCCGCGCTATATTTCTAAACTAAGCTAAAGCGATTTTTCTTTTGTGCATCAAGAAATACAATCATAGAGTGATTTGGAAACATGCCCTTCCGCATACTTGCTCATACCGACCAACTTGTCCCATCTACACTGGTCCCAACTGCGTCCATTTGGATCATATCCCTCTAAACCTGTCCTGTCCATGTACCTGTCTCAATGTACCTGCCTCAACTACCTCTTCGGGCAGCTCGTTCTATGTGCCCATCACCCTTTGTGTGAAAAATTACCCCCTCAGGTTCCTATTAAATCCTTCTGCCCTCACCTTAAACCTAAGTCCTCGGGCTTTTGGTTCCGCTACTCGGGGCAAAAGACTCCGTGCGTCTACCCGATCCATTCCTCTAATGATTTTGTACACCTCTGTGTGATTACCCCTCATCCTCCTGCGTGCCACGGTTCAGTTTCAACAGGATGAGCTCATTGAAAAGTGAAGGGTGCTCTCGAGGAAGGGGACACTAAGGGGTTTGAGGGACAATGTCTCCTGTCATTTGGCATTCCTCTGACTTTGTTTCTGCCATAGCAAAACTTGAGACTGTGCTGTCTGGTATTGATCTACTGCAGTTAGGAATGCAGCAAACAAGACATTGGCCACAATCTACAGTTTAGTTTAGGTTTAGTTGAGTTCAGAGATACAGCGTGGAAACAGGCCCTTTGGCCCACCCAGTCTGCGCTGACCAGGGATCCCCGTACACCTGGGCGGTCACGGTGGCACAGCGGTAGAGTTGCTGCCTTACAGCGAATGCAGCGCCAGAGACCCGGGTTCGATTCCGACTACGGGTGCTGTCTGTACGGAGTCTGTACGTTCTCCCCGTGACCTGCGTGGGTTTTCTCCGGGATCTTCGGTTTCCTCCCACACTCCAAAGACGTACAGGTATGTAGGTTAATTGGCTTGGTAAATGTAAAAATTGTCCCTGGTGGGTGTAGGATAGTGCTAATGTGCGGGGATCGCTGGTCAGCACGGACCCGGCGGGCCGAAGGGCCTGTTTCCACGCTGTATCACTAACTCGCACTATCCTGCACACTTTATGTGCAATTTTCACAGAAGCCACTTTTTACCCCGAAGCCAATTAACCTACAAACCTGTACATCTTTGGAGTGTGGGAGGAAACCCGGAGAAGCCGGAGAAATCCCACGCGGGTCACGGGAGAAGGAACAAATTCCATGTTTTCTCCAGGAGCTCCGGTTTCCTCCCACCCTCCAAAGACGTACTGGTTTGTAGGTTAATTGGCTTCCATAAAATGTCCCTAGTGTGTGTATGGCAGTGTTGGTGTGCGGGGATCCCTGGTCGGTGCAGACTCGGTGGGCCGAAGGGCCTACTTCCTCCCTGTTTCTCTAAACGAAACGAAACTCTTCCAATCTATGCTCATGACTAAAATATTACTAAAACCCCCCTGCCTCCCTCCAGAGCAGTTGCTTCTTTCCTGTACAATAATATAGTGATCAGAACTTTGTGCAGAGTTCAAGTTGCGGTGTACCCAACATCGCCCAACATTGCAAACAGGTTTAGCATCATCTATGTTCAGTGCCTCAGCTAATAAAGAAAAGTGTCCCGCATGGCTTCATCACCATCTCATTGAACTAAATGTAATAACAAGGAACTGCAGATACCGGTGCATACCAAAGAAAGACACAAAGTGCTGGAGTAACTCAGTAGATCAGGCAACATGGATAGTGATCGTGGACAGATTCTTCAGTCTGAAGAAGGGTCCCGACCCGAAACGTCACCCACTCCTTCTCTCCAGGGATGCTGCTTGTCTATCTTCAGTTTAAACCAGCATCTGCAGTTCCTTCATACACATTTTGTCTGCACCTTCCTGCAGTCTATGGCTTCTGTTCTCACTGAAGACAACATGGTCAACGTTTGATGATGATGATGATATTGTCAACATGTTCCGAGGTACAGCAAAATGCTTTGCTTTGCATACAACCTGGTAGAATCATACAGCTGACCTCACCTAGGCAGTACACAAGAGTTACCATGTTTTTGGTGCTAACAATGTTACAAATATAGGGGTGGCGCAGCGGTAGAGTAACTGCCTCACAGCACCAGAGGCCCCGGTTCGATCCTGACTACGGGTGCTTGTCTGTACGACATCTGTACATTCTGCCCCGTGACCTGCGTGGGTTTCGTCCGGGTGCTCCGGTTTCTTCCCACCCTCGAAGACGTACAGCTTAGTAGGTTCAATGGCTTTGGTAAAATTGTAAATTGTCCCTAGTGTGTGTGTGTGTGTGTCGGTGCTAGTGTGCGGGGATCGCTGGTCAGCGCGGACTCGTTGGGCCAGAGGGCCTGGTTCCGTGCTGTAGCTGTGTCCCTTTAAAACTATTGAGATTCAATCCTCACTTTTGCCGGGTTTTTTTGAAAATCTCATAACTCCTGTGGAACAGAGTGATCAATGTCAATGCCAGGATGGTGATAGTCCAAATAATTGTTATCCTGATCTGCGGCCAGAACAAATAAGATTTAAAATGGTCCATGATTTAAAATCCATCAACACTCTGGATTTCAATTGTCCACCGGGCTACCGAAGCAAGGTTGTTGGTGGATCAAAGAAACCCAACAAATATTCAAATCTCCGCAGGAAGGAACTGCAGGTGCTGGTTGACACCGAAGATAGACGCAAAATGCTGGAGTAACTCGGCAGGGCAGGCAGCGTCCCTGGAGAGAAGGGACAGGTGACGTTACGGGTCGAGACCCTTCTTCAGTCTGAAACGTCACCCGTCCCTTCTCTCCAGAGTCGCTGCCTGACCCGCCGAGTTACTCCGGCACTTTGTGTCTATACTCCGATCTATTGTTTCGCTTCAAGGCATGAACTGAAGCACTAGAACTCCAGTGCTTGAGAGAGATATCTCAATTGCTTTTTCAGTTGCGGGTCAGTGGAAAACACCACGTCGATTCATCGGATTTCACACCTTGAACCTGACAAAACATCTGCGCTGGGAAGAGAGCCGAGGAAGAAGAAAGCGACATGCAAAGACTTGATTTGTTGTGGCTTGTGAATATTTGATCGCAGAAAAAAAAGAATAATATTAAGACTCAGGTTACGGATACTGGCGTTTCTGGAAAGTGTATCTGTTCAGATGCAAAAAATTAAAAAATAACCGCTCGACTGACTGGTTAAGGACATGATCAAATTTGCAAAGAGAGGGTGTCAGGCCCATTTGGCTTTATGATATGATGCCGTTATTGTTTGATATGCTGAAGTTGGGGTCAAGGACTTCATTGTCTAAAGTGACATCAATGGCCACATTATGTCCACATCTACCTGGGCTTCACCTTGACTCTGTCCTTTACCTGGTCAATGAAGCACAAGCTCCTCTGAGCCTTGAGGCTCAAATTCAAAGCAACCAAGCAAGTTTCAGTTATAACAGAAATGTGAGATTGTGATTTTCGGAAAGGAGGCCACAAATTATACAAATTTTTCATCCCACTAAAGAAATACTGGAAATAAAGTTGAGCGGCGTACAAAAGTACAGATTACATGTTTCCAACTCGCCACTGCCCTCTGACGCAACTTTCTGTTTTGTATTCGGGATGGGAAATAACAATTTGGATGGCACCGTAGCTCAGTGGTAGGGCTGCTGCCTCACAGCGCCAGAGACCCGGGTTCGACCCTGTACATTCTCCCTGTGACCGCGTGGGTTTTCTCCGGGTGCTCCGGTTTCCTCCCACATTCCAAAGAACCGTACAGGTTTGTGGGTTAATTGGCCTCGGGAAATTGCCCCTGGTGTGTAGGGAGTGGATGTGAAAGTGGGATACCATGGAACTGGTGTACGGGTGATCAATGGGCTGAAGGGCCTGTTTCTGCACTGTATCTCTAAACTCGAAAAGAAAATTTAAGGCAGAATTGGTTCCAATGATTAGCATCTTTATTTGTTTAGTTTCATTTTGAGATACAGCGTGGAAACAGACCCTTGGGCCCTCCGAGTCCACACCGACCAGCGATCACCTGTACACTAGTCCTATCCTACACACTAGGGACAATTATTAAGGCAAGTCACAATGGCTAAGTACTTCACTTCAGAGATACGTACAGCGTGGAAACTGGCCGTTCGGCCCACCGAGTCTGTGCCATCAAGCACCATCTTACACACGTGGGGACAATTTACAATTTGCAAACGCCAATCAACCTACAGACCAGCGCGTCTTTGGAGCGTGGGAGGAAACCTAGGAGCACCCGGAAAAGCCTCGGTGGTCACGGGGAGAGCGTGCAAACTCCGCACAGGCAAGCGCCCATGGTCAGGATCGAACCTGGGTCTCCGACGCTGTGAGGCGGTGACTCTTCCGCCACGCCATCGTGCCGCCCTGAGTCGTACCGGGGCAGCGGGGACATTATTTGAGCCGCTTTAGTTGAGTGCGGACGGAGACGAGAAACCTTTTTAATTTGTGACCTTGGCACGAAGAAAAAATATATATTTATATATATGTTTATATAGATATATATATAAACAGACACAAGCGGCAGCACAACAAAGGAAGTGGAAGTAAAGGTTTACCCATATGTAGTCGCCGTTTCACCCGCTTGTCCACATCAGTTACTGACATGGTATTGAACTCTGAGCTCTCAATTGCAGCCTCATCCTCCTCTAAAACACAAGTAAAAAGGGGACAAACATGGAGCAGTTGATTAACCAGGAGCCCAATCTCTCTCTGTGCCGCCCACCACGGCTCCGTGGCGTCGACCCACCAAATCAAAGAAGAAAGCGGAAGCTCAAGAAGCCAGCCAGGTAACCGCCACGTCTTTTTGTTAGAGAGTGTTAATCCTGCTCGGGGAGGGGAGGGGGGAGAAGCGAGAGAACTCTAAACACATAGATGGAGACAATGGATTCTTGAGGCTACCGCACCTGACCGAAGGCACATGACCTCCAGCCAGAAGGTCGGAGCGAAGAGTGAAGGATTTGTTTTCCACCAGGACGCTAAGTGGAGAAGAAGTGGAAATGGAAGGGAAGGTAAAATGAGCGATTCCACGACCGGACTCATCGTGAGCTAATGGATAACAATTTTAAAAAAAAGAGAGTTCATGATTTATAAAGATCGATTTTGGGGAACAAGAAGAGCACCTTGGACGGACAGAGGTCCAGAGGTCCAGAGGTCCAGAGGTCCAGAGAACAGAAGTGAAGAAGCCGGTGATGGGTGGACAAGGGAAGCCCATAATCTTCCGCAGAAACACGGAATGGTGCGGGGGAGGTGGTAGGAGGTGGTGGGAGGTAGTTGGAGGTGGTAGGGGGTGGAGGGAGGTGGTAGGAGGTGGAGGGAGGTGGTAGGAGGTGGAGGGGCCAGTCCGCATGCATACAGGGAAGGTGGGTCGGGCAGTACTGGTTGCCTGCTTGTCTGTGGAACACAGCTCCACTGGCCAAACGGTCAGGGCCAGAAACAATGTAGGAGTCAGTACATGAACACGTAGCGATACAGCCATTAGTGTTAGTCTCTTGTTCATGTGGAAGGGTCAGAGAGAGAGAGAGAGAGAGTGGGAGAGGAGAGAAGAGAGACAGGGGGGTGCGAAGGAACAAGCGGGGGGGGGGCGAGAGAGAGAGTGAGGCGAGAGAGAGAAAGTGGGGCGAGAGAGAGAGTGTGGGGGAATGAGAGGGGGTGAAAGAAAGAGAGGGGGCAAAAGAAAGAGAGGGGGGGAGGGAGAGTGTGGCAGAGAGAATTGGAGGAGAAAGAGCGGGGGAGAGAGAGTGGGAGAGAGTGGGGGAAAGAGAGACAGGGAGAGAGGGAGAAAGAGAGAGAGGGAGAATGAGAGAGAGAGAATGGGAGAAAAGGGTGAGAGGAAAGAGAGGGGGAGAGGGGGAGAGGCGGAAAGAGGAGAGAGAAAGGAGAGAGCGGAGAGACTGAGACTGAGCGACTCAGAGCGAGACTGAGACAGACTGAGAGACAGAGAGCGAGACTGAGAGGGAAAGAGTCAGAGAGAGAAAGAGGAGAGAGAGAGAGAGAGAAAGAGAGAGAGAGAGAGAGGGGGGGAGAGAGAGGGAATATGTGGGGGGGAAAGAGGTAAAGAAAGAGAACCACTCACACATCATTGGAGTATAAGTTGGAATTGGATTAGATTTATTGATTGCATTAAGAGTAGTGCAGTAGAGTAGTTC
>CM075979.1:83827177-83863324 GCA_038087875.1 Malacoraja senta
GGTTCGATCCCGACTGCGGGTGCTGTCTGCACGTTCTCCCCGTGACCTGCGTGGGTTTTCTCCGAGATCTTCAGTTTCCTCCCACACTCCAAAGATGGACAGGTATGTAGGTTAATTGGCTTGATAAATGTAAAAATTGTGTGTGGGATCGTGTTAATGTGCGGGGATCGCTAGTCGGCGCGGACCCGGTGGGCCGAAGGGCCTGTTTCTGCACTGTATCTCTAAACTAAACTAAACTAAACATAGTTCTCATCATTGTAGTGCATCAGTTCCAGAGACAAAACACAATGTCCTCGATGGGGTAGAGGTGAATCAGACAGTAACCTACCTAATGGAAGGGCCGTTCGGAAGCTGGCTAAGCGAGGGGAAGGAAATATTCCTGAGGCTGGTGGTGCGCACTTTCAAGCTTCCGTACCTGCTGCTGGACGGGTGCAGCGAGAAGGAATAACCAGGGTGGGATTAGTCTTTGATTATGACCATAAGGCCATCTATCTCAGCACCAAGTCCCCCCACCACCCCCCTCTCTCCCATATCAACTCCTGCCTATCAGCCATCAAATCTTGGATGCAACTCAACTTCCTTAAATTAAACAGTAGCAAAACTGAATTTCTCCTCATTGGCTCCAAATCACACTCACTAAAATTAACAACCCCACTCTCACTATCGACGGCACCACTGTCTCCCCATCTCCTCAGGCACGCAACCTTGGCGTGATCCTTGACTCAACCCTCTCCCTTCAGCCTCACATCCGCCATGTTGTCAAAACATCATTTTTTCACCTCCGCAACATTGCAAAAATCAGATCGTCTCTCACACCCCCCGCTGCTGAAAGACTCATCCATGCCTTCATCTCCTCCCGACTGGACTACTGTAACTCTCTTCTTTTCGGAATCAATTCCAGCAGCATCAACCGACTCCAACTGGTCCAAAATGCAGCCGCCCGACTCATTACCCACACCAAATCCTGGCACCACATCACCCCAGTTCTCAAAGAACTTCACTGGCTTCCCATTTCCCACCGGATCACCTACAAAATCCTGGTCCTCACCTACAAAGCCCTCAACAACCTGGCCCCCCTTATCTCATTGACCTCCTCTCCCCCTACCAACCCTCACGGTCCCTCAGATCCACATCAGCTGGTCTCCTCTCCACTCCGAAATCAAACCTCTGCACTTTTGGAGGCAGAGCCTTCTCCAGGGCAGCTCCCAGGCTCTGGAATTCCCTCCCACAACCGGTCCGAAATTCTGAGTCCCTCACCATCTTCCAGTCCCGCCTCAAGACCCATCTCTTCACCTCTGCATACCCTTAGTCCCATGTTCCCCTCCCCTTTGCATCTCTGTCTTACTGCTCTATTTTGTTTTGTTTATTCCTGACTCTCAATTGTAAAGTGACTTTGAGTCCTGAAAAGCGCTATATAAATAAAATGTATTATTATTATTATTATTATAAGGCGCAGAAGCAGAATTAGGCCATTCGGCCCAATGCGTCTGCTCTGCCATTCAATCACGGCTGATCTATTTTTTCTTCGCAAACCCATTCTCCTGCCTTCTCCCCATAACACCTGACACCCATACTAATCGAGAATCTGTCAATCTTCGCCTTAAAAATATCCATTGACTTGGCCTCCACAATCGTCTGTGGCAATGTATTCCATTGATTTTTCAAGAGATTTTTCCTGAGATGCTGCCTGACCCGTTGAATTACTCCAGCATTTTGTGTCTATCACACAGAGGAAATGTCCTTCATCACCATTTACTAAATAGCTAGTCACCGTCGGTCTAGCAAATATTAACAGGTTACATTTCGCTCCAGAATAAAATGTATATCAACCCTCAAGATAACTAATTTCTGAGTGTTTACATGCATAGACACATCATTCTGAACCAATGGATTCACAGAGACTCTAGACATTGTACAGGTGATGTTCCACAATAATGATTCAAACAAGCGTGGTTAATAGGGAGCAGTGAATACCAGAATATAAAGGTATAACAGGCCGGCATAGAGTGGATGTGGAGAGGACACTAGTGGGAGAGTCTAGGACCAGAGGTTAGAGTCTCAGAACTAAAGGACGTACTTTGTGGAAGGACATGAGGAGGAATTTCTTTAGTTAGAGGTTGATGCATCTGTGGAATTAATTGCCACAGAAGGCTGTGGAGGCCAAGCCAATGGATATTTTTAAGGCAGAGATAGATAGATTCTCAATTAGAACGGGTGTCAGGGGGTTATGGGGAGAAGGGGGGAGAATGGGGTTAGGAGGGAGAGATAGATCAGCCATGATTGAATGGCGGAGTAGACTTGATGGGCCTAATTCTGCTCCTATCACTTATGAACTTATAACACAGTTCAAACTTTAAGCATACAAGTTTAATCATACATTCTTAAGTCCACAGTAATAATGGAAGTGCTGTAACCTACACAGGCACCCATTTGCGCCTTCCCATTAGAATGGTGTTAAAAGCTGGATTATGTACTCAAACACTACATTGAGACCTTAATACATAATTGTCTGACTCAGACTGTTACTGCTGAGCCAAGATGACATATTCCCATTCCTACAAACTGCGCTGAAATGCTATTGGAACCATTAAACCATGCAATTGGGTGGCACGGAGGCGCAGCGGTAGAGTTGCTGCCTTACAGTGCCAGAGACCCCAGCTCGATTCTGACTACGGGTGCTGTCTGTACGGAGTTTGTACGTTCTCCCCGTGACCTGCGTGGGTTTTCTCCTTTCAGGCTAATTGGCTTGGTAACATTTGTAAATTGTCCCTGGTGTGTGTAGGATAGTGTTAGCGTGTTGGGATGGCTGGTCGGCGCAGCCTCGGTGGGCCGAAGGGCCTGTTCCGCGCTGTATCTCTAAACTAAACTAAACTAAAAAGAAATAAATAAAAATAGACGCAAACTACTGGAGTAACTGGGTGGGACAGGCAGCATCTTTTCAATAGAGAGTTAGATTTAGCTCTTGGGGCTAAAGGAATCAAGGGATATGGGGAAAAAGCAGGAACAGGGTACTGATTTTAGATGATCAGCCACGATCATATTGAATGGCGGTGCTGGCTCGAAGGGCCAAATGGCCGACTCCTGCACCTATCTTTCTATGTTTCTATGATTCTCATTTCATGACTGAATGAACTGCCAGCAATCCTTCTTGCCGAACTGAAGCTAACAGGTTGACAAAGCTCCAGAGCCTTTATTGCCAGACTGTATATTCTCAACTCAGGAGCATCATTGCAATAAGTGAATGTTTTCCTTCTTTCTAGTGTCATTTTTTGGATCTTTTTTTTAAACCATCTCCACACCGAATTAAGACACAAAAAGCTGGAGTAAAGGGCCTGTCCCACTGTACGAGCTAATTCAAGAGCTCTCCCGAGTTTTAAAAAAAATCAAACTCGCGGTAAGCACGTAGAATGTACGTAGCGGGTACTTCGGAGCTCGGGGACGTCTCTTAGCGGCTCGTAACGCTAACGGCAGGTACTCGGGAAACGCGGTAAGCTCGGGAAGACTCGTGAGGATTTTTCAAAATGTCCACGAGAGCCCCGCGTACCTACGAGCGGCTATTACCGTAATTCTCCGAGTTCGAATCAGGGGAAACTCGGGAGAACTCTTGAATTAGCTCGTACAGTGGGACAGCCCCTTTACTCAGCGGGTCAGACAGCGTTTCTGGAGAGAAGGAATAGGCAATGTTTCACGTGGAGACTGAGAGTCAGGGGAAGACGCTGATAGAGGGAGAGGTAGAACAACGCAATGAAAGACATGCAAGAAAAGTAACGATGATAAAGGAAACAGGCCACCGTTAGCTGTGGGCCAGGTGAGAAAGGGTTACAGACTCACCTCCACACTGAATTAGTTGGGTCGCAAAGATCTGCTCATACCCAGCTGCAAATCCTCGAGGGAGCCCGCTATGATTTCATCGACAAGTCGAATTTATGAAAAGTGTCTGGACCTTACGTCAGAAGCTCTATTTGCACAAGGAAAGGAGAGACTGTGCCGGCTTTAGACTCCGCTTTAGTAGTATTTAATGGGAACCTCCTGTCGTTCCTAATGAAGCCTGGTGCTCTTGTGGTGTCGTTCTCTGTGGCCCCATTGAACATAAATGTCTGAGTGCTGTTGAACTAAAGGTGGTCTTCAGCCCCGACTCCTTTACAGTCAGAGTAAGTGATTTGGGATTTGCAGTCACAGTGGCGCAGCGGCAGAGTTGCTGCCTCGCAGCGCCAAGGACCAGGGTTCGGTCCTTTATCCTTAAAAACATTTATTTTTTACACCAAAGGTGGTCGGTGTATAGAACGAGCTGCCGGAGCAGGTAGTTGCGGCAGGTACTATTGCTGGACACGTGCATGGAGAGGACGGGTTTCGAGGGATATGGGCCAAACGCAGGCGGGTGGGGCTAGCGTAGATGGGAATGTTGGTCGGCGTGGGCAAGTTGGGCCGAAGGGCCTGTTCCCACGCTGTTTGACTCTAAGGCACATTTAAGCAGCAATTGCTGCCCAACCATCCAATTGTTGCCCCTGGGAATGTTCTGGCCAGTCCTTCTGAAAGGTAGTTGCAAAATTGATGAGACTTTGTTCAGTTAGTTAGGTTTTCCACAAGTAAAATCAAACTAACTCATGGCTGGAAATAAACTATTGAGAGTTAAGTTCGTGAAAACTTTCACCCATTAGTTTACGCTATAAGCATGTGCTTAAATGTAGATCCAAAGGAACCGACAGCATACCGTTGATCCATTCTGACCATGCACTATGATGAAGTTGCAAGAAATGGTTTTACTTCATTGCGTACACATGCCGTGCATAAACCTACGACTTTGCTGTCCTGACTCTACCATTCAATTATGGCTGATCTATCTTTCCCTCTCAACCCCATTCTCCTGTCTTCTCCCCATCACCCTGACACCCATACTAATCAAGAATCTATCTATCTCCGCCTTTAAGATATCAATTGACGTGGCCTCCACAGCAGGTCTGTGGCAATGAATTCCACCCTCTGACTAAAGAAATTCCTCCCCATCTCCTTTCTAAAGGTGTGTCCTTTTATTCTGAGGCTATGGGTCTGGTCCTAGACTCTCCCACTGGTAGAAACATCCTCTCCACAGACAAGCCTTTCGCTATTCGGTAAGTTTCAATTGGGTCCCCTCTCATCCTTCCAAACTCCAGCAGTTACAGGCCCAGTGCCGTCGAACCCGCATCATATGTTAACCCAATCATTGCTGGGATCATTCTCATGAACAGTTTCGTCGAGGGTTTTGGAGTTTTGAAAATTATTTAACAATCATCTTCCACCTCCTTCTCAGATGGAGCATTTTGACATTTTTGACAAACCTCCGGCAGAAAAATAAGCATTCCGCCACCATTCAACACTGACGACCCACTTGACATAGGAAATGAGTACTTCTCTACAAAACCAGTCAAAATGTACTGTTAAACATGTGCAGTAACTGTGGTTTAACAAGGTGAGTTTTATAAATTAGATACCTGCAAATTAGTTGATAGAGAAGAGAGGCTGCGAAACATATCAGCATGAAATGTTTAAAAAAAAACACATGTCAAGGGGAGAATGTACAAACTCTGTAAAGAAAAAAGATAGCAATGCTTTTTGTAAGTATGTGAATTAATATAGTATCAGTAAAACTGGTGGGGTATGAGAAATCGTATTGCTTAAGGAAATGGCTGAGGCATTAAACAAATGTTTTTCATGGTAGGGAGTGATTGTGAATGAAGGGTGGCACGGCACTAGAGACCAAGGTTCGATTCTGACTACAGGTGCTGTCTGCACGGAGTTTGCACGTCTTTGGGAAACTGGAGCACCCATGCTGTCACAGGGTGAATGTACAAACTCCGTACGGACAAGCACCCGTGGTCAGGATCGAACCCGGTTCCATGGCGCTGTGAGGCAGCAACGCTACCGCATCCTCTCCACATCCACTCGATCCAGGCCTTTTGCTATTCGGTAAGTTTCAATTACGAAAGCACTTTATTTGATTTGCAACCATTCACAGTGTAGACTTTTGTGTGAGAAGAGGCATGGAGGAGAAAAATTCAGGCGTGCAGTTGGTTGCAAGGGCTGCAGTAACACAACATCGCATTTAGCGCGTGGAGGGTAAAAGCGGGGAAAATCTGGAAACAGATCATAAGAGTCATACAACGTGGACACAGGCCCTTTGGCCCAACTTGCCCACACCGGCCAACATGTCCCAGCTACACTAGTCGCACCTGCTTGCGTTTAGCCCATATCCCTCCAAACCTGTCCGATCCATGTATCTGTCTAACTGTCTCTTAAACGTTGTGATGGACCCTGCCTCAACTACCTCCTTGGGCAGCTTGTTCCATGCACCCACCACCCTTTGTGTGAAAAGGTTACCCCTCACGATTTCTATTAAATCTTTTCCCCTTCACCTTAAATCTGTGTCCTCTGGTCCTCGATTCCCCTACTCTTTGCAAGGGACTCAACCCGATCTATTCCTCTCATGATATTATACACCTCATTAAGATCAGCCCTCATCCTCCTGCGCTCTAGGGAATAGAGTCCCAGCCTGCTCCACCTCTAACTGCAGCTCAGACCCGCGAGTCCCGGCAACATCCTTGCGATGTACGAGCCCCAGGCACAACAGCTACCTACATGTGCAGTCCCTCTGGTTTTTGGCGAGTTCAAAGCCAGGCTGCATTCACAGGCCACACCACCCTTGGGAGTCTCTCGGCAGATGTGCGCGCACCCGTGATCCTTGTTCATGCAGTTCATCCCCTCTGTAAAACAAAGCACAGTGTGGAGACAGAAAAAAACAACACGTTAGGTTACAGGCTCACCATCTGCAAAGACTAACACCAACCCTTATCTCCCACGGCCACCTCTTGGACAAGTCTTGTCGTCCATGGGCGATACGGTGGCACAGCGGTAGAGCGGCTGCCTCAAAGCTCCAGAGACCAGGGTTCGATCCTGACCTCGGTTCAACTGAGGCCGATTGCTCCTTCGACGAATGCAATCAACCCGGCGTGCACAATCACATAAGATCAAATAGAACAAGTTGTCCTACAACTTTAGGCTGTGCACGCCATACGCAAGAAATAGAATAAGAAGAATAAGAAGATCTGGAAACTCAACCAGCCTACCAACAACTAGAGAGCAGTCCCGAGCTACTACCTACACCATTTGAGACCCTCGGACTATGTTTGATTGGACTTTATCATGCACTAAACACTATTCCCGTTATCATGTATCTGTACACTGTGTAGCTATGTTACAATACTTACCTTCAGCAGCGCTGCAGTTCTGCCACTGGCTGTGTGCGCAACTTTGGCGCCTTTGGCGGGGGGGGGGGGAGGTCGAACTTCCTCAGGCTGTTAAGCTGCTGAAGAATAATCAATCCGACTTGCGTTCTCGGAAGTTTTTTTTTTAAATCACGGGGACAATTTAATCCCTGGAGTAAAATAAAAAGCTACTTCTAACGCCGTCAACGCCGACAACGGGACGGATCTCACGTAGGGGACAAAACATAAGGTAAGTCGTTTATTTTACGTATAAACTTGCTTCTTAGGATGGACTTTAATCAAAATTTCCTTTGTGATAATGTGATTTTGGCCCCTTACGAACCGGCAGTGTTTTTCCTGCCGATATGGGGTTTAAATTCATTGCAACCGCAACGTTGCAATCGATCACGTTCCACAAAAATCCACTCACAAGATGTTTAAAATGGCCATTAATTTACGGGAATTAAACACTAAATTCCTTCCATTTGGCCTATAAATTCATGACAATGAGATTTAAAAATCATGTTATATTGTGAATTCTTGTGTGAATGTTATTTGGACAATTAGGCTATTTAAAAATGTTAACCTTTTCTTAAGAAATGGGATAGATGTTTAGATCTAGTCATTGAGTTTTGTAATTAGCTACAATTAGATAACTAACTAATTATATGCTTTAATTTCAGGTCATCCAAGTAAGATTGTTTCATATTTGTTTCAGAATGCTTCAATCTATAATAACTGAAAATCTCATTCAGTTCTCTTAATTTTTAAGAAAGTTATGGCTTTTGACTGTCCTTGATCACAGCTTTTGTTGTAAGTCAATGGAAAAGCAATAGGGAACAAGATGCTAATTTCAGAGTATGAAAATGGCCATACCTTTTTTAATACTGAAGATATGAAAGTGAATTAGGTGTCAAATTAAACTTCTTTTTATGCTTTATCTGATGGGCTAAATTGCCGACTTTATTTTTTAAATCTCAAAATGTTGTGACATTGCTACACTGTGTTGGGTCGATTGCAACCGCTGACTGGTTAGCATGCAACAAAAGCTTTTCACTGCACCTTGCTACAAGTGACAGTAAACTAAACTGACTAAGTCGGGTGCTGTCTTTGTGGAGTTTTTTTACATTCTCCCTGTGACCGCGTTCTCCCCACCATCGAAGGGATCTATCGCAGTCGCTGCCTCAAAAAGGCTGCCGGCATCATCAAGGACCCACACCATCCTGGCCACACACTCATCTCTCTGCTGCCAGCAGGTAGAAGGTACAGGAGCCTGAAATCTGATACATCCAGGTTCAGGAACAGCTCCTTCCCCACAGCCATCAGGCTATTAAACTCACCATCAAACAAACTCTGAACTATAACAGCCTATTGCACTTTATCTGTTTATTTATGTGTATATATGGTCTATACTATATAGACACAGTGAACTGTTCTGTATTTATGCTTACAATATTCTGTTGTGTTGCAGCAAGCAAGAATTTCATTGTCCTATCTGGGACACATGACAATAAACTCTCTTGACTTGACTATAATATCTCTCTATGTCACTGTTTATATATCTCTTGTTTCTCTTCCCCTGATTCTCAGTCTGCAGTAGGGTCTCGACCTAAAAAGTCACCTATTCCTTTTCTCCAGAGAGGCTGCCTGACCCGCTGAGTTACTCCAGCTATTTGTATCCATCTTCAGTGTAAAACCAGCATCTGCAGTTCCTTCCCTACACAGGTCACGTTACTTGGTCAGCTGGGGAATGACTTACATTCTCTTTGAAACAATTTATACTGAAGTCAGAAAATAGATCTATCACATATATGAGCTAAGCTCATTGCATAAAATGTCCAGTTAAATTAACTTTTCCCTCTCTCTGTGAAGTGGGATTGAACACAGTAGAGACATCTCCATGAATCTAATTTAATTACAATTCAATTGAAAGAATATGGGACCTGGTCTCTGAAGAAGTAATTTTGCACATTAAAGACCAATCAGCTTGCCCATGCCATATTATATTAGACAAAGATTTTAACGAGGTCTCATTAAGTTTCATTCTTCCTTTGAAAAAGTGTGAATATGAACAAGTCAAACAAAAAGATGGTGAGTGTTATTCATCTCGATTACTGGCATTAAAGTCCTCACTTTTTAGTAGGGTTGAGACACACAGCATGGAAACAGGCCCTTCGGCCCATCGAGTCCGCGCCGACCAGCGATCTCCACACTTTAACACTCTCCTACACACACTAGGGACAATGTATTTAAGAAGGAACTGCAGATGCTGGAAAATCGAAGGTAGACAAAAATGCTGGAGAAACTCAGCGGGTGAGGCAGCATCTATGGAGCGAAGGAAATAGGCGACGTTTCATGTCGAAACCCTTTTTCAGACAATATACATTTGTACCAAGCCAATCCACCTGCAAACCTATACATCTTTGGAGTGTGGGAGGAAACCAAGGATCTTGCACGGTCGTGGGGAAGGAGTCAAAATTCCATACAGACAGCACCCGTAGTCGGGATCGAACCCGGGTCTCCGGCGCTGTAAGCGCTGTATGGCAACGACTCTACCGCAAAGCTACCGTGCCGCCCTGTTCCCGCCTGATTCTTTGGCATTTTGACCCGCTAGGGTGCGTACAGGTTGGTAAATGCCTCCGCTCTGTTGCAGGTACGAAGGCTCCAAATGTTCTAACACAAACATGGTAGAGCAAAGAGCTGCGGGTAAGACTTTACTTTCGACTTCAGAGATACAGCACGGAAACAGACCCCTCGTCTCACCAGCTGGCACGGTGGCGCAGCGGTAGAGTTGCTGCCTTACAGCGAATGCAGCGTCGGAGACCCAGGTTCGATCCCGACGACCGATCTGTACAGAGTTTGTTCGTTCTCCCCGTGACCTGCGTGGGTTTTCTACGAGATCTTCGGTTTCCTCCCACACTCCAAAGACGTGCAGGGTTGTAGGTTAAATTGGCTTCGTAAATGTAAAAAATTGGCCCTAGTGGGTATAGGATAGCGTTAGTGTGCGGGGATCGCTGGTTGGCGTGGACCCGGAGGGCCGAAGAGCCTGTTTCCACGCTGTATCTCTAAAATAAAATAAACTAAACACCCCGTACGCCTAAAGGTTCCTCCCAGCTGCAAAGTGGATGTGGAGAGGATGTTTCCAGCAGTGGAAGTGTCTAGCGACAGAGGTCGCTGTAAAAGGACGTACTTTTAGAATGGAGATGAGGAGGAATTTCTTTAGCCTGAGGGCGATGAATCTGTGGAATTCATTGCCACAGACGGCTGTGGAGGCCAGGTAATTGGGTATTTTTAAGGCAGAGGTTGACAGGTTCTTGATTAGCAAGGGCGTCAAAAGTTATGGGGGGAAGGCAGGAGAATGGGGTTGAGAGGGAAAAATTGGATCAGCCATGATTGAATGGCGGAGCAGACTCGATGGGCCGAATGGCCTATTTTTACTCCTATGTCTTATTGCCTAATGGGTGCGGATAGTCCGGGTGGCTTCTGCCGTGGGTGCAATGTTGGCTACCGTGGAGGCTTTCACTTTAGTTTTAGTTCAGACATACAGCGCGGGAACGGGCACTTCGCCTCACTGAGTCCGTGCCGTCCAGCGATCACGGCCACTGTTCCACGCATTGGGGACAATTTACAATCTTTACCGAAGCCAAATGACCCACAAACCTGTACGTCTTTGGGGTGTGGGAGGAAACCGGAGCGCCCGGGGAAAACCCACGCGGTCACGGGGAGGTATTATACAAACTCCGTACAGACAGCACCCGTGGTCAGGATCGAACCCTGGTCTCTGGAGGGTTGAGGCAGCAACTCTACCGCTGCGCCACCGTCCCGCCCCAAAGCACCAGAATGCGGACAGCTGTCCCCTTTGGCGTGAGCTGAAGGTTTTGACAGGTTACAGACTATTTCTCTCAGTGATGTGCTGGTCTAATTACTACCATTAGATCTGCTTTGCTGCCGATTACTAGACGGCGCAGAGTCAATCCCAGTTTTCGTGGTATGGCAGGAATTTGTTCACGTCTGAGGATATTAATGGGCTGTTTTCTGTTCTGTCATCACCTCAGGCACCGACAGATGAAGTCGAAAAGAGACAGAGATGAGCCATTGCTCTTCCTGGACTGGGTTGCAGGGGAAAGTACCTGGGAAGGGAGGGGTGTGGTGTGGTGTGGAGAGAAGGGATGATAGAATGGCAGGAGATGCCGCCCCTGTCCCTACACCTCCTCTCTCGACTCTGTCCAGGGACCCCGACAGTCCTTTCAGGTGAGATCATAAGATCATAAGTGAATCAGGCCATTCGGCCCATCAGGTCTCTGCCGCCATTCAATCATGGTAGATCTATCTCTTCCTCCTAACCCCATTCTCCTGCCTTCTCCCCATAACCTCTGACACCCGTATTAATCAAGAATCTATCTATCTCTGCCTTAAATATATCCACTGGTGGCCTCCACAGCCTTCTGTGGCAAAGAATCCCACAGATTCACCACCCTCTGACTAAAGAAATTCCTCCTCGTCTCCTTCCTAAAAGAACGTCCTTTAATTCTGAAGCAGAGGTTCACTTGTACCTCCTCCCACCTTATCTACTGCATCTTGGTGTGGACATCTATATATCGGCGAGACCAAGCTCAGACTGGGCGATCATCTCGCTGAATACTTTCGCTCAGTCCGCCTTGGCCTACGCGTTCTGCCAGTTGCCAAACACTTTCATTCCCCTTCCCATTCCCACACTGACCTTTCTGTCCTGGGCCTCCTCCACTGTCAGAGTGAGGCCCAACACAAATTGGAGGAACAGCACCCCATATTTCGCTTGGGCAGCTTACACCCCAGGGGCATGAATGTTAATTCTCTCATTTCAAGTTACCCTTGCTATCCCTCTCTCTCTGCCCCTCCCCCATCCCAGTTGGTCCTGCCAGTTCCACTGTTCGCATCCCTTCGTTATCAACTCCTCCACAGCCAACAATGGACCATTGTGGGCTTCACCTTTCCTTGGTCATCGGTGCCGGCTCTGATTTGTTCGGAGCCATTTCATACCTCTAGTTTCCCTCTCCCCTGACTCTCAGTCTGAAGACGGGTCTCGACCCGAGACGTCACCCGTTCCTTCTCTCCAGAGATGCTGCCTGTCCCGCTGAGTAACTCCAGCATTTTGTGTCTCTCTTCAGCCTAAACCAGCCTCTGCAGTTCCTTCCTACACACTCCTTCTCATAGAAGCCCCTGATACAATCTAAGTTGGGTCACTGTCATGATCGTGTACAGTTAACCATATATTCGGTCAGCAGCATATTATTTTTGACAGATGAATGGCAACAAGGCAGCCCAACAAAGGAAGCAAAAAGTAGTTTGACTAAACCCCTTAACAAAGGTTGGTTGACGGTTGTATGAAGAAAGGTCCCAACTTGAAACATCATTAGATAGGGCTCTTAAAAATAGCGGAGTCAGGGGATATGGGGAGAAGGCGGGAACGGGGTACTGATTGGGGATGATCAGCCATGATCACATTGAATGGCGGTGCTGGCTCAAGGGGCCAAATGGGCTACTCCTGCACCTATTGCCTTGTCTATTGTCTATCACCATCCCCAGACAGTTCTATCCCACCACCTCTACCTTCAGTCTGAAGGAGGGTTCTGATGCAAAACGCCACCCATTGTATTCCTCCAGAGATGCTGCCTGACCCGCTGAGTTACTCCGGCACTTTGTGCCCACCTTCGGTGTAAACCAGCATCTGCAGTTCCTTCATACACATTTTGTCTGCTCCACTGTGGAATCTTCTCAAGGTAGGCCTACCTTGAAGAAGTTTTCCTCCTCTCTCCGGTGGGAGTTCGGTGAGACCCTCCCTCACTGCTCACCTTCTGTGATTCCTCCCACTGGCCTCTTCCTATCTCCAGTTCCTCCCCCCCCCCCCCCCCCCCCCACCCCCCCCACACTTTCAGTCTGAAGAAGGGTCTCGACCCAAAACGTCACCCATCCTTTTTCTCCAGAGATGCTGCCTGGTCCACTGAGTTACTCCAGCATTTTGTGTCTAACTTTGGGGTAAAGCCGCATCTGCAGTTCCTTCCTGCAGGTTGTATCTATGCTGCCTGACCCGCTGAGTTACTCCAGCACTTAATTCAGTCCTAGTCTCTCCCACTAGTGGAAACATCCTCTCCACGTCCACTCAATCCAGGCTCCTGCATTCACTGTGGTAAATGCTGTGTTTACTGATCGGCCTCTGGTGTGTGCTTCCATTTCCTGTCAACCTCTGACCCCGGATGCACAGAGTCTCTTGCCCAGAGTAGGTGAACCGAGGACCAGAGGACATAGGTTTAAGGTGAAGGGGAAAATATTTAATAGGAATCTAAGGGGTGACTTTTTCACACAAAGGATGGTGGGTGCATGGAACAAGCTGCCAGAGGAGGTAGTTGAGGCTGGGACTATCCCACCGTTTAAGAAGCAGTTAGACAGGAACATGGCTAGGACAGGTTTGGAGGGATGTGGACCAAATGCTGGCAGGTGGGACTAGTGGAGCTGGGGCATGTTGGCCGGTGTGGGCAAGTTGGGCGGAAGGCCTGTTTCCACACTGTATCATATGACCAGTACAGATGTCAGGGGCTACGGGGAGAAGGCAGGAAAATGGGGTGAGGTGGGAGAGACAGATCAGCCACGATTGAATGGCGGAGGAGACGCGATGGGTTGAATGGCCTAATTCTGCTCCGATCACTGATGATCTAATGGTCACTTTGTGTCTCTTTGTGGTTAACAGTAGATGGCAGTATCACAGCAGAGGAGCAGAGACAACTTTGGGGAGTAAGTAGCAAGTGACTCTGTGCTATTTGCCCGTGACCAAAGATAGTGTGGCAGTGTACGTTCTCCACTGCCTCCAAAACGCAACGCTCTCATTCGCACCCACACAGCAACACTTCAGGACAAACAGAGTCCCCTTTATTCACAGGAAGAGGCACCAGTATAAGCTTGGACTTGCTGAATTCACTCAGCAAGTTATTGATTAGTGCGGGTAGCAGAGGTTATCGGGCAAAGGCAGGAGAATGGGGTTAGGAGGGAGAGATAGATCAGCCACGATTGAATGGCGGAGTTGACATGATGGGCCGAATGGCCTAATTCTACTCCTATTCCTCATGGCCTTATGGCTAACAGAGAATTGAGAAGGTTTCAGACTATGAGTTGATTTATTTATCCCCTCTTCTTCTGGTTTTATCATCAAAATGGATTAGTTTCAGTAACACAAGGCCCAACCACCACCCCCCCCCCCCCCACCCAACAGCACGTTCCAGGCACTCACCACCCAATGTCTCAAAATCTTGCCCCGCGTCTATCCTTTAAACCTCACCCCTGTCACTTTAAAGTTCTGCCCTCTGGTCCTTGACATCTGCAACCAGGGGGAAAAAGTTCTGAATGTCGACCACATCTCACTAACCTCATCAGCATGGGCTTCACGCATTGTCCTGCATATCCATGTGTCAATCTTAAAAGCCTTCCAGATACCCATCGGCTGTTTCTCCCATCAGGTAAAAGGGATAGAAGTGTGAAAACACACACCTCCAGATTCAGGGACAGTTTCTTCCCAGTGGTTATCAGCCAACTGAACCATCCTACCACAGCCGGAGAGCACTCCTGAACTACCATCTATTCCATTGGAGACCCTCGGACTAGCTTTGATTGGACTTCACTGGCTTTGTCTTGCACGAAACGTTATTCCCTTTACCATGTGTCTGTACGCTGTGGAAGGTTTCAATTGTAATCTTGTATTGTCTTTCCGCGGACTCGTTAGCACAAAACTTCGGTACAGGTGACATTTAACTAAACTAAGGCTTAGATCAGGGATTCCCAACCTTTTTCATCCCGTTTACCCCTGGCAACATTAATAGCCCATAACAACGTTATTTCACTTACGTATGACCAACTAATGATGAACAGATACCAGAACCAAACTTAGAATAAAGGGGAGGTCATTTAACTTTTTCACCCAGAGAGTTGTGAATTTATGGAATTCCCTGCCACAGAGGGCAGTGGAGGCCAAATCACTGGATGGATTTAAGAGAGAGTTAGATAGAGCTCTAGGGGCTAGTGGAATCAAGGGATATGGGGAGAAGGCAGACACGGGTTATTGATAGGGGAGGATCACAATGAATGGCGGTGCTGGCTCGAAGGGCCGAATGGCCTCCTCCTGCACCTAGTTTCTATGTTTCTATGTTTCTATGTTTCTAAACACAGTCAGTCAATGAGAAAAAAATGTACAAATCCAGCATCAACAAATCTACCCCCTGGGTAGGTGAAATCTACCCCCTGGGGGTAAATATACCCCAGGTTGGGAACCCTTGCCTTGGATGGACACAAAAAGCTGGAATAACTCAGTGAGGCAGGCAGCATCTCTGGAGAGAAGGAATGGGTGACGTTTCGGGTGGAGACCCTTCTTCAGACCCTTCTCGACCCGAAACATCACCCATTCCTTCTCTCCAGAGATGCTGCCTGCCCCGCTGAGTTACTCCAGCTTTTTGTGCCGATCTTCAGTTTAAACCAGCATCTGCAGTTCCTTCCTACACTAAACCGAGTTTGGACCAAGGCTGTGATGAGATTAATAAGGCTAAGGATTTTATTTGTGATCCAGCGTGTTCTGAAGTGATTTAAATCAAATCTTATTACTTTCAGGTGAAAGATGTGTTTTATGACCAAGCCCTGTGCTGTTCACTGGAGTTGACAACCATTCACATCTAGTTGCTCTCACTTCATACGTTCTAGGAGTAGAATCAAGCCATTCGGCCCATCAAGTCAACTCTGCCATTCAATCATGGCTGATCTATCTCTCCCGCCTAACCCCATTTCCCTGCCTTCTCCCCATAACCCCTGACACCCGTACTAATCAAGAATCTATCCGTCTCCGCCTTAAAAATATCCACTGACTTGGCCTCCACAGTCTTTTGTGGCAAAGAATTCTACAGATTCACCACCCTCTGACTAAAGGAAATTCCTCCTCATCTCCTTCCTAAAGGACCGTCCATTAATTCTGATGCTGTGAGCTCTGGTCCTAGACTCTCCCTCTCCACATCCACTCTCTCCACGCTCCTGGGGAAGGCTTCATTTTTAGTTTTAAACCTGGGTAGAAATTCCGTGTTTACTGATCTGCCTCTGGAGCGTGCTTTCATTTTCTGCCTGTCTCTTCCTCTCTTTGTTTAAAGCCTGCCTTGAAGCCAGGACCAATGTGCTAAGTTGACGGGGGTTTTTTTGTTCCGTGACCCGAGTGCGTCGGATGAAAGGCGGATGATTACGTCCTGACACCAAGATAGACGAGCGAGATTTAAGATATCCGTGTGGAAAATGGCACCAGTTTAGGCTTGATAAACTGTCAGCGTGGAACGAATGATGATTTCCGTGAACTGCAGCTACAATATTAAGTGGGGCAGAGACTGCAGTGTGTATGTGCGATTGAACGAGCCTTGTGCATGGCGGAGCATACCAATTTTCAAGGCTAGAAATAATGTCTTGGGAACTGTACAGCACTTTGTAGAGAAGCAGCCTACAGGTGTACAGTGGAGAGCGTATTGACCTGTTGCATCACGGCCTGGTTTGGCAACTCGAACGCCCAGGAGCGAAGAAGATTGCAAAAAGTTGTGACCACTGCCCAGTCCATCACCGGCTCTGACCTCCCCACCATCGAAGGGATCTACAGGAGTCGCTGCCTCAAAAAGGCTGGCAGTATCATCAGAGACCCACACCACCCTGGCCACGCACTCATTTCACCCCTGCCATCGGGAAGAAGGTACAGGAGCCTGAAAACTGTAACGTCCAGGTTCAGGAACAGCTTCTTCCCTACAGCCATCAGGCTATTAAACACAACAATCTCAAATCAGCTCTGAACTACAATAGACTATTATTGTTATTATTACACTATTATCGTTTGTTTTTTATGTGCACGTATGTGCGTGGATACACACACTGAACTATTTTACTTTCGCCATTCTAGCCATGATTGAATGGCAGAATAGACTTGATGGGCCGAATAGCCGAATTCTACTCCTATTCCTTATGCCCTTATTTTCATTTTTTATATTGTTTACAGTGTACTATGTTTACATATTCTGTTGTGCTGCAGCAAGTAAGAATGCCATTGTTCTCTCTGGGACATATGCCAATAAAACACTCTTGACTCTTGAGGTATAGTTGGAGTCATAGTCAGAGGGAGGCCAATGACCATTGTTCCAGATGTGGACTCTTATATATCGGCGCGACCAAGCGCAGACTGGGCGATCGTTTCGCTGAACACCTTCGCTCAGCCCGCCTTGGCCTACGTGATCTCCCGGTTGCCAAACACTAATTTAACTCCCCCTCCCATTCCCACACTGACCTTTCTGTCCTGGGCCTCCTCCATTGTCAGAGTGAGGCCCAACGCAAATTGGAGGAACAGCACCTCATATTTTGCTTGGGCAGCCTACACCCCAGCAGTATAAACATTGATTTCTCTAACTTCAAGTAACCCTTGCTTCCCCCCTCTCTCTTTGTACCTCCCCCAACCCAAGTCGTCGTACTCGACCTGTTGAGTTTCATTGTCTGCATAACTCGTTATCACCCAGCCCAGTGCCAACAATGAACCATTGTGGGCTCCACTTTTACTTGATCATTGTTACTTTTTTTTGTATATCTTTCATTCATTTGTTCTATATCTTTCTATATCACTGTCTCTATCTCTCGTTTCCCTATCCCCCTGACTCTCAGTCTGAAGAAGGGTCTCGATCCAAAACTCCACCCATTCCTGTTCTCCAGAGATGCTGCCTGTCCCGCTGAGTTACTCCAGCGTTTTGTGTCTACCTTAAACTAAAGATAAGCAGGAGTATCTACTAAACATAAAAATTGAGAAGAGTATAAGATATCAGAAATGTCTAGGGATTTAGATATATTATATTCAAAATACAAAATGTAGCTAATGAAGCAATGATGACCAATAGCAACTGGAACAGACCCGATGGCTACATAACTTCTGACTGGACTGTTGTCTGAAATTCTGTAGTTATCATAAAAAATAATAAATATTCTGACATTAGTGTGTTTGTACTTGCTTCAAATTAGTTGGTTGTCGGTTATGTGGAATTCAAAGTCGTCTTATCTTCAGCTAAAATATTCCATAAATCTGCTTGATAATTCCTGTGTCAAATTATCAGCGCAGCAAGTCAAGAGTTCCCCATGAAACATTCATAATTATGACAAATTTTGTCGCTGTCTGAACCGTAGAAAGAAAATGAAAGCCATCCTTGCTAATAGTTTGAGCCTGGAAGCAAGAAACAATGTGAGCTCTTTCATGCAGTGGGAAGTAAAATGGACCCGGGGTGGAAATGCTGACCGATTTAACGTATCGCTGTCAATTATACAGGTGTCAGGGGTTATGGGGAGAAGGCAGGAGAATGGGGTTAGGAGGGAGAGATAGGTCAGCCATGATCGGATGGCGGAGTAGACTTGATGGGCCGAATGGCCTAATTCTCACCCCTATCGCTTATTATAATCAGGGACCAAAATATGGGATCTTTGGGATTCAACTGCACCCCGTTTATTGAGCAATTCTTGAGAATTAAAATTCTAGAGAGCGTGGATAGGTGACGTTTCGTGACGAGGCCCTTCTTCAGACTGATGGGTGACATTTTGGTTGATCAGTCTGAAGAATGGTCCCGACCCGATATGTCACCTATCCATGTTCTCCAAAGATGCTGCCTGACTGGCTGAGTTACTCCAGCACTTTGTGTCCTTTTTGTATATTAACCAGCAACTGCAGTTCCTTGGTTCTAACCACTAGAAATGATCATTATGGTTAAAAATAAAATTGGGATGACACAATGGCACAGCGGTAGCATTGTTGCCTGACAGCGCCACAGACCCGGGTTCGATCTTGACTAATGGAGCTGTCTGTACAGAGTTTGTACGTTCTCCCTGTGACCGCGTGGGTTTTCTCCTGGTGCTCTGGTTCTTTGTCACATCCCAAAGACGTACAGGTTTGCAGGTGAATTGTCTTTGGTAAAAATTGTAAACTGTCCCTCATGTGTAGGATAGAACGAGTGTACAGCTGACTGCTGGTCAGCGTCGACTCTGTGGGCCGAAGGGCCTGTTTCCACGCTGTCCCTCTAAAGTCCAAAGACTCGTTTGCAGTGGTCGTTTGAAAAAAAAATTAACAGATTTATTTACTGTTACATGTTGTCGAAAGCCAAAGCATCTACAGAAAAGGAAATCCTGCTTTTGGGGTTTATTCATTCAAAGTAATAAAGAAAGGGTCATGCTATTTAAGTCCAGCATCTGCATGTTTTGACATTTGAGCTTCAATGTATTTTGATAGTCTGTCACATCTCTTTAAATGAAAACCCTTCTCGCTTTTCGTTCCTCAAGGGCTTTTTTTCCAGATGGAGGAAGAGATGCGTCGTAATGAGCCTTGTAAAGAAAACAAGACCAAACAAGCTGAATGCCAAGCAGCCTTCATTTCGTCCTCAGCGAGTGACCTTTGTGAAGGGTTTCTTTATGTTTAAATCAGCTTGACAAGGCACCTGGGCAAGAGTTCCACGAGCGACGGTAGGGGAAGGGGGAAAAGTTGGTTCTTACACCGTGAGGATTAACAAACTCGTCAGGAAGGCTGGCTCCGTCCTGGGGGAGGGGGGGGGGTGCAGAGATGGATTCACGGGAGGTGGTCTTGGAGGGGATGATGCTCCTCAAACTGCAGAGCATCCTGGACAATGCTGTTCACCCCCCCTCCATGATACAATGGTCAACCTGAGGAGCCCCTTCAGCAACAGACTGGTTCCACCAAGATGCAGCACAGAACGCCACAGGAGATCCTTCTTCCCTGTGGCTATCAAACTGTACAACTCCTCCCCCTTCTGTCGTGGGGTAGACTGACTGCCCCCCCACTCCCCCTCCCCCCTCCCCAATCTTTGCACATCCCCAATTCTTTCCACTCGTCACTTTAATTCAATGTTTCATGTATTTTGTGTTTTTCTGACTGGTGGCAGATCAATCTCCCTCCTGGGATAAATAAAGTTCTATTGTATCATATCGTATGTTAACAAAACACCATAGATAGTGGATGTAAAGAGGATGTTTCCAGTACTGGGAGAGTCTAGGACCGGGGGCCATAGCGTCAAAATTAAAGGACGTTCCTTTAAGAAGGAGATGAGGGGGAATTTCTTTACTCAGAGGGTGGTGAATCTGTGGAATTCATTGTCACAGAGGACTGTGGAGGCCAAGTCAATGGATATTTTTACGGCAGAGATAGACAGGTACTTGATTAGTACGGGTGCCGGGGGTTATGGGGAGAAGGCAGGGGAATGGGGTTGAGAGGGGAAGATAGATCAGTCATGATTGAATGGCGGAGTAGACTTGTTGGGTCGCATGGCCTAATTCTGCACCTATCACTTATGAACCCTAACATTAGTTTTATATCAGAATAAATCGCTCCAGTAGTTCAAATTCTTCTCAGTTTCATTTAAGTAGCACATCAAATGAATTTGCCCAAATTACTATCAGAGGAATTATCAATATGAAAATCTTCCTGTAATTGTCATAGCTATGTGGGGCAGCAGAGTGGTGCAGCGGTAGAGCTGCTGCCTTACAGCACCAGAGACCCGTTCGATCCTGACTACGGGTGCTGTCCGTAAGGAGTTTGTACGTTCTCCCTGTGACCACGAGGGTTTTCTCCGCGTGCTCCAGCTGCCTCCGACGCTCCAGAGACATGCGGATTTGGAGGCTAATTGGCTTCTGTTAATTGTAAATAGTCCCTGGTGCGTGTAGGATAGTGCTCTTGTGATCGTGATCGGAACCGACTCAGTGGGCTGAGGGATCAAGTTACTGAAGCCAATTAACCTAGACACCTGCACGTCTTCGGAGTGTGGGCGGAAACAGGAGCAACCGGGGAAAACCCACGCAGTCACGGGGAGAACGTACAAACTCCGCAGGCAGTAGTCTGGATCAAACCCTTGTCTCTGGAACTAAGGCAGCAACTGCCACTGTGCCCCCTCTGCCATGCTGAGTTACCCTAGAGAAGCTGCCTGACCTACGGAGTTACTCCAGCACTTTGTGCCCTTTTTTTATATGAATCTACATCTGCAGTTCCTTATATCGCTTGCACAGTTAAAGATGGAATGAAACATCAGTGAATGGACAACATGAAAATAAGGTCCCAGTAGAAGCCACAATCCAGCAGAACTAAGTAAGAGGAGGAATATAGGAATAATCAAAGACCCAGTCTCGCAGAATCAATGTTTTCCAAAAACTCTGATAGTGTTCTAAAAGTGTCCTTTTGTTTTTAGATGTACACCATCTCTAGCCTAATGAGTTCACAGCAAACATCATGCACTCAATCACATAGTTCGTAGGTTATTCTACTGCCTCATCCACTCACTACACCAAGAGTTCCCACCCTGGGGTACATTTAACCCAGGGGGTAAATTTCACCTACCCAGGGGGTAGATTTGTTGATTCTGGATTTGTACATATTTCTTCTCATTGACTGACTGTGTTTGGTTCTGGTATACCGGTATCTGTTCACCATTAGTTGTTCATAAATAAGTGAAATAACATTGTTATGTGCTGTTAAAGTTGCCCGGGGTAAACGGGACGATAAAGGTTGGGAAACCCTGTCTACACAGTAAAGGGCCTGTCCCACAAGCATGCGACTGCCTCGCCGTACGGCCTCGCGGGGCCGGTCCCACTTCGATCACCGGAGCCGTATGGAGTTGTGCGGAGCTGGTCCCGACATCGAAAAACCGACAGGGTTCAAAAATTCCGCTCGGCAACGGCCTGTCGGCCCTCAGCCGCCTCGACGCCGTACGCAGCGTCTTGACGTCGTACGTCACGCGCGAACTTCCCACGGACTTCGCTCGAACTTCACGTCACTCACTCGACCTCCGCGCGGCCCCCGCTTCCGGTTTGGTCGCGCTTGCTGCATGCAGCCGCATGCTGGTGAGACCGGCCCTGTACGGGGAACACTCGACCTCCGCGTGGCCCCCGCTTCCGGTTTGGTCGCGCTTGCTGCATGCAGCCGCATGCTGGTGGGACCGGCCCTGTACGGGGATCACTCGACCGCCGCGCGACCCCCGCGTGGCCCCCGCATCCGGTTTGGTCGCGCTCGCCGCATGCAGTCGCTTAAGGGCAGTTTTAGAGGCCAATTGATCTACAAACCTAGGTTAGTTCAAGATACGGTGCGGATACAGGACCAGCAAGTCCGCACTGACCAGTGATCCCCGCACACTAACACTATCCTACACACACTAGGGAAAATTTTACATTGATGCCAAGCCAATTAACCTACAAACCTGTATGTCTTTGGAATGTGGGAGGAAACCGAAGATCTCGGAGAAAACCCACGCGGTCACGGGGAGAACGAAAAAAACTCCGTACAGACAGCACCCGGGATCGAACCTGGGTCTCTGGCTCTGTAAGCGCTGTGTGGCAGCAACTCTACCGCCGCCCCACCGTGTCGCCCGAAGACGTCTTTGGGATGTGGGTGGAAACCGCAGCACCCGGAGAAAACCTACGCGGTCACAGGGAGAACGTACAAACTCCATGCACAGACAGCGCCCAAGGTCAGGATGGAAGCGGGGTCCCTGGCGCTGCGAGGCCGCTGCTCGACCAGCTGAGCCACTGTCACAAGCGGACATTTTTTATCTGCTCACTTTCAGGTACAAAAGTTGCGCGCTTACTTGCACTTGATTTCATTTCTCGGGAGAATAAAGTTGCCCCTGGTTCAGGTTCCAAGAGGGAGATCTGTAGCAACACTTTAGTTAAGAACCCATGGGCTCTGTATTCCTTCAATGACATAGCCACCCTCTGACGCGTATATTTGTAGATTTCCATTCTGGCAGTCAGCAAAGCAGAACATATAATAGTATATCTGTAAACTTTGGCTCAGGTTTCATCTCAGGGACACAAAATTTGTCTGCTTAAAGTATTTCTCACAAAGATCCGACATGGTTGCCAAGCTAGAAACTTGAAAGTGAAAAATAGTTGGCGTGTAGCAAACTGCTTCAGATCTGGACATTCCAGGCAGAAATTCCTGTTTTTATTTTCAAAGCATTCTGTCGGGCAATTTTTACATCTCCTGCTTGTCGGGCAATGTTTGTCCCAGACTAGAAACCTTTGCTTGTTCACACAGAGCTATAAACGTAGACTGCAATACTGCGCAGCCAAACGTCTCAAGGTGGCAGGGTGGAATGAGCATTCAATATTGACTTTCAGAGAATCGCAGAGTCGCAGCGTGGAAACAGGCCCTTCGGCCCAACGTGCCCATGTCGACCATCTGGATGAGGGGGTGATCTTATATAGAGGTGTGTGCAAAATCATGAGAGGAATAGATCGCGTCTCTCGCCCAGAGTGAGTCATGCGAGGAATTAATCAGGTAGATGCACAGAGTCTCTTGCCCAGAGTTGGGGAATCGAGGACCAGAGGACAGAGGTTCAAGGTGAAGGGGGAAATATTTAATAGGAATCTGAAGGGATAACTTTTTCACACAAAGGGCGGTGGGTGTATGGAACAAGCTGCCAGAGGAGGTAGTTGTGGCAGGGACTATCGCAATGTTTAAGAAACAATTACACAGGTACATGGATGTGGCAGGTTTAGAGGGATATAGACCAAACGCAGGCAGGGTGAGGCTAATGTTGATGGGACATGTTGGCCGGTGTGGGCAAGTTGGGCCGAAGGGCCTGCTTCCACCTTGTATGACTCTATCTACACTAGTCCCGCCTAACCCACATTAGGCCCAAATCCCTCTCAAACTTTCCTACCTGTGTCTGTACCCGTCTCAAAGTCTTACATTTTGTTATAGTACCTGAAACATCATCTATTCCTTTTCTCCAGAGATGCTGCCTGACCCGCTGAGTTACTCCAGCATTGTGTTCCTATCTTCTATATGCAATACCCTGACTGATGAAGACCAATGTACTGAAGACCTTTTTGACCACCCTATCTACTTTTGACGCCACTTTCAGGAAACTATGTACCGGCTCTCCCTCTGCTCTGCAGCATCTCTCAGGCTCCTGCCAAAATGTAGGCACCTCACACTTATCTGCATTAGTCTCCGTTACCCATTTCTCAATGGATCAAGATCTTACTGTAATTTTTCAGAACCATCTTCCCTATTCCTCAAACTCAATACCTGGAGTATTGTGTGCAGTTTTGGTCCCCTAATTTGAGGAAGGACATTCTTGCTATTGAGGGAGTGCAGCGTAGGTTTACAAGGTTAATTCCCGGGATGGCGGGACTGTCATATGCTGAGAGAATGAAGCGGCTGGGCTTGTATACTCTGGAGTTTGGAAGGATGAGAGGAGATCTTATTGAAACATATAAGATTATTAAGGGTTTGGACACGCTAGAGGCAGGAAACATGTTCCCGATGTTGGGGGAGTCCAGAACCAGGGGCCACACTTTAAGAATAAGGGGTAAGCCATTTAGAATGGAGACGAGGAAACACTTCTTCACACAGAGAGTTGTGAGTCTGTGGAATTCTCTGCCTCAGAGGGCGGTGGAGGCTGGTTCTCTGGATACTTTCAAGAGAGAGCTAGATAGGGCTCTTAAAGATAGCGGAGTCAGGGGATATGGGGAGAAGGCAGGAACGGGGTACTGATTAGGGATGATCAGCCATGATCACATTGAATGGCGGTGCTGGATCGAAGGGCCAAATGGCCTACTCCTGCACCTATTGTCTATTGTCTATCTACGATACCATCCACTTTAGTGTCATCTGCAAAGTTACTAATCATGCCTTGTTTTTTCTTGTGCATATCGTGATGTAAGTCGCAAACAGCAAATGGTCCAGCAACGATCCCTGAAGCACACCACTAGTCATTGGCCTCCAGTCCGTAAAACAAATTTCCACCCTCTGTTTCCTTCCATGAAGACAATTTTCCACCAGTTAGTTAGCTCTCCCTGGATGTCATGTGATCTAACCTGTCAGGGCAGCCGACCATGAGGAAGCCTAACAAATGCCTTGCTGAACTCATGTAGACTAAGTCTATGGGCTTTGCCCTCATCAACCATTTTGTTTGCTTCTTCAAAAAACTCAATCAGATTCATAAGGAACAATCTCTTACGTACAGAACCATTGCTTCTTCTCCTTGCGATTGAAACATAAACCAAAGGAATAGTTAGATCTCAAGCCGGGTGTTGAGCAGCCAGGTTGTTGTCTCTGTTGGCGTCAATGTCTGCCAGGCCCTGACATAGCTCCATTTCGTGGGTGGTAGAGCGGGCACCCAGAGATGACATGGTCGGCTGTCTGTTGAACCATGCTGACTATCCCTAACCAGCCCCAGTCTATCCAAGATTATCCCTCAGAATCCTCTCCAGTAACTTGCCTATCACAGACGTTAGGCTCACTGGTCTATAGCTCCCCAGCTTATATTTCAGCCTTTCTCAAATAGAGACACAACATTAGGCACCCTCCAGTCTTCTGACACCTCATCAGTGTCTGATGATGATTCATATATCTCAGCCATGCCGCTTGCAATTTATTTTAGTTCAGTTTCGAGATATAGCGTGGAAACAGGCCCTTTGGGCCTCCAAGCACACCAACACTATCCGACACACACACACGAGGGACAATTTACTTTTATACCAAGCCAATTAACCGACAAACCTGTACGTCATTGGAGTGTAGGAGGAAACCGAAGATCTCGGAGGAAACCACGCGGTCACGGGGAGAACGTACAAACTCCGTACAGACAGCACCCGTAGTCAGGATCGAACCCGGGACTCTGGCGCTGTAAGGCAGCAACCCTACCGCAGCGCCACCATGCCACCCTGTCTACCTCTCCAGTGTCCTCAGATATATCTGATCAGGCCCAGGAAATGTATCTACCTTCATACCTTCAAGGGGCGGCACTGTGGAGCAGTGGAAGAGTTGCTGCCATACAGCGCCAGAGACATGCAGGTTTGCAATAGACAATAGACAAAAGGTGCAGGAGTAGGCCATTCGGCCCCTCGAGCCAGCACCGCCATTCAATGTGATCATGGCTGATCATCCCAATCAGGTTGATTGGCTTCCGTAAATTGTCCCTGGTGTGTAGGATAGAAGGTACTAGTGTACGGGGTGATCGCTGGTCGGTGTGGATGCGGTGGGTCGAGGGGCCTGCTTCCACTCTGTATCTCTAAAGTGTAAAGTCGAAAGATCAATCCCGCTAGGGATATGGAGCGGCCAAGGGGCCTAACAATTACTTCCAAGTAGAACTTGTGAATAGAAGTAAGTGGGCGGCTTATTGTGTGAAGAAGACTCATAACATCAGTGTCCTCAGCTCATCCCATCACCCTAGTTGAGCAGGTAGTCAATATAACAACGGGCCCAGCAACAAAGGGTCTGAAGAAGGGTTTCGGCCCGAAACGTCGCCTATTTCCTTCGCTCCATAGATGCTGTTGCACCCGCTGAGTTTCTCCAGCATTTTTGTGGGCCCAGCAACGGTCCAGAACCAGGGGCCACAGTTTAAGAATAAGGAGTAAGCCATTTAGAACGGAGACGAGGAAACACTTTCTCTCACAGAGAGTGGTGAGTCTGTGGAATTCTCTGCCTCAGAGGGCGGTGGAGGTAGGTTCTCTGGATGCTTTCAATAGAGAGCTAGATAGGGCTCTTAAAAATAGCAGAGTTAGGGGATATGGGGAGAAGGCAGGAACGGGGTACTGATTGGGGATGATCAGCCATGATCACATTGAATGGCGGTGACTATTGTCTATAATGGGCAAAGTCAACAAATGACTGTAGATTATAATGAAATTCCTGGCTTAGTCCCAGCGCAATGAAGTTGGTCACAGAGTGAAAGGTGGCAGAAAGGGAGAGGAGGAAACGACAGGAGGACAGGGCAGTCGAGATTCCAATTAAAATGGTATTTGGACATCTGTGTGCAAAGCCTGTCACAGCATGTTGAACAAATTTGAGGATTAACTTCACCGGCCAGCATGTTGTACCGATTGTATTTGCGGTAGCCCATGTTTGGAACGGTTATACTCCATGGTCAGTTCCCTCTGAACCAGTTCAACTTATTTCCAATAAGTTGCGACAGAAATCGCAGTGCAACAATAAAACTTTGAAGATGAAGGTATTCTTCATGTGTAGTCGCCCCTACTCCCCCCTTCCCCCCAGGGGCTTTTTGTCTGCACTGAGCATGTGCCAACTCAAGGAGGTTGCTGCCTGCAGTTCAACAGAGGACACATTTTCACTGTGCGTTTAACTGGGGGAACGTTAGCAGAGTCAGCTGGCCAAAGATTAAGAGCCATCGGCTTCAATCGTACAAATGCCACCAAGGCACGGTGGCGCAGCGGAGGAGTTGCTGCCTAACTGCGACAGAGACCCGGGTTCGATCCCCACTACGGGCGCTGTCAGTACAGAGTTTGTACGTTCTCCCCGTGACCTGCGTGGGTTTTCCCCGGGCTGCTCCTGTTACCCCCCGCGCCCCAAAGACATGGAGGTTTGCAGATGAATTAGCTTCGGTAAAAATTGTAAATTGTCCCCTCGTGTGTGTCGGATAGTGCTAGTGTGCGGGGATCGCTGGTTGGTCGGCGCGGACTCGGTGGGCCGAAGGGCCTGTTCCAGCGCTGTATCTCTAAACTGAACTAACGCTGGGAAAATTCAAGGTATGTAGGAAGCAACTGCAGATGTTGCTTTACACCGGAAAAAAAAAAGCTGGAGTAACTCAGTGGGACAGGCAGCATCTCTGGAGAGAAGGAATGGGGTGACGTTTCGGGATGAGACCATAGGTTGGGGAACTTCACCCTTTCCTTCTATCCAGAGATGCTGCCTGTCACGCTGAGATATATGTGTGTATGTGTATATATAAAAATACACATACATATATGTATGTCTCCATGCTGCCTGAAGGAGGGTCTCGACCCAAATCGTCGCCCATTCCTTCTCTGCAGAGATGCTGCCTGTCCCGCTGAGTTACTCCAGCATTTTGTGTCTACCTTTCACATACATATATATATGCACATACATGTCTGTGGAATTCTCTGCCTCAGAGGGCGGTGGAGGCAGGTTCTCAGGATGCTTTCAAGAGAGAGCTAGATAGGGCTCTTAAAAATAGTGGAGTCAGGGGATATGGGGAGAAGGCAGGAACGGGGTACTGATTGGGGATGATCAGCCATGATCACAGTGAATAGCGGTGCTGGCTCGAAGGGCCGAATGGCCTACTCCTGCACCTATTGTCTATTGTATTTATATATATATATATATACACACACACACATATATATATATAAATACACACGCACACATACATATTCTGTTGTGCTGTTGCTGCAAATGAGAATTTCATTGTTCTGTCTGTACGACAAGGAAACACTCTTGACTCTCGACTTGACTGTTGTTCTCAGTGATGTCTACTCATCCCTTGCCTCATCCTCCGGAGCGTATATGCACGGGAGCCCGCATTGTCAGGCTGCGCCTCACCTGAGTCCTAAAGCCCCTGTCCCACTGTACGAGGTAATTCACGAGTTCTCCCGAGTTTTCCCCTGATTCGAACTCGGAGAATGTCCATAGCGGGTCCGTAGGAGTTCGTGGATGTCTCGTGGCGGCTCGTAATGCTCACGGTAGGTATAAAAAGTAAAACATTTTTTCATCGCGAGTATTTTTCTACTCGTGGACATTTTTTTGCAGGGATGAAAAAACGTCACGAGTTACCGGATGTCCCGAGAACCTACCGTTAGCATTACGAGCCGCCACGAGACATCCACAAACTCCTACGGACATTCTCCGAGTTCGAATCAGGGGAAAACCCGGGAGAATTACCTCATGCAGTGGGACAGGGGCTTTAAAACAGATGATTAATCTGCAGAAACCTGAAAGGCACGGCATCCACCTCCTGATAGATGATATCATAGCCAGTGGCAGTCTAGGTGGTCACTGCCTGAACGGCTGAACTGCAACTCACTCCAAATTATCACAGAATGAAGACGTCAAAAATGTGGCACGCTACTGAGCAATGTGGAGATCAGTTGAGCTACATGGAATTAATTAAAATTAATTTTAAAGCAAATTAGTTTCAATCCTTTACATCCAGCGAACAGGCCAATTACTTTAGTTTAATTCACTTTAGAGATGGAGATATTTAAAGTCCCTGGTTTGGGCTGTATAATCATTCAAGGACAGATTGGGTCATATTCAAAGTACAGTGGATAGAATACCCTTTAGACTTTAGAGAGACAGCATGGAGTGTGGGAGGAAACCGAAGCACCTGGAGAAAACCTACGCGGTCACAGGGAGAACGTACAAACTCTGTAACAGACAGCGCCTGTGGTCAGGATCGGACCCGGGTTCTCTGGCGCTGTGAGGCAGCAACTCTACCGCTGCGCCACCGTGCCGCTATTTCTGATACAATGACCAGGAGAAAGATATCTTTGCTCCCCAGTTTATTGACACGTGTGCCGAGACACAGCGAAAAACTTTTTTTTAACCGGTCCCAATGTGGTATGCTCTCTGATCTAGATAATGATCATGTGCACACAATTTGCATGTTTGGTTCATTTAAAGAGGATGTCTTCACCAGAAACACTCCGTAAGGCCAGGATGCTCTTACCTCTGCCTGTGGTGATCAGAATGGATTTTGGTGAATATCGACATTTCAGGTAGTGCAGGCAATGGACCTCAAACACCACACCATGTACGCGAACAATCCCAGCATCCCACCTATGAGACGATCGTGGAAGAAAATGACCCCGTACTCCAGTTCACTAGATGCTTGCACCAGTTAGTTTACCTTTAGTTTAGTGACCCTAAACTAAATCGTACAAAGCTGGGAATTATGGACACAAATTGCTGGAGTAACTCGGCGGGACAGGCAGCACCTGTGGTGAGAAGGAATGGCTGACGTTTCAACAGCCTGAAGAAGGGTCTCGACCCGAAAGTGTTGCCGTGACTCACGTCACAACGGGGAGCTGTCAGCCACGCCTGCGCAGTTGGGGGCAATGGGTGAGTGGTGGAATAGTGCGTTCGGGGATCAGACCTCCCGTGTGACAGGGACCCAAACGGGTCCCACGGTTCAAGTATATATATATATGTATCTCAGCGGGTCCGGCAGCATCTCTGGATAGAAGGCAGGGGTGATGTTTCGTAACCTAAGGTTCTCAGCCCAAAACATCACCCCATTCCTTCTCTCCAGAGATGCTGCCCGTCCCACTGGGTTACTCCAGCATTTTTGATTGAAACCAGCATCTGCAGTTCCTTCCTACACAGGCTAAGAATTATGATTGGGCATCTCATTACAGTTTGCCACCGATTCTCCGGCAACTGGTGATCCGGCATCTCCTTTGATCGGACAAAATTACGAGCGCGGATTTTAAATCTCCCTCCCCCCCGGAAGTTCTTGTCTGGTCAGGACTAGATGCCAGCGTGAGTTCTCTTATATTTTACTGAACCCTAAAAAGCAATGGCAGTGGGTTGGAAATCATCCAGCCTCTTCATCAAGGGTGAGAATGTGGACATCATTCTGAGGATTGCACATACTAAACATATAGTGACGTTTAGTTTAAGAGGGAACTGCAGATGCTGGAAAATCGAAGGTAGACAAAAATGCTGGAGAACTAGACAGAAGGAAAATAATCCTCCGACATTTTCGCCACCTCCAACGAGATCCCACCACTGGCCACATCTTCCCATCTCCTCCCCTGTCTGCTTTCCGCAGAGACCGCTCCCTCCGTAACTCCCTGGTCAATTTGTTCCTTCCCACCCAAACTACCCCCTCTCCTGGCACTTTCCCTTGCAACCGCAGGAAATGCTACACTTGTCGCTTTACCTCCCACCTTGACCCAAGCAGTCTTTCCAGGTGAGGCAGAGGTTCACCTGCACCTCCTCCAACCTGATCTATTGCATCCGCTGCTCTAGGTGTCAGCTGCTCTACATCGGTGAGACCACGCGCAGGCTTGGCGATCGCTTCGCCCAACACCTCCGCTCGGTTCGCAATAACCAACCTGATCTCCTGGTGGCTCAGCACTTCAACTCCCCCTCCCATTCTGAATCGGACCTTTCTGTCCTGGGCCTCCTCCATGTCCAGAGTGAGTCCCACCGTAAATTGGAGGAGCAGCACCTCATATTTCGCTTGGGTAGTTTACACCCCAGCGGTATGAACATTGACTCTAATTTCAGGTAGTCCCGGCTTTCTCCTCCCCTTCCCAGCTCTCCCTCAGCCCACTGTCTCCGCCTCTTCCTTTCTTCTTCCCGCGCCCCCCCCCCCACCCTCACATCAGTCTGAAGAACGGTCTCAACCCGAAACGTTGCCTATTTCCTTCACTCCATAGATGCTGCCTCACCCGCTGATTTTCTCCAGCATTTTTGTCTACCAAACATATAGTGACTATGCCTTTCCTGCATAAACTTCATGGTCTGTTTATTGAAGTAGCATATTTACATGGGTTGTCACTCGATTTCTCCATCCAGATATCTCAATACCTCATGAAAGCAAAACCTGATTCATCAGGGTGAATGCCTTTTGCCGGAAACAAAGACCAGTTCAAACCCCATCTTAGGTTCGTGCTTAACTTTAAACTGGGTTAAGAAAACAAAGGCCTTGCAACCTCTTAGCAACTGAAGAAGGACCACGTGAGTTTTCTCTGGGTGCTCCGGTTTCCTCCCATTGGAAAAAGTTGTAAATTGTCGCTGGTGTGCAGGGTAGTGCTAGTTTTCAGTTAACATAGAAACATAGAAAGTAGGTGCGAGAGTAGACCACCAGGCCCATCGAGCCCGCACCGCCATTCGCTCATGGCTGAACACTAAACAGACACCCTTACCCACAAACAGTAGACACAAGACACAGAACACAAGACACTACCCTCCCCTTTATATCGCTATCACCCCTCTCCACCCCAAGAACCGCGTGATCTCCTGGGGGAGGCAAAAAAACGGATAAAAACCCAGGTCCAATTCGGGAAAAAAATCCGGGAAATTCCTCTCCGACCCCAATCCAGGCGATCGACACTTGTCCAGGAGATCACTCAGGTCTTACTATACTAACCATACCTAGGTCCATATCCCTGCCCTCTCCCCGTAGCCCCTTATCCCCTTGGCAGCTAAAAAACCATCTATTTTAGACTTAAATATATTTAATGTTTCTGCTTCCACTGCTCCCTGGGGCAGTGAATTCCATAAATTAACCACCCTCTGGGTGAAGAAGTTCTTCCTCATCTCAGTTATAAAAGAGCCCCCTCTTATTCTACAACTATGTCCCCTAGTTCTAGTTTCCCCGATCATTGGGAACATCCTCGGTGCATCCACCCGATCAAGGCCCCTCACGATCTTATATGTTTCAATGAGATCGCCTCTCATTCTTCTAAACTCCAAAGAGTAGAGTTCCAGCCTACTTAACCTTTCCTCATATGTCAATCCCCTCATTGCAGGAATTAATCTTGTAAACCTTCGCTGCACTGCCTCCAGGGCCAGTACATCCTTTCTTAAGTATGGACCCCAGAACTGTACACAGTATTCCAAATGTGGTCTCACTAATACTGTGTACAGCTGCAGCAAGACCTCCGTGTTTTTATACTCAATCCCCCTAGCAATAAAGGCCAAAACTCCATTGGCCTTCCTGATTGCTTGCTGCACCTGCATACTAACTTTTAGTGATTCATGTACTACTACCCCTAGATCCCTTTGCGTTGCATTACAACGCAGCTCCACCTCATTTAGAAAATAACTTGCCCTATCATTTTTTTTCCCAAAGTGAATGACTTCACATTTATTAGTATTAAATTTTATCTGCCAAGTTGTTGCCCACTCACCTAGCTTATCTATATCCTTTTGCAGACTCTTCCTATCCTCCTCATCCCCTACTTTTCCTCCCATTTTTGTATCGTCCGCAAATTTTGATATATTACACTTGGTTCCCTCCTCCAAATCATTTATATAAATTGTGAACAACTGGGGTCCCAGCACCGACCCTTGCGGAACCCCGCTAGTTACCGGTTGCCATCCCGAGTATGAACCATTTATCCCCACTCTCTGCTTCCTATTTGTTAGCCAATCCTCTACCCATGCTAATATATTACCCCCAATCCCATAATTTTTTATTTTTAGCAATAGTCTCTTATGTGGCACCTTGTCAAAAGCCTTTTGGAAGTCCAAGTATACCACATCCACCGGTTCCCCTTTATCCACCCGGGTTGTTACTTCCTCAAAGAATTCGAGCAGATTCGTTAAACAGGACTTCCCCTTCACAAAACCATGCTGGTTCTGTCCGATGAAGTCATGTCTATCCAAGTGCCCCGTTAGTGTTTCTTTAATAATTGTCTCTAACATTTTACGCACCACCGATGTTAGACTAACCGGTCTAGAGTTACCCGCCTTCTGTTTACTTCCTTTTTTAAATATAGGTGTTACATTGGCCATTTTCCAATCCACTGGGACCGTTCCTGCCTCCAGGGAGTTTTGGAAAATTATCACCAATGCATCCACAATCCCCACCGCTATCTCCCTCAAGACCCTTGGATGTAATCCATCAGGCCCAGGGGATTTATCCTCCTTCAGTCTCATTAATTTCCCTAATACCACCTCCTTGGTGATCTTAATAGTATTTAGCTCCTCCATTCCTACCGCCCCCTGTTTATCCAGCGTTGGAATATTTTTTGTGTCTTCTATGGTGAAGACTGATACAAAATACTCGTTTAATGCCTTTGCCATTTCCATGTTCCCCACCAACAACTCTCCAGTCTCACTCTCCAATGGACCAACGTTCACCTTAGCCACCCTTTTTCTTTTTATATAGCTATAAAAACTCTTACTATTAGTTTTTATGTTGTTCGCTAAATTCCTTTCATAGTCTATTTTCCCCATCTTAATTAATCTCTTAGTTATTTTTTGCTGACCTTTAAATGCTTCCCAATCCTCTACCCTCCCGCTATCTCTAGCTACCTTATATGCCCTTGCCTTCAGCCGAATACTATCCTTTATAGTTTTACTGAGCCATGGCTGACTGTTCTTTCCCTTACCCCTTTTTTTCTTCATAGGAATAAATTTTTCTTGAAGGTTATACAGTAGATCCTTAAACGTACACCACTGCTCATGTACCGTCTTATTCTTGAGTCTGCTATCCCAGTCAACTTTGATCAGCTCAGTCCTCATACCTTCATAATCCCCCTTATTTAGACTAAGTACCCTAGCCTGAGTTTCAACCTGCTCCCCTTCTATTTGAATATGGAATTCGACCATATTGTGGTCACTTGTTCCCAACGAGTCCCTAACTATGACATTTTTAATTAATCCTGCTTCATTACACAGGACCAGATCCAAGATTGCCTCCCTCCTTGTCGGTTCTGTGACATACTGTTCTAGGAACCCGTCTCTAATACATTCTATAAACTCTTCCTCTAGTCTACCCTGCCCAGTTTGGTTTGCCCAATTAATATGAAAATTGAAGTCCCCCATGATTACAGCAGTTCCCTTTTTACATGCGTCAACTATTTGCAGATTTATGTTCTGACTAACAGCGTCACAGCTATTTGGAGGTCTATAAATTACACCCACTAGTGTTTTTTTCCCCTTGTTATTCTCTATCTGTACCCAAGCTGTTTCACTATCCTGATCCTTCAACGTTCAGTTTAGTTTATTGTCACGTGTACCGATCCTTTGTTGAGTTCTATCCAGTCAGCAGAAAGACAATACATGATTACAATAGCGCCATTTGCAGCGTATTGATACATGATAAGGGAATAACGTTTAGTGCAAGGTAAAGGCAGTAAAGTCCGATCAAGGATAGTCCGAGGGACACCAAAAAGGTAGATAGTAGTTCAGCACTGCTCTCTGGTTGTGGTAGGATGATTCAGTTGCCTGATAACAGCTGGGAAGAAACTGTCCCTGAATCTGAAGTGGTAGGTTTCCACACTTCTATACCTTTTGCCCGATGGGAGAGGGGAGAAGAGGGGGTGGCCGGGGTGCGGACACGCCCTTGATTATGCTGCTGGCCTTGCCGAGGCAGCGTGAGGTGTAAATGGAGTCAATAGAAGGGAGGTCGGTTTGTGTGATGGTCTGTACTGGGATCGCTGGTCGGCACTCGGCGGGCCGAAGGGCCTGTTTCCGCACCGTATCTCTATACTAATCTAAAGTGCGAGATAAAGCTTGACAATGTGGAATGCGATAAACTGAAAAAGATAAGACATGATGAGGTAGAAGCCAGAGTTTTTACCGGCCAATAATAACATCTCAAGATGGGAATTCCATAAGAAAGCAGAATTGTTCCCAATGAAAAAAATGATTTCCCCCCCCCCCCCCTCCCTAAAAGGGAAAGCTTGTGCATCAAGGAAAACAAACTCACCCATCCCCCCCCCCCCCCAACGCCAGAGCAAAGGTTACAAATTAGACTCAGTGGAATGCTTAGCCCAGGATAGAAATCTCAGTGAAAGAAAACAAGGCAACGATAAAAAAATAATGAGAAAATGTCAACGTTTAAGGGATAATGGTGGGATAGGGACTGAGGGAGAGGTAACAAATCTGGGAAAAGAAGGGTACCCGATGTTCATAAAAGCAATAAACAATGATGTAACCAAGAGGGAACTAAAGATAATTCTATTCTCACGTAGAGTTTAATAGAGGATCATCTATCTTAATTTTCATTTTTTAAGTTGGTCAACTTTCATTTCGGTTTGAGCTTTTAGAGATACAGCGCGGAAACAGCCCAGCGAGTCCGTGCCGACCAGCGACCCCCCGCACACCAACACTATGCTACACACACTAGGGACAATTTTTATATTTACACCAAGCCAATTAACCTACAAACCTGCACAGCTTTGGAGTGTGGGAGGAAAGCCAAGTCCTTGGAGAAAACCCACGGGGAGAACGTACAAACTCCGTGCAGACAGCACCCGTGGCCAGGATCGAACCCGGGTCTCCGGCGCTGCAAGCGCTGTAAGACAGCAACTCCTCCGCTGCATCACCCTGCCGCCCAACGTGTACAAATCTCTCAAATGAACGTTTTTCGAGAATAGTGACCTTCATCGGTCAAGC
>CM075979.1:83863524-83892932 GCA_038087875.1 Malacoraja senta
AACAACAAAGCAAACACCAGAAAGAGTAGACACCTTTTTTAGTGAAAGTCTACTTTTTCATTGGTTGATATGGTTGGAACGAGACCAAGCTCACGTAACTGGGTCTCTGCGTATCTCTCTGCAATTGGATCCTCGACTTCCTCATCCACAGACCACACTATGTTTGAATTGGCAGAAATACTTCTTCCTCATTAGCAATCAGTACGGGAGCACCTCAAGGCTGCGTGCCCTGCCCCCTGCTCTACTCACTCTATACTCATGACTGCGTAGCCGGACACAGCACGAACTCCATCTTCAAGTTCGCCGACGACACCACCGTTGTTGGACGAATTACAGATGGTGATGAGTCAGAGTATAGAAGTGAGATCGACCGATTGACCAAATGATGCCAGCACAACAACCTGGCTCTCAACATCAGTAAAACCAAGGAACTGATTGTGGACTTTGGAAGAGGAAGGATGAGGACCCACAATCCTGTTTATATCAACGGGACGATGGTGGAGAGAGTCAAAAACTTCAAATACCTGGGCGTGCATATTTCCGAAGATCTTTCCTGGTCCCAGCACACTGATGCAATTATAAATAAAGCACATCAACGCCTCTACTTCCTGAGAAGGTTACGGAGATTCGGGTATGTCAAAGAGGATTCTCTTGAACTTCTACAGGTGCACAGTAGAGAGCATGCTGACCTGTAGCATCGTGGCTTGGTTCGGCAACTTGAATGTCCAGGAGCGGAAAAGACTGCAAAAAGTTGTGACCACTGCCCAGTCCATCACCGGCTCTGACCTCCCCACCATCGAAGGGATTTATCGGAGTCGCTGCCTCAAAAAGAGACAGAGACCCACACCACCCTGGCCACACACTCATCTCACCCCTGCCATCGGGAAGAAGGTACAGGAGCCTGAAAACTGTAACGTCCAGGTTCAGGAACAGCTTCTTCCCCACAGTCATCAGGCTGTTAAACACGACAACCTCAAATAAGCTCCGAACAACAATAGACTATTATTATTATTATTATTATTATTATTATTGCACTACTATTGTTTTTTTTTTTAGTGTGTGTGTGTGTATATATATACACTGAACTTTTTTTTCTCTCGATTATCATATTGTTACTGAGTTGGATGATCAGCCATGATCATATTGAATGGCGGTGCAGGCTCGAAGGGCCGAATGGCCTACTCCTGCACCTATTTTCTATGTATCTATGTTTACAGTGTACAATGTTTGCATATTCCACTGTGCTGCAGCGAGTCAGAATTTCATTGTTCTATCTGAGACATATGACAATAAAACACTCATGGCCTCATCAATGTGCGTGTGGATAACTGTCACGACATGTAACTTGGGCACGAGAGAGTTGGAGGAAGAAGCCCAAGGGAAGTCGAGCGAGGGAGGAGAGGAGAATTCACCAATCCACCAGGGCCAGGCAAGTATTGAGTCTGGGAGAGACGTGGACAAGTTTTGAGTCTTCGATTAAAGGTGAAGGCGAGTGAGAATGATTCAACGACACTGCATTGTCACGTGTACCGAGGTACAGTGAAATGCTTTGTTTTTGCATACAACCTGGTAAAATCGTACAGCGGACCGAACCAGGTGTGGCCACGTTTTGGCACCGACAAAGTAACAAAGGTTCACCGTTGCGTTCCTACCTACTGCCTGGCGGCAAGCTCCCCCATCCCCCTCCCTCCATCGCCAGGTCCCACCCCCACCCCCCATCGCTGGGTCCTCCTCCCATCCCCCATCGCCGGGTCCCACCCCCATCCCCTACCCCCATCCCCTGAGCCCCTCTTCCTTCACTGTACCCCTCCCTCCCACCGCCAAGTCCCCCCCTTCCTTCCCTGCTTCCCTCCTTGCCAAGACCCGACTTTGTTCTCCGCCCCCCCACAACCCCCCAGCATGGTCTGAGCCCCGACAAGAGATAACTGTGTAATCCTGATCCCAGCAATGAGTAGGTTCACCTATAATGAGCCTTTGTCGGCACTGGGCCTGTACTCGCTGGAGTTTAGAAGATTGGAGGGGGGCTCATTGAAACTTGGATAGAGTGGATGTGGAGAGGATGTTTCCACTAGTTGCAGAGTTTAGGACCAGAGGTCACAGCCTAAGAATTAAAGGACGTTCTTTTAGGAAGGAGATGAGGAGGAATTTCTTAAGTCAGTGGGTGGTGAATCTGTGGAATTTTTTGCCACAGAAGGCTGTGGAGACCAAGTCAGTGGGTATTTTTACGGCAGAGATAGATTCTTGATTAGTACGGGTGTCTGTGGTTATGGGGAGAAGGCAGGAGAACGGGGTTAGGAGGGAGAGATAGATCAACCATGATTGAATGGTGGAGTAGACTTGATGGGCCAAATGGCCTGATTCTACTCCTATCACTTATGACCTAATCAGGGACTGTACACGCTGGAATACTGAGCAAAACTAAAACCCAAAGTGGACAAGCTTCCTCCCCCCTGCTCCTTAGTCTGAAGAAGGGTCTCGACCCGAACAGCGGCACCTGTACCTTCTCTCCAGAGATGCTGCCTGTCCCGCTGAGTTACTCCAGCATTTTGTGCCTACCTTCGGTGTAAACCAGCATCTGCACAGTTCCTTCCTACACATCTCTGGAGAACATGGAATAGGCGGCGTTTTAAATCCCGACCTGCGGACAGAGAAATGTGGAACCTGTGCAGGGAAACGGCGCCACGATAAAGGATCAGCGTTATCATATTCAACGGCAGCAGAGGCTTGAAGGGCAGGTGTAGGAGAGAACTGCAGGCGCTGGTTTAGATCGAAGGTAGACACAAAACGCTGGAGTAACTCAGCGGGACAGGCAACATCTCTGGAGAGAAGGAACGGGTGACGTTTCGGGTCGAGATCCTTCTTCGGGCTTGAAGGGCTGATTGGCCTGCTCCTCGTGGTATTTCGTGGACTAAGTGCTGGCAGCTGGCTCGCGATGGAGCAGCGAGCTTAGCGAGTAACAGATGTTGACAGATGTGCAGTGTCAACACCGCCATCAATTGGACATCATTTGGAACAGTGATTTCCCGTCAATAAACATTTTGTTATGCTTAGCCTGCCGTGGAGAGGATTCAACATAATGTTTATTTTTAAGATTGGAGTGCAATTAATAGAGAGCATCTGTCGGCAATATCACAAAATGTTCTCCCACATCAACAAGGAAGGATTATAGAGCAGTTTCATCATCAAAAAAATCTCAATGCTTCTAAAAATCTTGAGCAGAGACAATAAAGATGACCCCATGGTGTGCATGCTGATCTAATGAATCAATCATAAGATAGGTGATAGGAGTCGAATTAGGCCATTCGGCCCATCATGTCTACTCCACTATTCAATCATGGCTGATCTATCTCTCCCTCCTAACACCATTCTCCTGCCTTCTTCCCATAACCTCTGACGCCGGTACATCCACAAGTAAATGTACAATCACAAATGGGCGGCACGGTGGCGTAGCAGTATAGTTGTTGCCTTATGGCGCCAGAGTCCCGGGTTCAATCCTGACCACGGGTGCTGTCCGTACGGAGTTTGCACGTTCTCCAGGGTCTGTAGGCCAATTGGCTCCGGTAAAATTGTAAATTGTTCCTGGTGTGTGTAGGATAGTGTTAGTGTGTGGATGTCGCTGGTCGGTGGGCCTTAAGGCCTGTTTCCGTGCTGTATTTCTAAACTAAACTAATCACGGAAGGATTATATGGGAGCTTAAGCAAAAAATTCTCAATGCTTCTCAAAATCTTGCGCATGGGCAATAAAGATGACCCTGGTGCATGATATTATAATGAATAAATATACAACTCACCACATTCACAAACAAGAACATATCCCTGAGCTGTGTAGTCAAAATGACATTGGAATGATCAATCTTGCTGTTATTCTGTTGAAGCACACTCTGGACACTCATTCAAGGCACAGGGCAAACTATTATCTCCGGGCCTAGTCCAAAGTTGGATTCATAAAGCAAGCTTTCAAAGTCGGCTGCAAAAGGCTGCAATAGATGCACTCATATGTTCTCAGCTTCTTAGTCTGATATCTCTGCTGTATTATTGTGTGGAACTGCAAGAGGACATGCAGAATGGGTCGACCACTTGCATGGGCGGCACGGTGGCGCAGTGGTATAGTTGCTGCCTTGTAGCGCCGGAGACCCGGGTTCGATCCTAACTTATCGATCCTGATTTATACAAAAAAGGCACAAAGTGCTGGTGTAAATCAGCGGGTCAGGCAGCATCTCTGGAGAATAAGGATTGGGTGACATTTCGGGTCGGGACCCTTCTTCAGACTACGGTGACGTTTCGGGTCGGGACCCTTCTTCAGCTGCAACCAATTATAATTTTACATCAGCACTAAACATCATACCTTGTTAAAAATTAATGGCCAGAGACATTCCTGTAGAGTTGCCATGCACAAAGAGTGGTGGGTGTATGGATCAAGCTGCAAGATGAGGTCGTTGAGGCAGGGACTATCCCAACGTTTAAGAAACAGTTAGACAGGTACATGGATAGGACAGGTTTGGAGGGATATGGACCAAACTCAGGCAGGTGGGGCTAGTGCAGCTGGGACATGTTGGCCGGTGTGGGCGAGTTGGGCTGAAGGGCCTGTTTCCACACTGAATCACTCTACGATTCTATGACACACACATTGTGTAAACCTCAACATCACTATTTATTGTTGCTGCTGGTGACTAACTCACGCTATTTCTGTCGTTTTTTTCCCTGGAATGGTTAACGTGAGTGTTGAAAAATAGAAGATCACTCACTTCCGTTCGGCAAAATATTAACATGAAGGTCTTTATTCATTCATTCAAACTTATTGATTCATTCATTTCAGGAGAGGTCGTGCACAAAGAATCATCCTCCTCCGTTCAATAACACCCCTCACACACATCCTCCGAAGATAGACACAAGATGCTGGAGTAACTCTGCGGGACTGGCAGCATCTCCACAACCCAGCGGCATGAATATTGATTTCTCTAACTTCAAGTAACCCTTGCATCCCCTCTCTCTCCGTCCCACCCCCACCCTAGTTCTCCGACCAGTTCTCCTGATTCATGTTACTGATTGTATGCCTCCTTGCCACCTTCCCCTCAGCCAACAATGAGCCGTTCTACATTTCCTTGATCACCGTCTGCTTTGCTCTGTCGTTTTCACACCTCACCCTTCCGTATCCCGAGACTGCCTCTCCCCTGACTCTCAGTCTGAAGACGGGCCTCGAGCCGAAACGTCGCCCATTCCTTCCCTCCGGAGATGCCGCCTGTCCCGCTGAGCTACTCTGCCGTTTTGTGTCTTTGTCAACGGAGGCTGATACGGCTGGGACGGAGGGGAGGTTTTACTACTGTGTTTGGGAAAAGTGAGGAACGTGGGGGGGAAATATCCTTGGGAAGAGCAAGACTGCTTAAAGCCCTGTCCCATGGTACGAGTTCATTCCAAGAGCTCTCCCGAGCTTAAAAAAAATCAAGCTCGTGGTAAGCACGGAGAATGAACGTAGCGGGTACGTCGGAGCTCGGGGATGTCTATTAGCGGCTCGTAACGCTAACGGCAGGTACTCGGGAAGACTCGCTAACGGCAGGTAAGCACGGGAAGACTCGTGAAGATTTTTCAACATGTTGAAAAATGTCCACGAGAGCCCCGAGTACCGACGAGTGGCCATTACCGTAAATCTCCGAGTTCGAATCAGGGCAAACTTGGGAGAGCTCTTGGAATGAACTCGTACAGTGGGACAGGGCTTTTAGGGCCACAGCTAGGAGTGTAACCGGTGATACACAAAAGTGTTGGAGAAACTCAGCGGGTGCAGCAGCATCTATGGAGCGAAGGAAATAGGCAACGTTTCGTGCCGAAACCCTTCTTCAGACTGATACGGGGTGGGGGGGGGGGGGGGGTCGGGGAGAAGAAAGGAAAAAGGAGGAGGAGGAGCCCGAGGGCTAGGGAAAGATAGGGAGGGGAGGAGACAGCAGGGGCTAGCAAAATAGGGAGAATTCAATGTTCATGCCACAAGGTTGCAGACTCCCCAAGAGGTGCTGTTCCTCCAATTGCTCACTCTGGCCATGGAGGAGACCCAGGATAGTGAGGTCGGATACGGAATGGGAGGGGGAGTTGAAGTGCTGAGCCACCAGGAGGTCAGGTTGGTTTTTGCGGACTGAGCGGAGGTGTTCGGCGAAACGATCGCCAAGCCTTCGCTTGGTCTCACCGATGTAGATCAGCTGACATCTAGAGCAGCGGATGCAATAGATGAGGTTGGAGGAGATGCAGGTGGACCTCAGTGTAACCGATGATCTCTCCGTCGCTGGGCAAGATGATGAGCGCAAACCAAACCTTCTCGTCAGACAGTGCGAGGGGAGCAATAGAAGAGGAACTATGAAGTAGGTGATCATGGCATCATTAACTATAGAAGCCCAGGTTGGTTATTAAGCCCACGCCTTTATTAAACAAGCATATATAACATTGTGGCCTGAAAACATTTGGAATTTGCAATGAAAACATCCAATAGAAATTCCCAGCCTGTTATTTCAAAATAATCATTCTGAAATATGTAATCTGATTTTAATGGTCAATTCAAATTCAATGAAATCATCCATTCATGGCAGCAAAAAAAGCAAAGTGTTGGAGGACCTTGAGAAAAGGATGTGAGGAGGAACTTCTTTAGTCAGAGGGCGGTGAATCTGTGGAACTCATTGCCACAGAGGGCTGTGGAGGCCAGGTCAGTGGATATTTTTAAGGCAGAGCCAGACAAATTCTTGATTCGAACGGGTGTCAAGGGTTATGGGGAGAAGGCAGGAAAATGGGATTAGGAGGCAGAGATCAGCCATGGTGGTGGTGGGGAGTGGTGGAGTAGACACGATGGGCCAAATGGGCCCAATTCTACTCCGATAACTTGTGAACTTGTGAGCTCAGCGAGTAGGGGAACCTTGTGTGGAGAGAATGGACAGAAACCTCGCCTGTCCATTTCCCTCCACAGATGCTGACTGACCTGCTGAGTTCCTCCAACACTGTATTTCCGCTCAGGATTCCAGCATCTGCAGTCTCTTGCGTCTCAATTCATAGCACCATGTAAACAATCTGCACTTTGGACAATGTAGTACGTATTTTTCTCATGTGACTGAACGATTGATTTAATTATGCCAATATTTAGGCTACGCTTTCCAACAAGATCGGCCTAAAATAAAGGCCTGAAGCAACATCATGACGAAATACAGAAAAGTCCGTGAGCCTGAGGAAGGGTCTCAACCCGAAACATGGGGCTCATGTTGCCGACCTCCCCGTGATGCGCCCCTGTCAACTGACCTCATTCAGGCGAACGACGACAAACAGAGACAGCAGCAGCGCCGCAGCTTGGCGCCAACCCGGAGCATGCGCCCATTTTAGGGCGGAGCAACCTACGGATGTCGAACCGGATGGCACCGCCCTGCTGCGGACTTCTGCAGCCTCAAGCGCAAGAAGAAGAAGACCCGAAACGTCACCCGTCCCTTTTCTCCAGAGGTGCTGCCTGACCCGCCGTGAGTTACTCCAGCTTTTTGTGTCCAAAGTTAAGAATAAGGGGTAAGCCATTTAGAACGGAGACGAGGAAACACTTTTTCTCACAGAGAGTGGTGAGTCTGTGGAATTCTCTGCCTCAGAGGGCGGTGGAGGCAGGTTCTCTGGATGCTTTCAAGAGAGAGCTAGATAGGGCTATTAAAAATAGCGGAGTCAGGGGGATATGGGGAGAAGGCAGGAACGGGGTACTGATTGGGGATGATCAGCCATGATCACATTGAATGCTGAAGCAAAGCAAGAATTTCATTGTCCTATCAGGGACACATGACAATAAACTCTCTTGAATCTTGAATCTTGGCTCGAAGGGCCAAATGGCCTACTCCTGCACCTATTGCCCATTGTCTATTGTCTATTGTCTAAGTCTGCGCGTTATTGGACCGTATTTTAGAGCAGGAAAAGAACAAACATTGGGACAGAGCTACCAGCCTTGGAGGGCATCTACCACACACGGTGCCTCAGGAAGGCCGTCAGCATCCATAAGGACTCATCACACCCTTGTAACGGACTGTTTGAACTACTTCCCTCCGGCAGACGTTACAAGGCCTTCTACGCCCGAACCTCCAGACTCAGAAACAGCTTTATTCCAAGAGCTATAGCGGCTCTGAACCGGCCCTGCTGAGTGCCCCCCCACCCACCCCCCCCGGACAGTCTCCCTCGGATGGTCACGTCACTCAGCTTGCTTATTTATTTATCTTACTTTTCTTGTACATCGGTGGAGCTGCATACTAAATCTCGTTGCACTGACGTGCAATGACAATAAAAGATATTATTATTATTATTATTATTATTATTAAAAACTCCACGGAAAGCTTTCAAGTAGCTGTGCCTGGTACTCATTTTAAAAATTTGGGAAAATAGGGAAGAGTCGCCAAACTGAAAACCCAACTTTCCTCGCGGCTCTCAGTCCTTCTTTAAGGCCATCGGATAATGCGTTTATTGATCACGTACTGACCTCCTGAAATCGTTTGTTTGCCCAAAGGATTAACTTTGTAAACTGCTAATTGATGCGGTGTGACGTCTGCACTCTTTTCAGAGTCAGCGGCCAGTCTAGACTCTCCTGTCCTCCCTGCTCTACTCAAAGCACACGGCTGAATTGTCAGTTAAAGGGGGGGGGGGCTACAAAACAAAAAAAATGACAAATATTAAATTGCTGCCCCCCACCACTTAATCCTTGGCAAACAGGCGGCAAGGGAGAAATGGACTGGAATGGTTCTACCAGCCTGCTTCTGGGGAGGGGGGCATGTGTGGAGAGGCTCAGTATCGCCAGGAATTCCTTGCTGGTGAATGAGAAATTCTTGTTGACAAACAGCAGGGATCACAAGATCTCGCTGGCTCACAGAGTCAAGCCTCGGCAACAGGGAAATCCTTTCAGTCGCCGATTTGAAAGGAAGCTCCCAGAATATGGAATCGGAGAATCATTTTGTGTTTGCCTTTTATATAGTTGGTTGAAACCGGCGGATTGGGAGAATTTCAATCTCCAGAAAGGAGGAGGACAAACTCACTTCCAATGGCCTGTTTCCTTGATCCGTCACTTCTTTCCCTATCTTTCATGTGTTTAATCTATATTTCTCCACATCGCCGTCTAGATCTCTCGTTTCCCTCTCCCCCGGCTCTCACTCTCCACCTGAAACGTCACCTATTCCTTCTCTCCGGAGATGCTGTCTGACCTGCTGAGTTACTCCAGCTTTTTTGTGGGGGGGGTTTTTGTTACAAAACCTAACACCGGTGGCAGAGGCCTCAGTCCAGAGAACTGTGCATTTCAATGTAGGAAAAAGCTTTGAAAGCAGCCAGGATATTCGAGGGTTGATGTTGGCCATCAGGAATTTCTAACTTGCCAGCACGAAATTCCAGACAAGACTGGAGTTTTAACCCCCTTGCTTCAAGTGAATACTTTGCAGCCCAGTTTAGTTTAGTTTTGGAGATACAGCGAGGAAACAGGCCCTTCGGCCCTGCCAGTCAATAGACAATAAACAATAGGTGCAGGAGTAGGCCATTCGGCCCTTCGAGCCAGCACCGCCATTCAATATGATCATGGCTGATCATCCACAATCAGTACCCCATTCCTGCCTTCTCCCCATATCCCCTGACTCTGCTATTTTTAAGAGCCCTATCTAGCTCTCTCTTGAAAGTATCCAGAGAACCCGCCTCCACCGCCCTCTGAGGCAGAGAATTCCACAGACTCACCACTCTCTGTGAGAAAAAGTGTTTCCTCATCTCCGTTCTAAATGGCTTACTCCTTATTCTTAAACTGTGGCCCCTGGTTCTGGACTTCCCCCAACATCGGGAACATGTTTCCTGCCTCTAGCGTGTCCAAGCCCTTAACAATCTTATATGTTTCAATGAGATCCCCTCTCATCCAGAGTCCACACCGACCAGCGATCCCCACGCATTGACGCTATCCTACACACACGAGGGACAAATCAATCTCATACCAAGTCAATTACCGACAGGATCATGACAGAAGCCTCCTGGTGGCGATCCCTGGAAGCGAGGAGGCGATGCACTCTGTGACGCGTCGGGCGACCAATTCTGTCAACATGTTGGACGACGACAGAAGCCAACAGCGAGCGACATCGTCTGACACACGAGCGAACGACCGAACCGACAAACCTACACGTCTTTGGAGTGCGGGAGGAAACCGAAGATCTCGGAGAAAACCCATGCAGTCACGGGGGGAGCGTACCAACTCCGTACAGACAGCGCCCGCAGTCGGTATCGGACCCGGGACTCTGGTGCTGTAAGGCAGCAACGTGCCGCCCTTATATACACAACCACCACCCATTTGCCTGAAAAAGGGTCTCGACCCGAAACGTCAGCCATTCCTTCTCTGCAGAGATGCTGCCTGTCCCGCTGAGTTACTCCAACATTTTTGTGTCTATCTTCGGTGTGAACCAGCATCTGCGCTTCCTCTTGCGTTTGAGGCAGCAGAGGTTATGTAACGGCCGGTAGCCAGGTCAATGTGCCGTTGTCGAGGGCCGTGAGGACTACCCCTCCACCAGGGGGGCGGAGGACAGCCCAGTCGAAAATGACGTGCTGCTGCTGCGCCGTTTGCTGCTCTGCTCCACACGCGCAGGCTGCTGATGAACGCAGCCCCCCAGGCGATGCATGTTGGGTGTTGAACCGGCCCACCCCTGTACGGAGCCGGTTCAGGGCGACCCACTCTTTGCGGGGCAGGTCCGAGCCGGGTGGGGCAGTGGTGTTCGGTGCGACAGTGAATTGCGGAGGCGGCGAAGTCTGTTCCCAGCTGGTTCTCCGTGCTCCTAGTGTGTTGAAACCGGAGCCACAGAGTGTCGCTACGAGACGGGAGAAGGGGGCGACGAGATGACAGGCGTTGAGGTCCCAGTTGCTGTGAGTCCTGGGCGAGGTGGTGCAGAGGATGTTTGGAGTCCGATGGGGCCTTGCACACCCGCCTGTGGGTGAAGTACTCTCTGCGAAGCTTGGGCGGGGCGCGATACCTGGCGAGCACCGGCAGAAGATCCGTCAGAGTAGGGCGTCGGCAGCCGGTGATGATCCGCATGGTGCCGTCGAGGATGGCGTCTAGCTTGCTAGCACGAGCGCTGCGGCACCATCCGCAGTTCCTTCCGAACCCCTTTTGTAGCGGAGGCACCTGGACCACGAAGGGTTAACCACGCCAATGGAACAGCAAAGATGTGAACCTCTAGCTCCAGTTTTCATTTTCCTTTGGCGTCAGCAGTTTGTAACCCAACGAGTTCATTCGCCAAACGGGTTCCCTTTTACGGGCAAGGCAACGTTTGAATTTAAATGAGATTATTGGGCACATCTGACCTCCACTCAACCCTGCAAGCCATCCTTTCTTCTGCCTTTCAAATGCAGCAAAATTTTCATCCACTCAAACACACTGACCAATTTTGGCAAATACAGATTTCCGCCGTGTGCGATTTCACCGATCAGATCTTCACTTCCTGATCCTTTGTTCATTATTTTTCCATTTTCTCGCGATTGTAACGCAACACATTTGGAAACAATATACATCTCTCGGGGGTTTCTCCCTAGACCTGTGCACCGGCTGATAATTAGTTTACGATACAATACGATAGAACTTTATTTATCCCAGGAGGGAAATTAGTCTGCCAACAGTCATAAAACACAAGATACATGAAACATGAAATTAAAGTGACGAGTGGAAAGTCCAGGATTGGGGATGTACAAAGATTTGGGGGGGGGGGGGGTGAGTCAGTCTACCCCACGACAAAAGGGGGAGGAGTTGTACAGTTTGATAGCCACAGGGAAAAAGGATCTCGTGTGGCGTTCTGTGCTGCAGTCTGTTGATGCAGGTGTTGATGCTTATTCTGTATCCTCTTTTTTTTTTATTCTGTATCCTCTTTTTTATTCTGTATCCTCTTTTTTTTTCTTCTTTTCTTTTTTTTCTTTTTTTTTATTTTTTAATTTCTATATTGCACTACTACTACGGACTGACGCAAAACTGCATTTTGTTGTACCCATACTCAGTATTTGTGCAATGACATTAAAGTTAAATTGAAATTGAAATCCTCAGGTTGACCAGTGCGTCATGGAGGGGGGAGTGCTGTGTTGCCCAGTTTGAGGAGCATCCCCCCCCCCCTCCGAGACCATCTCCAGTGAATCCAACTCCACCCCCAAGACGGAGCCAGCCTTCCTGAGCAGCTTGTTCGTTCTGTTGGTATCCGGGGCCTTCGCCCTGCTGCCCCAGCACGCCCCAGCGAAGAAGATGGAACTGGCCACCACCGATTGGTAGAACATCTGCGGTTTAGAGATACAGCGCGGAAACAGGCCCTTCAGCCCGGCGAGTCCATGCGACCAGCGATCCCCGCACATTAACACTACCCCACACACACCAGGGATAATTTACAATTATACCAAGCCAATCAAACTACAAACCTGCACGTCTTTAGAGTGTGGGAGGAAACCGAAGATCCCGGCGAAAACCCACGCAGGTCACGGAGAGAACGTACAAACTCCGCACAGACAGCACCCGTAGTCAGGATCGAACCCGGTTCTCTGGTGCTGTAAAGCAGCAACTCTACCGCTGCGCCACCGTGCCGCTCCTGTGGCACTTAATTCTAATCAAACAGCTGGGAGTGGATGAGTACATTTTAAAATCAGCGTCGGTCCCAATGAAGATGAAGATTAAAACTGAAGAACACTTCAAAAAACATCTCAAAATTAGTGTCAAGTGTCTTTGCGGGTGATAGACACAGAGTGCTGGAGTAACTCAGCGGGTCAGGTAGCATCTCCAGACAAAAAGGATGGGTGATGTTTCGGGTCGGGACCCTTCTACAGACTCACTTTGTGTCTATCTTTGGTACCAACCAGCATCCAAAGTCCTTTGTTTCTACGTCAGGATACTGGTGTTCAGCTCAATAATAAAAACAAGTTTTGGAATTTATAGCGTCATTTATAGGGCGGCACGGTGGTGCAGCGGTAGAGTTGCTGCCTCATAGCGCCACAGACCCGGGTTCAATCCCGACTATGGATGCTGTCTGCATGCAGTTTGTACGTTCTCCCCGGGACCGCGTGGGTTGTCTCCAGGTGCTCCGCTCTCCTCCCACAGTCCATAGACGTACAGGTGTGTCAGTCGATTGGCTTCGGTAACATTGTAAATTGTCCCTAGTGTGTGTAGGATAGTGCTAGTGTGCTGGGATCGCTGGTCGGCGCGGACGCGATGGGCTGAAGGGCCTGTTTCCGCGCTGTATCTCTGAAGTCTAAAGTCTAAAAGCACCGTCGCAACTACACTGGTTACACTCACAATTCTATTCATGGCATTGCACAGATTTGTAGATCACTGAGAAACAATATCCTGTGTAATCGGGGAGTAAAATATAACCAGCTGGATAGAATTGGTGATAATTATACCATCCTGGAAATAATTTATTTACAGTGCAATAGACCAAACCAAAACATATAATAAAATCTGGCCTTCACAGATGTGAAATGGTAAAAAAAATGAATCCCTTATGGGCTTGGGCTGTTAATGGCCATTATTAAACTCGCAAAAGCTTTTTTATGATCGCTATGATGTAATTGAAATCCTTTCATTTAGATTACAGCCCTGAACTTATGATTTCCTGTTTCATTCTCTTTTAATTTATCGTGTAATATTTGTTCAAATATAATTTCTGGTTGGTTTTAAAGCAACTGTGAGTGAGCATTGTTCTTGCGGTCTAGACTGTGATCTGAGCCTCTCCCCTCAATGTGGTTTACATCCAAACTAATTTTCTTCCATCTGCAAAGACCATGCAATGGCAAATGGTTATTTTTATTCATTCCCTGCATTGTTTTTGCTTAAGATAGACACAACATGCTGGAGTAACTCAGCGGGTCAGGCAGTATCTCTGGAGAGAAGGAACGGGTGATGTTTCGGGTTGAGACCCTTCTTCAGACGGTCTGAGGAAGGGTGTCCAGTCGACCCGAAACATCACTTAAGGGCTTGTCCCACTTGGCGATTTTTTTCGGCAACTGCCGGCGTCATATCAGTGTCGCCAAAAGATTTTGAACATTTCAAAATCCAGCGGCAACAAAAAAAATGTTGCGACACTTGAAAAAACACCGCGCGTCAAACGCCATCACGCCGCGTCACGCCGCGTCACGCCGCGCCACACCGCAAATTTTTCAGTCACCTGATACGTCAGTCAATGATGCCTTCATTCCTTCTCTCCAGAGATGTTGCCTGTCCTGCTAAGTTCCTCCCGCATTTTATGTCTATCTTTGGTGTAAACCAGCACCTGCAGTTCTTTCCTCCACATTGTTTTTTGCTTAGTTTTGTTTGGAGAGTCATAGAGACATAGAGTGTGGAAGCAGGCCCTTCGGCCCAACTTGCTCGCACTGACCAACATGACCCATCTACTCCAGTCCCACCTGCCTGTGTTTGGCATAACTTAGTTTAGTTTAGAAATGCAGCATGGAAGCAGGCCCTTCAGCCCACCGAGTCAATGGTTGCCATCGACCACCCGTTCACACTAGCTTTAAGGGGCTGTCCCACTTGGGCGACCTAATTGACGAGTTTAGAAGAGTTTAGGATAGTTTGAAAAAATGTCTTGTTGAAGACCTCCTTCGACTATGTACAAGACCTCCTTCGACTATGTTGAAGACCAGCTTCGACAAGCCACGACTAGCTACGACTAACCGGGAAAATTGGACACCGAATAGTGAAGACGACCTCCTTTGATCTCCTTCGACCTCCTTCGACTATGATGGAGACTATCTACGATTACCGTCAACTACCTTCGACTACCCTCGATTACCTACGACTAACATGCCGACCTACTACGACCTACTACGACTAAACATACGAGTACAAAAAGTATCGATTTTTTCCATGGCAACCTATTTTTTACTCGCGGGCATTTTACAACATGTTAAAAAATTCGCCACGACCTAGCTGAGGCCTCGGGTACACGGGGACCACTCTCTAGCATGAAGGAGAGTTACAAAGACCTCCTACAACCTCGTGTCGACCATGCTGCGGGTATGAGTCGAGGGCAAACTCACCAGAACTCGCGGATTAGGTCGCCTAAGTGGGACAGCCCCTTAATGTTATCCCACTTTCTCATCCACAGCCTGCACGCGAGAGGCAATTTTTCAGAGGCCAATTAGCCCACAAATCTGTGCATCTTTGGAATGTGGGAGGAAACGGGAGCACACAAAGGAAAGCCACGTGGTCACAGGGAGAATGTGCAAACTACACACAGACAGCACCCGAGGTCAGCATCGAACCTGGGTCTCTGGCGCTGTGAGGCAGCAACTCTGCCAGCTTCACACACATGATAGTCTTCCAAATGGTAGAGAGGGCCAACAATGTAATGCTGATCAATCTGCTCTGGTATCATCCATCTTTGTTTTACATCATAGCTATTTAAAAAACACATCACTAGCAGTGACAAAATCTAGCTTTCACTACATTTCCTCTCCAATTAAATTGAACTCTCGAGTGGTACTCGATATTAAAGTGGAGATTCGAATAAGAAACAGGATAAAATGTGTCCCAAAAGATACAGCTTAAAATTCAAGATGTTGTCACCAATCTTTGATCATGGTACAAATATATCAAGCAAATTCAAAGTGCCGGATGAATTCAGGGGGTCAGGCAGCATGTGTGGAGGGAATGGACAGGCGATGTGTCGGCTTGGATTTAGGTTTAAGTTTATTAAGGGCATGTCGCACTTTGCCGATTTTTTCGGCGACTGCCGGCGTCATATCAGTGTCGCCAAAAGATTTTGAACATTTCCTAATCCAGCGGCGACAAAAAAAATGTTGCGACACTTGAGAAAGACACCACGCGCCATACGTCGTCACGCCGCGAATTTTTCGGTGACCTGATGCGTCAGTCAATGATGCCGGCAGTCGCTGAGAAAATCGCCAAGTGGGACAGGCCCTTTATAACAAAGCATTTCACTGTAGCTAGCTACGTGTGACAATAAAGCATCACTCAATCAAGATAAACTCAAGGACAATAAATGGAGTGAAGGGTGAAAATACAGGATGCAGAACATAGTATGTTTAGTTTACCGGCGAATTGTCACGTGTACCCAGTGTGCAGTGAAAAGCTTTTGTTGCGTGCTAACCAGCCAGCGGAAAGACAATACATGATTACAATCGAGCCATTCACGGAGCACAGGTACACGATAAGGGAATAACATTTAGTGCAAGCTAAAGCCAGAAAAGTCCAATCAAAGATAGTCCAAGGGTCACCAATGAGGTAGATAGTAGTTCAGCACTTGTCAGTTGTGGTAGGATGGTTCAGTTGCCTGATAACAGCAGGAAAGAAACTGTTCAAGAAGGAACTGCAGATGCTGGAAAATCGAAGGTAGACAAAATTGCTGGAGAAACTCAGCCGGTGCCACGGGTTTCGGCCCGAAACGTTGCCTATTTCCTTCGCTCCATAGATGCTGCCGCACCCGCTGAGTTTCTCCAGCAATTTTGTCTACCTTGGAAAGAAACTGTCCCTGGATCTGGAGGTGTGCGTTTTCACACTTCTAGACCTTTTGCCCGACGGGAGAGGGGAGAAGAGGGAGTGGCCAAGGGTGCGACTGGTCCTTGATGATGCTGCTGGCCTTGCCGAGGCAGCGTGAGGTGTAGATGGAGTCAATGGAAGGGAGGTTGGGTTTGTGTGATGGTCTGGGCTGCGTCCACAATTCGCTTCAGTTCTCGGCATTGTAGCACACCAGTTCCATAGACAAAGTGCCGATGCCCACAATGGGGTAGAGGTGAATCGGACAGAACCCTAGCTCATGGAAGGGCCATTTGGAAGGCTGATGAGATGGACCCATCTCATCTGCTGTGAATATTGCAGTGAAGCCAGGGAATGTTGCCGACTGGCCCGCTGCAGACTGCAGGAGTACGTGCTGAGGGACGCACTGAAGCTCGGTGCAGCCAACGCCAAGGCTCGGTGGGGGAGGACCACAGTCTAGGGGCCTTCCGCTGCTGGACATGGGGGGCACGGTATGGTGGAGACGCCCCTCAAAATAAGGGAAGGTATCCCACGCCAGGGGGCCACAAAAGTGGCACGGGTGGGGGGCAGATTCGTGAAATTGGAGCAATGTATGGACTGTATTGAACAATTTGTATAGCCTCCAAAAATGTCGGATGAATTTTTCGCACAGTTCACGTATTGTATATATTTATTACCTGAATAAAGTCTATTTTGAAATTAAAAATATATATATATATATTGCAGTGAAGCAAGATCACAGATTAGTGCCGGATTTGTTGATTTTAACTGGAAATTGGAGGTTGTCTCAGGACGACTGGCTTGAGGAAGGAATAATAAATCAGTGTCTTGTTCCTGGGTTCTGATCAGTAGACAGTAGCCTTCAGCTGGGTGTCTATTTGACAGGAGCAGGATTAGGCTTGATCCTGATGCTCCCGACAGCTGAGAGACGCTCTGTGTCCAGATTAATATTTGAAGAATTAGCCCTGTGGCAGGGTATCTATCAGAGAATGCCCAGCACTTATGGGGAGAAGTCCCAACATGTGCAGAATTACTTAAAAGCACTCATTACGAATTTAGTGCAGGGAGGAACTGCAGGTGCAGATTTACACCGAAAATAGAGACAAAACGCTGGAGTAACTCAACAGGACAGGCAGTTACTTGTCCATGGACACAACATGCTGGAGTAACTCAGCGGGACAGGCAGCATCTCTGGAGAGAAGGAATGGGTGACGTTTCTGGTCGAGACCCTGCTTCAGACTGAGAGTCAGGGGAGAGGGAGACTAGAGATATGGAAGGGCGAGGTGTGAAAACGACAGATCAGAGCAGATGATGTTTAAGGAAATGTAGAATGGTTCATTGTTAGTTGAGGGGAAGGTGACAACGAGGCATGCAATCAGTAAAATCAATCCGAAGGACAGTGAAACTAGTCTGAGAACTAGGCTGGGGTGGGGGAGGGACGGAGAGAAAGGAAAAGCAAGGGTTACTGTAAGTTAGCGAAATCAATATTCATACCGCTGGGTTGTAAGCTGCCCAAGTAAAATTAATTATTGTGTCAAGTGCATTGGCTGCTCCAGTGGTCATGCCTTTACTTTTAGACTGAGACATAGTTGTTTTTTTAAATCAGGGAGCAATTTTTCCAAATATTCCCATACCTTGTTTCATTTATTTTTGTTCAGTTTAGACATACAGGGCAGAAACAAGCCTCTCGGCCCACCGAGTCCGCGCCGACCAGCGATCCCCGTACACTCACACTATCCTACACGCTAGTGGACAATTTACAATTTTTATTGAAGCCAATTAACCTACAAACCTGTAGCTCTTTGGAAGGGGTAGGATGGGGACCCACAGTCCCGTTTATATCAACGGGTCGATGGTGGAAAGGGTCAACAACTTCAAATTCCTGGGCGTGCATATTTCCGAAGATCTCTCCTGGTCCCAGAACACTGGTGCAATTATAAAGAAAGCACATCAGCGCCTCTACTTCCTGAGAAGATTACGGAGAGTTGGTATGTCAAGGAGGACTCTCTCGAACTTCTACAGGTGCCCAGTGGAGAACATGCTGACCGGTTGCATCGTGGCTTGGTTCGGCAACTTGAGCGCCCAGGAGCGGAAAAGGCTGCAAAAAGTTGTCAACACTGCCCAGTCCATCATTGGCTCTGACCTCCCTACCATCGAGGGGATCTATCGCAGTCGCTGCCTCAAAAAGGCTGCCAGCATCATCAAGGACCCACACCATCCTGGCCACACACTCATCTCTCCGCTGCCTTCAGGTAGAAGGTACAGGAGCCTGAAATCTGGTACATCCAGGTTCAGGAATATCTACTTCCCCACAGCCATCAGACTATTAAACACAACTTCAAACAAACTCTGAACTATAACAGCCTATTGCACTTTATCTGTTTATTTATGTCTGTATATATATATTTATGGTATATGGACACACTGATCTGTTCTGTATTTATGCCTACAATATTCTGTTGTGCTGCAGCAAGCAAGAATTTCATTGTCCTATCTGGGACACATGACAATAAACTCTCATGACTCTTTGGAGTGTGGGAGGAAACCAGAGCACCCGGAGAAAACCCACACGGTCACGGGGAGAACGTACAAACTGCATACAGTCAGCACCCGGAGTCAGGATCGAACCTGGGTCTCTGGCGCTGTGAGGCAGCAACTCTGCCGCTGCGCCACCCTCATTTAGATGAATGAAATCACAGCACATAGAGTAGTGCAGCACAGGAATGGGGCCCTTTGGCCCACTGTGTTCATGCCGAACATGAAGCCTAGTTAAACTGAGCTCATCTGGCTGTACATGATCCAGGTCCCTCTGTTCCCCACACTCCCATGTCCCCATCTAAAAGTCTCTTAAACACCACTACGATCTCATTTGCCTCCACCACCACCCCTACCAATGCGTTCCAAACCCCCACCACTCTGTGCAATCTCCACACATCTCCATCTTTCCCCCTCTCACCTATTTAAAAAAAAAAATGTTTTAATCAAAAATATTTATTAAAATATTAAAATAATATATACGGTACAGTTAAAAAAAACAGAACCCACCACCATAATATACGACAAAAGATAAACTATTATACAATAGTTTATCTTTGGTGGGGGAGGGACGGAGAGAGAGGGAAAGCAAGGGTTACTGTGTTAGCGAAATCAATATTCATACCGCTGGGTTGTAAGCTGCCCAAGTAAAATTAATTATTGTGTCAAGTGCATTGGCTGCTCCAGTGGTCATGCCTTTACTTTTAGACTGAGACATAGTTGTTTTTTTAAATCAGGGAGCAATTTTTCCAAATATTCCCATACCTTGTTTCATTTATTTTTGTTCAGTTTAGACATACAGGGCAGAAACAAGCCTCTCGGCCCACCGAGTCCGCGCCGACCAGCGATCCCCGTACACTCACACTATCCTACACGCTAGTGGACAATTTACAATTTTTATTGAAGCCAATTAACCTACAAACCTGTAGCTCTTTGGAAGGGGTAGGATGTCAAGGATGTATTCAACCCCCCGCGGTGTCCAGCGGTCCCGGAAATCCCCCAGGGCGCCCGTGAACAGCGCGTAGTCCCTCTCTAACACCACCCGGGCATGGACGTAAGTGGGCAGGCAGCCGGCAGCCGGCTCGGGCAGTGCCCTCTCCCGCCTGGCGCCGTGACCCGCGGAGGCCCAGGAGCAACCCAACCAGGACATCCTCGGTCCTACCCTCTCCCCTATCGCACCGGGTGTCCGAAGATGAGGATGGTGGGTGAGAAATGCAGCCAGAAGGCAAGGAACAGTCCCTTTAGATAGTGGAACAGGGGCTGCAACCTCACACCTTAGGGAGAACACTATGCACTCTTGCGCTGGACATTTCCAACACGGGAAAAAGGTTCTGACTATCTACCCTATCTAGGCCTCTCTTAATATTATACACCTTTGTCAAGTCTTCCCTCAAATGCGTCAGAAAATCAGACATCAATTAACTGATAACGGAATTAGTTGGGAGATACAGGATATATCCACCACTCCTAAATGAACTATTGGGTTTTCAACCGTTGCCTGCGGGAGGCACAAAGGCGGGCGGGCGGGCGGGCGAGGGGTCGCTGGTCGATCCACACGTCCGTGGAAGATAACGGCTGGAGGCCCTGCAGCAGCCTGGGGCTCGCCTGGATCGGGCACTGCTTATAACAACGTGAGCGCGGACTGGACTCTGAAAATGGCGGAAAAACATGGCGCCTCTTGCCCGCGGGACCAGTGGACTATTTTTGTACAGTTGCTGATCGGGGATGAGCTGGGGTATGGCAACACTCTACTGGACTATTTGTAAGAAAATAACTTCCCTGCGTGTTTGCACTTCGCACGTGTGACCGTAAAAGTACCGTTGAAGCATGGTAAACTCCAACCCAACGCCAATTAATTCTGAATGAAGTTTTCAACGTGTCAGGACCTCTTCAATATATTGCAATTTTGAAATAAACCATATATTGCCGGGTTATCCCTCTAAAAACTAAAAGGAATGCACTTGAACTAACATAACTACTTCTCAGGGGTAATGGGTGGCACGGCGGCGTGGCAATAGAGTTTCTGCCTGAGAGCACCTGAGACCTGAGTTTGATCCTGACCACGGCTGCTGTCTGTATGGGGCTTGCATGTTCTCCACGTGGTTACGTGGAGCTCCGGTTTCCTCCCACACTCCAAGGACGTGCGAGGTTGTAGGTTGATAGGTTTCTGTAAATTGCCCCAAGGGTGTTGGATAGAACTTGTGCACGGGGTAACTGTGGGTCGGCGCGGACTCAGTTGGGCCAAAGAGCCTGTTCCCACGCTGTAGCTCGAAGCCGGAGCAAAACTAAAAATGTAATTACAATAATAAACTTTTAAAAATAGATCTCTGGGAATTAGGATGCAATTTAACTGATAAAGCACACCAAAGACTTGGGTTAATTATTAATTCAACAAGTGCTTTGATGGTAGTAATTAAAATTGGCCAGGCAATGGCCTGCAATAGATGCAATAACAGGGACTGCGCTGAGTGGAGTCAATCCTCTGACCGCGTTATGCTTTTACATGGACAATGCACAACTGTTTCAATTTGATCTGCACACCCTGCCCATCTGGAGGTTATTAAACCCTTCAGCTATCAACTATTGCTACTGCCGGAGACAGCTCACCAAATGAAGTGGGGGGAGTAGATTACTGCTGAATTATCTACGGAAAAGGTCTGAAGTTTTCCCATTCCCAAACGGGCGGCACGGTGGCGCAGCGGTAGTGTTGCCGCTTTACAGCGCCAATGACCCGGGTCCGATCCCGACCACGGGTGCTGTCTGCACGGAGTTCGCACGTTCTCCCCGTGACCGCGTGGGCTTTCTCCGAGATCTCCGGTTTCCTCCCACACTCCAAAGACGTGCATGGTTGCCTTGGTATAAATGTAATTTGTCCCTCGTGTGTGTGTGTGTGTGTGTGTAGGATAGTGTTAGTGTGCGGGGATCTCTGGTCGGCGCGGACTCGGTGGCCTGAAGGGTCTGTATCTCTTGACTAAACTAAACTAAACAAGCTCCGCTGCTTTTAGGTTGCTTCCTCTCCACCGAGCCAATTGCTAATCTAGTGCTGCAGTGAGTCGATGAAGCTTTTTGTAGCTCAGGTGAAAAATGGCACCTCTGTCAGTTCAGTTCTTGCACAGCCTAAATGTTAATGTTGTGTCTCTACACATGAAATACCAATATATTACACTCTGTTATAGCAGACAATCGGCAATAATGGACTCCCCCCCCCCCCCCCTCCCACTCCCATTATAACGAGTGTTTACCGTATCTTGGTCCTATTTTCTGTGGTCAGGACACATAGCAATTGCAGAGAATTGTGGACGCAGCCCAGACCATCAGACAAACCAACTTCCCTTCCATTGACTCCATCTACCCTTTGCTGCTGCCTCGGCAAGGCCAGCAGCATAATCAAGGACGAGTCACATCTTGGCCATTCCCTATCCTCCCCTCTCCCATCGGGCAGAAGGTATTGAAGTGTAAAAACGCACACCTCCAGAATCAGGGACAGTTTTTTCCCAGATGTTATCAGGCGACTGAACCATCCTACCAACAACTCCAGAGCATTCCTGAACTACTATCTACCTCATTGGAGACCCTCGGATTATCTTTGATCAGACATTACTGGCTTTATCTTGCACTAAACGTTATTGATGATATTCACATTTATCATGTATCTGTTCACTGTGGATGGCTCGATTGTAATCATGTATTGTATTTCCGCTGATTGGTGAGCATGCACGAAAGGTTTTTCACTGGACCTTAGTACATATGACAACAGGGTGAACTGAAACTCAAACCCAAACCAGGACTATTTTGCCCTTTGTCAGCAGAATGCGAGTGCAGGAACTGCACGGAGACAGCTTAGTTAGTTCTGGCACACAAGATTACAGCCAAGTTGTGGCAGGCCCCATAGCCTTTACTGCATCCATATGGATTGAATTAAAGTACCTTGAAGACTGGCTTCTGTGGTGGTGGGGACCACTGGAAGAGGCTGGGATAGATCAACTTTCAGCACTCTTGGCTCAAGAAGGTTGCAAATACCTCAACCCTGATTTCAGTGCACTTAAAGCCGCGATAGGCACAAGCAGCCTCCTGTGTAGGGAGGAACTGCAGATGCCAGTTTAAACTGTGAAGATAGACACAAAATACTGGAGTAACTCAGCGTCTCTGGAGAGAAGGAAAGGGTGACGTTTCGGGTCGAGACGTCACCCATTGGTGGCACCGTGGCGCATCGGTAGACTTGCTGTCTTACAGTGCTTGCAGCGCCAGAGTCCCGGGTTCGATCCCAACCACCGGCGCTGTCTGTGTGGAGTTTGCACGTTCTCCCCGTGACCGCGTGGGTTTCCTCCAAGATCTTCGGTTTCCTCCCACATTCCAAAGACGTACAGGTTTGTAGATTAATTGGCTTGGTATAAATGTTTTAAAAAGTGTGTAGGATAATGTTAATGTACGGGGATTGCTGGTCGGTGCGGACTCAATGGGCCGAAGGGCCTGTGTTTGCGTTGTATCTCTAAACTAAACTAAACTAAACCCGCGTTACTCCAGCATTTTGTGTCTACTGGCAGCCTCCTCCTTTGCTCCCAATTTGAGTGTTTGCGACCAAATGCGGCCACACTGCAGCGTTTGCATCCAACCTCTTGGGTCTGGAGTCATGTTGCCATTTATCATCATTGTTGCTCCATACTGTAGCTGCACCAGAATCACCAGTGTTTTGCCTCATGCTGCCCCCAACCTGAATTTTTCACATTCCTCTTGGAGCCAGCACACGTTCTCTAACTTGATGGTAGTTGCAAAGAGCAGAATATTCTAGGCCAGGAGGTCACATTTAGTTTAGTTTAGCGTGGAAACAGGCCCTTCGGCCCAAGCCCAACTGACCATAAATCTTCCAGTTACAACCGTCTGAAGAAGGATCTCAACATTGAAAAGTCACCTATTCCATTTCTCAAGAGTTACTCCAGCTTTTTGTGTCTATCCAGTTACAATAGTTCTACAGTCTGAAGAATAGTCTGAAGAAGGGTTTCGGCCCGAAACGTTGCCTATTGCCTTCGCTCCAAAGATGCTGCTGCACCCGCTGAGTTTCTCCAGCATTTTTGGTTACCTACAATAGTTCTATGCAATCCAACATTCACATCCACTAGGGCAGCGGGGTGGCGCAGCGGTAGAGTTGCTGCCTTACAGCGCCAGAGACCTTGGTTCGCGCCTGACAAGGGGGGCTGTCTGTACGGGCTTGTACGTTCTCCCTGTGACCTGCTTGGGACTTTTCCAGGAGCTCCGTGACCTGCTTGGGATTTACCAAGCCAAGTCGAGACCTGAAACGTCACCTATTCCTTCGCTCCGTAGATGCTGCCTCACCCGCTGAGTTTCTACAGCATTTTTGTCTATGTAGGATAGTGTTTAGTGTGCGGGGATCGCTGGTCAGCGTGGACTCGGTGGGCCGAAGGGCCCGTTTCCGCGCCGTATCTCCCAACTAAACTAAACTTGGGGCAATTTGGTGGACAATTAATCTCCAACGCCGCACGTCTTTGGCATGTGGGGGGAAGCCGGGGCACCCGGAGTAAACCCACGTGGTCACAGCCAGGGAGAACGGGCAAACCGAACACTGACAGCATCCAAGGTGAGGACCGAAGCCGGGTTTCTGGTGCTGTGAGGCAGCAGCTCTTCCACTGACCTATCCTGCCAGACAGGAACTTATCAAGAAGAACTGAATCTATCTCTGCATACGTCCTGAATCACAATGCATGCACAAGATCAGTTGCATTTACCCTCAGGAGCGTGGGCGCAGATACAGGTAGCTGCAAACACCCACCAATTGACCGCTTAAAGTTTATATGCAATTGCACTTGTCCACAAATTGACCTCTGAAGTTTACGAGTAGCTACATAATCCTGGATTTGTCCCTAAGACAAAGGAGCAGAATTAGGACATTCAGCCCATCGAGTCTACTCCAACATTTGATCGCGGCTGATCTATTTACCTCAACCCCATCCTCCTGACTTCTCCCCGTAACCCTTGACACCGTTACTAATCAATCTCCACTTTAAAAATGCCCAATGCCTTGGCCCCCACAGCCGGCTGTGGCAATGAATTCCACAGATTCACCACCCTCTGACTCAAAAAATGTCTCCTCATCTCCATTGCAAAGGCACGTCCTTTCATTCTGAGGCTCTGCCCTCTGGGCCAAGGCTCTCACACTACTGGAAACATCCTCTCCATGTCCAAGAAGGGGAGTTAAAATGGTTCACAACCAGGAGTTCCAACAGGCCTAGTTGGACCAATCACCATAGTTCACCAAAATGGTTGGTCATGACGTCATAAGGAATAGGAGTAGAATTAGGCCATTCGGCCCATCAAGTCTACTCCACCATTCAATCACAGTTGATCTATCTCTCCCTCCTAACCCCATTCTCCCTTCCTTCTCCCCATAACCTCTGACACCTGTACTAATCGAGAATCTATCTATCTCTGCCTTAAAAATATCCACTGACGGCCTCCACAGCCATCTGTGGCAAAGAATCCACACATTCACCACCCTCTGACTAAAGAAATTTATTCTCATCGCCTTCCTAAAAGAACGTCCTTTAATTCTGAGGCTGTGACCTCTAGTCCTAGACTCTCATGGAAACATCCTCTCCACACCCACTCTATCCAAGTCTTTCACTATTCTGTATGCTTCAATGATGTTACCCCTCATTCTTCTAAACTCCAGCGAGTACAGGCCCAGTGCCGACAAACGCTCATCATAGGTTAACCTACTCATTCCTGGGATCATTCTTGTAAACCTCCTCTGGACCCTCTGCAGAGCCAGCACATTAGCTGTGGAATATAATTCTACTGCTGGTGGTCTACAACATCTCCTGGGTGTCCAATTTTCAGCTGTTGAATTAGTTCTAAATCTATCCAATTCAGCAAACGGTAGTTTAGTTTATTTAGTGTATTGTTGCGTGCTAACCAGTCAGCGGAAAGCCAATACATGATTACAATCGGGCCATCCACAGTGTGTAGATACATGATAAGGGAATAACGTTTCGCGCAAGGTAAAACCAGTAACGTCTGGTCAAGGATAGCCTAAGGGTCACCAATGAGGCAGATAGTAGTTCAGCACTGCTCTCTGGTTGTGGTAGAATGGTTCAGTTGCCGGATAACAGCAGTGAAGAAGCTGTCCCTGAGTCTGGAGGTGTGCGTTTTCACACATCAAGAACTTTTGCCCGATGGGAGAGGTGAGTGGCCAGGGTGCGACAAGTCTTTGGAGTGTGGGAGGAAACCGGAGCAACCGGAGAAAACGTGAGGGGGTAAATGGAGTCAGTGGAAGGGAGGTTGGTTTGTGCGATGGTCTGGGCTGCGTCCACAATCCGCTGCAATTACTCCCGGTCTTGGATGGAGCTGTTCCCAAAGCAAGCTGTGATGCATCCCGTTAAAATGCTTTCTGTGGCGGCTCTGTCAAGGTAGTGCCTTGGCCGGATGGTAGCTCATTCATCTCCGAGACACAAACGCATGGGGTTTAAGTCTCCGTGCAGGAATTTGAACGCATGGTCCGGGTTCGTACTTGGTGCTGAGCTAAGCGAGCACTAAAGAGTCGGAGATGCCACCTTTACGATGAAACATCAAGTCTGAAGAAGGGTGCCGACTGAATCGTTGCCTGGTCCATTCCCTCCCTCCCTCCCGACCAGATCAACACTTGGTGTTTTGCTCAAGATGTCAGCGTCTGCAGGTCCTTGTGGCTTCAAATGCCTGTCTGCTTTTTCCAAGTGGTGGTGACGGATAGCTGGGTGCTGTTTTCAAAGAGGAGTTGCGGAGTTTGTTCCGAGTGTTTTGGCCAATGTTTATCCTTCCGCCAACGTGGATGAGTCGTCTGATGGGTCATCGTGAGTGCTTGACCTTCCTTAAGTGTCATTTCCAATGTTAGGGGGGAATAAAGACACTTGGCTGCAAAATGTTTCGGAATGCCCCGAGGGTCCACGCGACCTTCCTTTGAAGTGGTCAATTTTCAGCACGTTGCTTTCATTTATGGAAAGGTTTATTTGTGGTGATGTTTATTTGACCAAGCTGATGAACACTCTGGCTTGTGGTAATCTCAGTAACATGACAAAATCTAACATGAAGGAGGAAAGAAATGGGGCGGCTCAGCGGTGGAGTTGCTGCCTCACAGCGCCAGGGACCCGGGTTCCATCCTGACCACGGGCGCTGTCTGTGCGGAGTTTGTACGTTCTCCCTGTGACCGCGTGAGTTTTCTCCGGGTGCTCCGGTTTCCACCCACACTCCAACGGCGTACGGGTTAACTGGCTTTGGTAAAAATGTAAAATTGTCCCTAGTGTGTGGGATAGCGCGAGTGTGCGGGGATCGCTGGTCGGCGCGGACTCGGTGGACAGAATGGCCTGTTTCCGTGCTGTGTCTCTAACTAAACTAATGAAAGAAATCCATTCGCATTGTCCTCAGGCTATGGCCAATTCCGCCAATGACTAACATGTACTTCCCACCTCCAGGGGCTATGACGCATCCCAGTTGCTGACTGGGGCACTTCAGAGGGTAGTTCAGAATCAACCACACTGATGTCACTGGAGTCAAGTTGACTAACTTAGGGCTCCTCCTAACTTATTTAGTTTGGAGATATAGTGTGGAAACAGGCTCTTCGGCCCAGCAAGTCCACGCTGATCACACTTGTTCCATTCTACACACTGGAAACAATGTACAAAAGCTGATTAACGTACAAACCTGCATGTCTTTGGAATGTGGGAGGAAACCCAGAGCACCTGGTAAAACCAACCCGTGGAGAACATGCAAACTCCATACAGTCAGCAGATGTAGTCAGGATGGAACCCGGGTCTCTGGCGCTGTAAGGCAGCAACTCTACCGCTGCGCCACAGTGCCACTTTAGATGAAGAACAATCACTTACAAAGTGGATGGATACAACAAACTGGCAGCTTGGGTCTCAGCTCCATTCGACTATCACATAACAATGGCGGCGCGGCAGCTTCTGTGGACAGGTGGTGTTTCGGGTCGAGACACCTTCTTCGGACTGAAGTCTTCTGCAGTCTTCTATGGTCTGAGGAAGGGTCTCGACCCGAAACATCACCTACCCGTGTTCACCTACATAAAACCGCTCGAGCTTCCAACGGACTTCGCTCGAACTGGACGTCCGCGCACCCCCCGCTTCCGGTTAGGTCGCGCTCACCGCATGGAATCGCATGCCCGTGGGACAGGCCGTACGGTGATCACTCGGCCCCCGCACAGGCGCCCGCTTCCGGTTAGGTCGCGCTTGCCGCATGTAGTCGCCTGCCCGTGGGACAGGCCCTTTACAGCGCCGGGGACCCGGGTTCGATCCCGACTACAGGAGCTGTCTTCACGGAGTTTGTACGTTCTCCCCTTGACCCGCGTGGCTTTTCTCCAAGATCTTCGGGTTCCTCCACACTCCAAAGATGTACAGGTTTGTCGGCTTGGTATAAATGTAAATTGTCCCTAGTGTGTGTGTAGGATAGTGTTAGTGTGCGGGGATCGTTGGTCAGCGCAGACTCGGTGGGCAGAAGGGACTGTTTCCGCGCTGTATCTCTAAAAGCTAAAGTAAACTAAACAGGCCTTTGAGGCCAAGATATGACTGCAGTCTGAAGAACTGTAAAGGTTAGTTCAATGTGCCAAGGATAAGATTCACAAAATTGTAAATTTATATTCACAAGTCTCTATGTCCAAATAAGGTTCTAAATGAAAAAGCCAAGAGGGGAATTGAAACTAAAATCAGAGATCCTTGTTAAATGTTTAAAATTTAAGGCAGAGATGGATTCTTGATTAGTACGGGTGTCAGGGGTTATGGGGAGAAGGCAGGAGAATGGGGTTAGGAGGGAGAGATAGATCACCCGTGATTGAATGGTATAGACTTGATGGGCTGAATGGCCTAATTCTACTCCTATCCTTTTGATCTAATGATCTTATGAAACATTTCCCCTCCGGCCTCTGTCCTTTCTATATTATGCATGGCAATTGACCAGAACAACCTCCAAAGGAAATAAACAAATCCATGCCCTCTGCCCAGTTTAGGAAACAATGTGGAACGGGAGGGTCTCTGTCAATAATGCTTGACAAGAGCAGAGTGTTTTTTTTCTCTGAGTCATTAATGCAGATCAAATCTTTCAATGTTTAGAAATCCCTAAAAGGTAAGGATTCAGGACTCAGTTTCCAGTTCAAAAATGATCTGTTCAATGTTCAATTTAGGATCTCGCGCAGTGCAACGAGAGGTACGCGAATACTCCAGCAGACAATAATTCCAACAACACAAAAAATAAGAGAGAGAGAGAGAGGGAGAGGGAGAGGGAGAGGGAGGGGGAGGGGGGGAGGGGGAGGGGGAGGGAGAGGGAGAGGGGGAGAGGGGGAGAGAGGGAGAGAGAGAGAGACAGAGAGAGAGAGGAGAGAGGGAGAAAGAGAGAAAGAGAGAGAGAGAGAGAGA
>CM075979.1:83893132-83991821 GCA_038087875.1 Malacoraja senta
TGTTCAATGTTCAATTTAGGATCTCGCGCAGTGCAACGAGAGGTACGCGAATACTCCAGCAGACAATAATTCCAACAACACAAAAAATAAGAGAGAGAGAGAGAGGGAGAGGGAGAGGGAGGGGAGGGGGGGAGGGGGAGGGGGAGGGAGAGGGAGAGGGGAGAGGGGGAGAGAGGGAGAGAGAGAGAGACAGAGAGAGAGAGAGAGAGGGAGAAAGAGAGAAAGAGAGAGAGAGAGAGAGAGAGAGAGAGAGAGAGAGAGAGAGAGAGAGAGAGATAGAGAGAGATAGAGAGAGATAGAGAGAGAGAGAGATAGAAGAGAGAGAGAGAGAGAGAGAGAGAGAGAGAGAGAGATAGATAGATAGATAGATAGATAGATAGATAGATAGATAGATAGATAGATAGATAGATAGATAGATAGATAGATAGATAGATAGATAGATAGATAGATAGATAGATAGATAGATAGATAGATAGATAGATAGATAGATAGATAGATAGATTATTTCCCTGACATTTGGCGCCAAGGGCTTATTTCACCCATTCATAAGAGTGGAAACAAACTAGACCCAAATAATTATCGCGGCATCTGTGTCAGTAGCTGCCTAGGGAAGTTATTCTGCAGTATCATAAATAACAGAATGCAGGATTTCCTTAACAAATACAACATTCTCAGTAAAACCAAATTGGCTTCCTCCCAAAACACCATACCACTGACCACATTTACACCCTCCACACTCTCATTGAAAAACATGTACACCAAGCAAAAAATGGAAAAATATTGCCTGTTTTATTGACTTTGAGAAAGCATTTGACTCTATTTGGCATGAAGGGCTCTATTACAAACTCCTCTGTTGTGGTATAGGAGGAAAGGTATATGACCTTATCAAATCAATGTATCTGAATAATAAATGTGGCGTGAAAATTGGGGACAAACGCACTGATCTCTTCGCCCAGAGAAGAGGCGTCCGGCAAGGCTGCAATCTGAGCCCGACACTGTTTAATGTATATATCAACGATTTGGCAGTAAAGCTGGACAAGAGCACTGCGCCGGGCCTCTGTCTTCTGGACGGAGAGTAAAATCCCTGTTTTATGCGGATGAATTGGTTCTGCTGTCCCCCCGCAGAACAGGGACTGCAGCAACAGTTGGACCTACTTGATGAGTACTGCCAAAATTGGGCCCTGGCAGTAAATCTAAAGAAAACCAACATCATGATTTTTCAGAAAAGACCCAGATGTCAGAAATATAAATACAAATTTACTCTCAATGGTATTATTATCGAACACACTATGAGCTATACTTACCTTGGTCTAACTGTTGCAGCATCAGGTAGCTTCAATATGGCAGTGAATGCACTAAAAGAGAAGCTCGAAGAGCTCTGTATGCAATAAAAAGAAGATTCTACAACATCTAAATTCCAATTAAAATCTGGCTTAAAATATTTGACAGTGTAATCCAGCCTAATGCACTTTATGTAGTGAAGTATGGGGGCCGCTCAGTCACCATAGTTATAGTAAATGGGAAAAACATACAACGGAGGCCCTGCATGTGGAATTTTGTCGGAACATCCTCCACATCCAAAGGAAAATACCAACAAACGCATGTAGGGCGGAATTAGGCAGATACCCACTGATAATAAATATCCAGAAAAGAGCACTAAATTTTTGGAATTACCTTAAATATAGCCCACCAGATACCCTCCAGTTTAAAGCCCTTAAAACACAAGAGGGGAGCCCAGAAAAGAGTTCCCTGTGTCAGTTGGTACTGAGACTAACTAGCCCCATTCAGTTAAACCCTATCCAGTTAAATCCTGACCAGCCTCAGATCAATACTGATCCCCAATCACCAGTTAGAGTGAACCAAATTATCAAACAATGTAAAGAAACGTATTTGGAACATTGGGATAAAGAAACAAAAGCCAAAAGCAGATTAGAATGTACCGTGCCCTAAAAAGAGATTATGAATTGGCAGACTCTCCTCTCAACTGTTAGAGACATAAAACAGAGACAGACCCTCACCAAATACAGGCTAAGTGACCACCATTTGGCAGTTGAAAAAGGAAGACAGAAGAGATTCTGGCAACCAAGAGAAAACAGAATATGCGGCCACTGTTTGACAGATGAGGTTGAAACAGAGGTGCACTTCCTCCTAAAATGCAAAAAATTTGACAAAACAAGGAAAACATACTTTGACAAACTCAGTCAGGCAACCCCTGATTTTAAAGAACTAGATGATACATCAAAACTAAGAATAATCCTTGGTGAAGGAAATACGGCACATCTTGGTGCACAATACGTAACAGCATGCCATAACCTGAGAGACGGTGAATGACCAATATGCATATATGTACGCACACACTAATTGACATTAACTGACACTAAGAAATTAATATTGAATTGCTAAATTTGTTATCCTGTTGTACTGCTTACAGCTGCAAGAACGTGTAGCAATCAATAAAGGGCTATTGGCCTCTTGCGAGTTTATGTACAGGGACATATCTATCTATGCACTGTATACTTGTATTTATACTTATGCATTTTAAATATGTATGTCATGTTTTATACTTTGGCAATATAACAATGTCTTTTTTATCATGCCAATAAAGTTTTTTAATTGAAATTGAATTGAATTGACAGAGAGACAGAGAGAGACAGAGAGAGACAGAGAGCACATCATCAAAGCCGCCCAAATTATCAACATACTGTATGCAGCTGTCCCGGGCAAAAAAGGAAAATAAATGTTCAAATCAAAAGAAACAGGAGCATACAATAGGCTTCTTTAATCAAGCCCCTGACAATGCAATCTTAAACCAATTAGTGCAGCAATTTGTTGACATTAAGCATCTGGAAGTTGATGCAAGACTTCCTACACCCTGGTAAGAAGGCAGGAAAATCACTTGCTCGCCTGTGCCCTGGGATTTTGACTGCAGAGCCTGTAGTTGGTTTCCTGAGGGGCAGTCAGAAGCCACTTACTTACAGAGTTGCCTTTACATTTATGAGCTGAGCCTACAATTCGAAAGCTGTGGATTTTGTTTTCATTTCTTGTCAATAAAATTAGCCCATCCATCTTTGAAACCTGCAAGCAATTATCCCTTGTATGCGGAGTTACACTGGCTTTTGGTGGTCGATTTTACTTGGAACTATCCCTCCATTAGAAGGTCGAATTAAAGACGCTATTTAGTGGATCAATCTATTACGCACACTCAAAGTGGCTAGTGAAAGAAGATATAGGCCTTTAACACAATTGTGCCATTTAGTGTTCCAAGCCCCCTTCGAGTTCTGATGAATCTACTCGTAAACTTGTGATATTAAGTGAAAAATAGATTTTTTAAAATCAAATCCCCCCCAAATGTTTTTGAACTGATGTTCAGTATTTCTAAAAGGGTGGTAATGCAGTTGTAAAATAATTGATATCTGAATGTGACTTTGCATAAAGTATTGAGAAATCTCGATGGATCCAAGTTTCACGTACAATGGCCAGTGCAAAGTGCACAACAGTGCTACATACGAGAGCTGAACATCCAAGTAAAATATCAGCCTAGCCTTTGCTAACGATGCTGATAACAGCCTTAAGAGTCACTAAGGCACGGTGGCTCAGCAGTAGAGTTGCAGCCTTACAACGCCAGAGACCCGGGTTCGATCCCGATTACGGATGCTGTCTGCGTGGAGTTTGTACGTTCTCCTCGTGACCTGCGTGGGTTTTCTCCAAAATCTTCGATTTCCTCCCACTCTCCAAAACGTACAGGTTTGTATGTAAATTGGCTTGGTATTAATGTGAAATTGTCCCTAGTGGGTGTAGAATAGTGTTAATGTCCGGGGTCATTGGTCAGTAAGGACTCGGTGGGGGGGGGGGGGGGGGGTGGATCGCTCTCAGGATCTCAGGTCCACACAAGCTTCTCCACCACGACAAGGTGACAATCCACAGAGAGTATGATAATATGATTAACAAGGAAGGAACTGTAGACGCCGGCTTACCACCGTAGACACAAAGCGCTGGAGTAACTGAGCAGGTCAGGCAGCACCTCTGGAGAACATGGATAGGCGATGTTAAGGCTTGGGACGGCCTGATTGTGGCAGGGCAGGGTGTGGAGAAAGCTGGAAAGGAGGAGATGCGGAACAAGGGATATGCGGAGAAAGCAGGAAGGTGGGCATCCATGATCATGTTGAATGGCGGTGCTGGCTCGAAGGGCCAAACGGCCTACTCCAGCACCTATGTTTCTCTGTTTCTTTCTGTGACTAATATGTCACGTGGATAGTGCATATCTTAGGGACGGGACACCCAAGATGGAGCAGGTAAACGATATTGTATCCAACTCACCCAAATATCATTAGCTGACCAATTTGAAATTGTCCTCTACATCTTAGTTTAATTATTCCCAGATAGAGGAATAAGAATAAGGATAAGATAAACACCGAGCAACAAAATCACGATACATTAGCACTGAGGCACGTATGGAGATGTTAGAACAGAAGACATGGGAGCAGAATTAGACCATTCTGCCCATTGAGACTGCTCCGCCATTCGATCATGGCTGATCTATTTCTCCCTCTCAAGCCTTCTCCCCATAACCCTTAATAATCAAGAATCTATCAGACTCCTCTTTAAAATTACCATTAGCCGTCTATGGCAATGAACTCCACAGATTCACACTCCTCTGGCTAAAGAAATTCCTCCTCATCTCCTTCCTAAAGCTACATCCTTTCATCCTGCGGCTGTGTCCTCTGGTCCTACACTCTCCCACGAGTGGAAACACTCTCTCCACATCCACTCTATGTGGGCCTTTCATTATTCGGTCAGGTTTCGATGAGATCCCCCCCCCCCCCCCCCTCCGCCCCAAGACAGTCCGAAAGCCTTGGTTTCGAGAGGAAAGGCAGGCAGAGTACAGCTCCCATTTGTATCATTGCAACCCGCTATTATTAATACAGTCAGTCCTCTGTTCGTTTGTGGAGCGGATTCTGGAGTTGCACCCAGATGTTGTTTTCCCAAAGCTTTGACAGCTTCTTAACTGGCACGTAAACAAAGGTCTCTTCAGTCGGCGGACTGAGATAAAGACACCAGCAAATCTGTCCTGGAAAACGTTAGATTTTTGCCAATGTCTTTAGGCAGCGGGTGGTGAATCTGTGGAATTCGTTGTCGCAGGAGGCCAAGTCTGCGGATATATTTAAGGCAGAGATGGATAGATAGATTCTTGATCGGAACGGGCGTCAGGGGTTGTGGGGAAAAGGCAGGAGAATGGGGTTAGGAGGGAGAGATAGATCAGCCGTGATTGAATGGTGGAGTAGACTTGATGGGCCGAATGGCCAAATTCTTCTCCCATCACTTATGACCTCATGAACTTCTGAAATATATATATTTTTAAAGAGACAAAATGCCGCTCAGCAGATCAGGCAGCATCTCCGGCGATCTTATGATGACCTCTTCACTCAGAAGTGAGAAAAACCTAAACCTCGATATTAAATCCTTGAGCTTAGTTTTATCGATTTTTGTACAATTCGAGCTTATCCAGAGTTACCCAGAATCTTCACATTCATATTTCCATAACTCTACCTTGGTCTAGATAGTAGCTCTTGAGTAGACCTTAACCCTTGGACACTCTATGGTCGCTCTACGCTGATCTTAGTTGCGAGGAGAAGACCTGATAGAAGTATATACAATTAGGAGGGACGTAGATAGGGTAGACCATCAGAATCGCTTTCCCAGGATGGCAAAAACAAACACTTAGAGGGTAGACGCAAAAAGCTGGAGTAACTCAGCAGGACAGGCAGCATCTCTGGCGAGAAGGAACGGGTGGTGTTTCAGGTCGAGACCCTTCTTTAGAACCCAGAGAGAAACACTAGAGGGCACAGTTTTAAGGTGAGAGGAGCAAAGATTATAGAGGATTTTAGTTTAGTTTAGAGATACAGCAGGTAAACGGGCCCTTTCGGCTCACCGGGTGCGCGCCGACCATCGATCCCCGCACGTTAACGCTATCCTATACCCGCCAGGGACAATTTTTACATTCACCAAGCCAATTAACCTACAAACCTGCACGTCTTTGGAGTGTGGGAGGAAACCGAAGATCTCGGAGAAAACCCACGCAGGTCACGGGGAGAACGTACAAACTCCGCACGGACAGCACCTGTAGTCAGGATCGAACCCGGGTCTCCGGCGCTGCATTCGCGGTAAGGCAGCAACTCTACCGCTGCGCCACCGTGCCGCCCTGATGTTCGGGTTCCGCTGTTTTTTTTACACGGCTGGTGGTGAGTGCCCGGAATGCGATGCCGGGTGACGGTTGACTGAATTTAGAATTCAATCGAAAGATACAGCGTGGAAACTGGCCATTCGGCCCACCCAGTCCACGCTGACCATCAATCACCCATTCACACTAGTTCTCTGTTATCCCACTTTCTCATCCACTCCCGATATACCAGGGGCAATTTACAGAGGGCCGATTAACCTACAAACACACACGTCTCTGGGATGCGGGAAGAAACCGGAGACCCCGGAGGAAACCCACACGGTCAGAGGGAGAACATGCAAACTCCACATAAACAGAATCCGAGGTCAGGATAGAACCCAGGTCCCCGGTGCTGGGAGGCACATGCTCCCAGTGACCGCATGGGTTTTGTCCGGGTGCTCCGGTTTCCTCCCACATCCCAAAGACGTACGGGTTTATAGGTTAATTGACCTCAGTAAATTGCCCCTAGTTTGTCGGTGGATGAGAAAGTGGGATAACATAGAACGATTGTGAACGGGTGATTGATGGTCGGGCCTGGACTCGGTGGACTGAAGGGCCTGACTCCACGATGTATCTCTAAATATTTTGTATGTTTCTATCTGGCAGTGGGAAACTCTAAATATCTCCCATAAGTTGTGGATGGGGCTTTTTTAAAATTCAGATTCAGAAGGTGGGTTATAGTCAGCCAACGCATGTTATACCCACAGCGGGAATAAGTGCTGATGCTGAAACCCTTGGTTTAGTTCAGATACAGCACGGAAATAAGCTCTTCGGCCCACCAAGTCCGCGCCGACCAGCGATCTCCGTACACTCGCGCTACCCTACACACTAGGGACAACTTACAATCTTTACAGAAGCCAATTAAGCTACAAACCTGCACGTCTTTGGTCTTCTTCTTCCTCTTGCATATGGCGTGCGCAGCCTAAAGTTGTGGACGTCTTTGGTGTGTGGGAGGAAACCGGAGCACCCGGAATAAACCCACACGGTCATGGGGAGAACGTACAAACGCCCTACAGGCAGCACCCGTAGTCAGAATTGAACCCGGGTCCCTAAGGCAGCAACTCCACTGCTGCACCACTGGGCCACCCTTAACACCCCTGCTATTTTAACTGGACAATGGTCGCACAAATACACGGGTCTGGTGACTACCAGGAGACTTTGTTCAATTTCTCACGAGTTATAGACTCAATACAAATTTCTGTAAACTACCATCTAGTGCACTCAATAATTCTGGACCTCCAGAGAGTGTGGATTTTAAAGACTGCCTCTGCTGTTTTTCAGTCATAAATCCATCTGGTGGACCATCTAATTTTCATGTATGGAGATGCTGAGTATGCAAGGCTGATGCCTTAATCTGGCTCTAGTCAGGCCACATTTGGGATATTGTGAGCAGTTTTGGGCTCCATATCTGAGGAAGGATGTGCTGGCTCTGGAGAGGGTGCGGAACAGGTTGACAATTCCGGGTTTATGTATGAGGAGCATTCGATGGCACTGGGCCTGTTTAAAAGGACGAGGGGAGATCGCTTTGAAACCTACTGAATAATGAGAGGGCTGCATAGAGAGGATGAGGAAAATGATTTTTCCAGCCATGGGAGAGTCAAGGACCAGAGGGCACAACCCAGAATAAAAGGACGTCCCTACAACTGGAGATGGGGAGGAATTTCTTTAGTCAGAGGGTGGTGAATCTGTGGAATTCATTGCCACAAATGGCTGTGGGTGCTGAGACAAAGCGTATTTCTGTGGAGATTGATAGATTCTTAATTGGTAGGGGCATGAAACGTTACAGGGAGAATGGGGTTGAGAGGGAAAATAGATCAGCCATGATCGAATGGCAGAGTACACTCGACGGGCCGAATGGCCTAATTCTGCTCCTATGTCTTCAGCAGTGTTCTACAAGGACAAACTGCATAAGGGTATAAAAAAAAGAGAGATGTGGCAGATATTTTGGCCTGAAGGGAAGCAAACATCTTTCATCAACAGAACACAGAACCTTATTTTCATTGGACTTCTTTAGGAATATTTCACTGTGGAACAAAACATCATCCCAAACCCATTTCCTTTCATGGGCTGGGTTATGGAGAAAGGAACATTTTCCCAAGATGACTTCTCACGTTCGTACACATACAAACACCATGATGTAATGATGCCCTTGTATTGTGAAAGGCTGTCGCGTTGAGATATTTAGCAAGAAGCTGAACTGTGGGACTAGAAAGGTCCTGGGTTTAACTGTCTGTGTGGAGTTCACCAGTCTCGGACAAGAAGGGCTCAGAAAGAATCATTACCTCTTTGAGTCAGGAAAAGACAAATCAACTGCAGTTCTGATTCACTCCTGATGTGCGAATAGACACAAAATGATGGAGTAACTCAGCGGAACAGGCAGCACCTCTGGAGAGAAGGAATGGGCAACGTTTCGGGTCGAGACCCTTCTTCAGACTCTCTCAATGTGGAATTCTGTGTATTGTCAAGGTCAGTCTGGCATCAAGGGCTTTTCATGTTGGAGATGGGAGCAAGAGAATGTGGAAAATAAAAGCATGCTTTCTTTCCCCAATATTTCCCGATTATCCTCCAAATGTTTCGAGGCAGATACTGAGCCTCACAAAACTAAGAAAGCCAGGGTGCTGGATAAAGCCCGCAGGAACTTTGGAAGAGCGGGGTGTGTCAGCCAGCATCAGGACATGGTCTGCCAGATCCACGATTCAATACCCGAGTGTAGTTTATCGTCAAATGTACAGAGGTCCAGTGACAAGTGACAGACTTCTTCAGACTGAAGGAGGGTCACCACCAGAAACGTCACCCATTCCTTTTCTCCACAGACGCTGCTGTCCTGCCGAGTTACTCCAGCATTTTGCGTCCATCTCCGGTGGGCCAAAGGGCCTGTTGCCACGTTGTATCTCTAAACTAAACATACTGCAAAGTCCAATAACATACTTGACCGGATGTATTACAGTTTGGGAGGGCGACTGTTCTGTCCAAGAACCAAAGAAATCAAGAACCTAAGACACTGGGGACACCACAGAATGGTGATGATCCCAGGGGAGTCGGACTATTAAAAGGTCCTGATATCTATTTCTCTTTCTTTTTCTTTTAAAATCTTTTTATTCGTTTTTTTCAAAACAAAAACAAAATAAAAAAAAAGAATGATAAACATAACAATGATATTGATACATAGGGATCAGGATTACATTAATAACAAGTATAACCTATATATGAGTCCAGTGTCAAAATACACATTGAGTAATCTATTTTAAGGAAAGAAAATTAACAATTAACTTCAAATAAAAATTAATATAAACTCGCCCAATGTTGTCTAAAATACTGCTGTTGTTACCAGCAGATAAAGAGTTAACAGATTTGCACAACATTCCATGATGCAATATTTTAACGGCAGGGTTAACTCAATTATTTCCATTTTTTTTTGTGGTTTTCATGAAAGTTTCCCCGATTATTCTCCAAATGTTTCGAGGCAGATGGTGAGCCTCATGAAACTAAGAAAAGTCAGGGTGACGGAGTAATCAGATGAAGCCCGCAGGAACTTTGAAGAGCGGGGAGTGTCAGCATCAGGACATGGTCTGCCAGATCCACGATTCAATACCCGAGTGTACGGTTCAGTTTAGTTTATTGTCACGTATACCGAGGTACAGTGTAAATGACAGATCCTAATGAGCTCATAGCCCAGTCAAGCTGGCCGTGGCTCGGAACAATGTCGTGTATAAAGCACGTCTATTAAGTTTCAACTTTCTTTTTCTTCCGTTAAAGTCTTTTATGAACACACCATCAGAAAATACAGTAAGAATCCTTCTTGTAACCAGGAAGTTTCTTCAGCTTTGCTAAAAACCTTTGGATGGGACACAACTGCTTTTCCCACTGCCAGATAGAAACATAGAAAATAGGTGCAGGAGTAGGCCATTCGGCCCTTCGAGCCATTCAATATGATCATGGCCGATCATTCAGAATCAGTACCCCGTTCCTGCTTTCTCCCCATATCCCTTGATTCCGTTAGCCCTAAGAGCTATATCTAACTTTCTTGAATACATCCAGTGAATTGGCCTCCACTGCCTTCTGTGGCAGAGAATTCCACAGATTCACAAAAAGTTTTTCCTCATCTCAGTCCTATTGGTTTGTTTGGATATTGGTTTGTTTAGTTTAGAGATACAGCGTGGAAACCAGGCCCTTCGGCCACCAAGTCCACGCCGACCAGCGATCACTTGGTCGGCTAGCTATATGTGGCGACTCTTTGCATACCTTGTGTATGGGATGCAAAGCAAAGAATTTCACTGTGACGTGTCGCATGTATGAATAAAGCCTCATTTATTCATTCACCCACACACACTAGTTCTACCCTACACAACATGGACAATTTTACCAAAGCCAATTGCTAAAAACCCGCACGTCTTTGGAATGAGAGAGGAAACCAGAGCACCAGGAAAAACCCACAGAGTCACAGAGAGAAGTACAAACAAACCGGGTATGAATCGAACCCGGGTCTCTGGCACTGTAAGGCAGCAACTCGACCACTGCGCCATTATGACGCCCCTGCCAATTGAATTTGACAGAATCTCATGGTGACTGTGGATCATTCTAGGCCTTGAGTTCTGCACAAAGACCAAATACTGTGAGAACAGAACAAAACAAAACAGGCCACATGTTTTGGGGCGGCACGGTGGCACAGCGGTAGAGTTGCTGCCTTACAGCGCTTACAGCGGCAGAGACCCAGGTTCGATCCCGACTACGGGCGCTGTCTGTACGGAGTATGTACGCGCTTCCCGTGGCCACGTGGTTTTCTTCAATAGATCTTCGGAAGATCTTCGGTTCCCTCCACACTCCAAAGACGTGCAAGCTTGTAGGTTAATCGGCTTGGTATAAGTGTAAATTGTCCCTAGTGTGTGTAGGATTGTGTTAATGTGCGGGGATCGCTGGTCGGCGCAGACTCGGTGGGCCAAAGGTTTTTGCGCTGTATCTCCAACCTAAACTAAAGCTGTATAAATCCCTGACCTGCACTCTACATGTCAGCGTCTGAGGTTAAGGAAGAAAGCTAGGAGAAGGAAAGGAAGATACACTTCTGAGGTTAGATCACGTTAATCCTGCTACTCTTTTGACAGGTACTTGGAAGGAACTGGAAATCCTATTTATATTGCTCCTTTCATGCTCTCACAGAATGTTCCCACAGCCATGAAGAAGATTTTGAACGCAGACATTTCTAAGACGCAAGTCAACGCCAACTGAAGAAGACATTCAATGATAAATTGGCTTTCAGACGGAGAGACGTGAGACTAAGACTTTGCCTCCATCACAGTGAGGGTGTGCTTGGTGAACTCACTGTGGTGGATGTTTAATTTGTGTTTATTGTATGTTTTGTTATTATTGGTTTTGTGTATGACTGCAGGCAACATAATTGCGTTCAGACCGAAAGGTCTGAATGACAATAAAGGAATCTATCTATCTATCTATCCTACAATCTATTCTTATTTTTAGACTTTTAGAGATATTTTGTGCGGAAACAGGCCCTTCGGCCCACCAAGTCAGTTCCGACCATAGATACATAGATACATAGAAAATAGGTGCAGGAGTAGGCCATTCGGCCCTTCGAGCCTGCACCGCCATTCAATACGATCATGGCTGATCATCCAACTCAGTATCCCGTACCTGCCTTCTCTCCATACCCCCTGATCCCTTTAGCCACAAGGGCCACATCTAATTCCCTCTTAAATATAGCCAATGAACTGGCCTCAACTACCCTCTGTGGCAGAGAGTTCCAGAGATTCACCACTCTCTGTGTGAAAAAGTTTTTCCTCATCTCGGTCTTAAAGGATTTCCCCCTTATCCTTAAGCTGTGACCCCTTGTCTTGGACTTCCCCAACATCGGGAACAATCTTCCTGCATCTAGCCTGTCCAACCCCATAAGAATTTTGTACGTTTCTATAAGATCCCCTCTCAATCTCCTAAATTCTAGCGAGTATAAGCCAAGTCTATCCAGTCTTTCTTCATATGAAAGTCCTGACATCCCAGAATCAGTCTGGTGAACCTTCTCTGCACTCCCTCTATGGCTATAATGTCCTTCCTCAGATTTGGAGACCAAAACTGTACGCAATACTCCAGGTGTGGTCTCGCCAAGACCCTGTACAACTGCAGTAGAACCTCCCTGCTCCTATACTCAAATCCTCTTGCTATGAAGGCCAACATACCATTCGCTTTCTTCACTGCCTGCTGCACCTGCATGCCTACTTTCAATGACTGGTGTACCATGACACCCAGGTCTCGCTGCATCTCCCCATTTCCTAATCGGCCACCATTTAGATAATAGTCTGCCTTCCCGTTTTTGCTACCAAAGTGGATAACCTCACATTTATCCACATTATACTGCATCTGCCAAACATTTGCCCACTCACCCAGCCTATCCAAGTCACCTTGCAGTCTCCTAGCATCCTCCTCACAGCTAACACTGCCCCCCAGCTTAGTGTCATCCGCAAACTTGGAGATGTTGCTTTCAATTCCCTCGTCCAGATCATTAATATAAATTGTAAATAGCTGGGGTCCCAGCACTGAGCCTTGCGGTACCCCACTAGTCACTGCCTGCCATTGTGAAAAGGACCCGTTTACTCCTACTCTTTGCTTCCTGTTTGCCAGCCAGTTCTCTATCCACATCAATACTGAACCCCCAATACCGTGTGATTTAAGTTTGTATCCTAATCTCTTATGTGGTACCTTGTCGAAAGCCTTCTGAAAGTCCAGATACAACACATCCACTGGTTCTCCCCTATCCACTCTACTAGTTACATCCTCGAAAAATTCTATAAGATTCGTCAGACACGATTTACCTTTCGTAAATCCATGCTGACTTTGTCCAATGATTTCACCACTTTCCAAATGTGCTGCTATCCCATCTTTAATAACTGACTCTAGCAGTTTCCCCACTACCGATGTTAGACTAACTGGTCTGTAATTCCCCGTTTTCTCTCTCCCTCCCTTCTTAAAAAGTGGGGTTACGTTTGCTACCCTCCAATCCTCAGGAACTACTCCAGAATCTAAAGAGTTTTGAAAAATTATCACTAATGCATCCACTATTTCTGGAGCTACTTCCTTAAGTACTCTGGGATGCAGCCTATCTGGCCCTGGTGATTTATCGGCCTTTAATCCATTCAATTTACCCAACACCACTTCCCGACTAACCTGGATTTCACTCAGTTCCTCCATCTCCTTTGACCCGCGGCCCCCTGCTATTTCCGGCAGATTATTTATGTCTTCCTTAGTGAAGACGGAACCAAAGTAGTTATTCAATTGGTCTGCCATATCCTTGTTCCCCATGATCAATTCACCTGTTTCTGACTGCAAGGGACCTACATTTGATTTAACTAATCTCTTTCTCTTTACATATCTATAAAAACTTTTGCAGTCAGTTTTTATGTTCCCTGCCAGTTTCCTTTCATAATCTATTTTCCCTTTCCTAATTAAGCCCTTTGTCCTCCTCTGCTGGTCTCTGAATTTCTCCCAATCCTCTGGTATGCTGCTTTTTCTGGCTAATTTGTACGCATCATCTTTTGCTTTGATACTATCCCTGATTTCCCTTGTTATCCACGGATGCACTACCTTCCTTGATTTATTCTTTTGCCAAACTGGGATGAACAATTTTTGTAGTTCATCCATGCAGTCTTTAAATGCCTTCCATTGCATATCCACCGTCAACCCTTTTAGAACTAATTGCCAGTCAATCTTGGCCAATTCACGTCTCATACCCTCAAAGTTACCTTTCTTTAAGTTCAGAACCGTTGTTTCTGAATTAACAATGTCACTCTCCATCCTAATGAAGAACTCAACCATATTATGATCACTCTTGCCCAAGGGGGCACGCACAACAAGTCTGCTAACTAACCCTTCCTCATTACTCAATACCCAGTCTAGAATAGCCTGCTCTCTCGTTGGTTCCTCTACATGTTGGTTTAGATAACTATCCCTCATACATTCCAAGAAATCCTCTTCCTCAGCACCCCTGCCAATTTGATTCACCCAATCTATATGTAGATTGAAGTCACCCATTATAACTGTTTTGCCTTTGTTGCACGCATTTCTAATTTCCTGTTTGATGCCATCCCCAACTTCACTACTACTGCTAGGTGGCCTGTACACAACACCCACCAGCGTTTTCTGCCCCTTAGTGTTTCGCAGCTCTACCCATACCGATTCCACATCCTCCAAGCTAATGTCCTTCCTTTCCACTGCGTTAATCTCCTCTCTAACCAGCAACGCTACCCCACCTCCTTTTCCTTTCTCTCTATCCCTCCTGAATATTGAATATCCCTGGATGTTCAGCTCCCAGCCTTGGTCACTTTGGAGCCATGTCTCCGTGATCCCAACTATATCATAATCATTAATTGCTATCTGCACGTTCAACTCATCCACCTTATTACGAATGCTCCTTGCATTGAGACACAAAGCCTTCAGGCTTGTTTTTACAACGCTCTTACCCCTTATACAATTATGTTGAAAAGTGGCTCTTTTTGATTTTTGCCCTGGATTTGTCTGCCTGCCACTTTTACCTTTCACCTTGCTACCTATTGCTTCCGCCCGCATTTTACACCCCTCTGTTTCTCTGCTCACCCATTTAAGAACCCCACCACCTCTTATTCTCTGTTTATTATTATTGTTTTCTTCTTTCCCCCCTACATATTGGGTCTGAGTGCTTTCCTTCTCTGCCTCCTGCCTCACACACTGTCTAATAGCATTCTCTATTTGAGTCCCTCCCCCCCAACCATTCTAGTTTAAAGTCTCCCCAGTAGCCTTTGCAGATCTCCCCGCCAGGATATCGGTGACCAGCAAACACCCCGTGCACCATACACTAGCCTACACACCAGGGACTATTTTACCAAAGCCAATTGTACTGAAGGCAATGTATGAACAGGGCGCCACAAATAAGGAATATAAAAAAGGAAAAAAAAAAAAAAATACTGGCTATGTTTGGTTGGAATAACAATCATAGGGTCATAAGGTATAGGAGTAGAATTAGGCAATTCGGCCCATCAAGTCTACTCCGCCATTGAATCATGGCTGATCTATCTCTCCCTGCTAACCCCATTCTCCTGCCCTCTCCCCATAACCCCCGACACCCGTACTAATCTAGAATCTATCTGTCTCTGCCGTAAAAATATCCACCGACTTGGCCTCCACAGCCTTCTGTGGCGAAGAATTCCGCAGATTCACCACATAAAAATCATGCAAAGACGAAAACCTGCACATTCATGATAGTAAAATGGAAATACGTTGAATGTCTTCAGGTTTAAGCAATGTGCAGTTCGCAAAATATTTCTTCCATTGGAGAATGGTAGGCAAAATATAAAACGGGTTTCTTTTTCCACTTGGTAAACAGAATTGAACATGAATCACAGTAAACGCTGTCAACTGTAGCGTTGGACTTTCTTTTAAGGAAGTGATACGACTTACCCAGGCAATTGTGACCGTCGTGCGCCAACATGAAGCCATCGTAACACGTGCACCTGTAGTTGCCGGGGATGTTGATGCATTCGTGAACGCAGCCACCGTTGTAGTCATTGTCGCATTCATCCACGTCTGGAAGGCAGTGAGCAAGGGTCAGCAAAAGCACCGGACATTCCGCAGGGCATTGCATGTGAACAGAAGGTGTACCGTGCCGACTGGGACAGGCAGCATAAAAGAGTCGTCACCGATCCACGTTCTCCCGAGATGCTGCCTGACCGGCTGAGTTACTCCAGCACATTGTGTCTTTAGACATACTGTATATCGGGTGGAAACAGGCCCTTCGGCCCACCGAGTCTGCGCCGACCAGCCATCACCCCGTACCCCAACACTATCCAAAACACTAGGGAGAATTTATAATATTATCAAAGTCAATTAACCTACAAGCAAGTTTGAAGAAGGGTCTCAACCTGAAACGTCACCTATTCCTTTTCTCCAGGGAAATGCTGCCTGTCCCACTGAGTTATTCCATCATTTTGTGCCTATCTTCAACCTACAAACCTGTACGTTTTTGGGTTGTGAGAGGAAACCGGAGCACCTGGAGGAAACCCATGCAGTTTACAGGGAGAATGTACAAACTCCGTACAGACATCACCCGTAGTTGGGAACGAACCCAGGTCTCTAGCGCTGAAAGGCAGCAGCTCGTCTGCTGCGCCACTGTGCCGCCCTGTGTTCTTTTACCAAAGGGAACATATTTGACTGTCCCCATAAATCTGGGCTTAAAAAAAAATCGGGGCAAAAAATCGGGGGGGGGGGGGGGGGGGGTGGGAATCAAATAAAATCTGGGCTTCAAGTTCCAGAGTGAAAAACAAGGAATGGCAAACATCTCACGCTGTGGCTATAACAGTGGAGGAGGTGAAAGTTCAGGAAACAAATCACAAAAACATTGTTACCGCAACTACTGGAAAAAAAATACTGTAGTGTTAAGCACTATTAAAAGTGTAAATCGTCGCTTGTGTTGGATAAAACTAGTGTACGGGGATTGCTGGTAAAAAACAAGGAATAGTAAACATCTCACGCTGTGGCTATAACAGTGAGAGGAGGTTCAGGAAACAAATCGCAAAAACATTGTTACCGCAACTACAGGAAACAAATACTGTAGTGCGAATCACTATTAAAAGTGTAAATTGTCTTTTGTGTTGGATAAAACTAGTGGTCGGCGTGGACTTGGTGGGCCAATAGGTGTAGGAAGGAACTGCAGATGCTGGTTTAAACCGAAGATGGGCACAAAATGCCGGAGTAACTCAGCGGGACAGGCAGCATCTCTGGAGAGAAGGAATGGGTGACGTTTCGGATCGAGGCCCATCTTCAGAAACCCATCCTCATCTTCTCTATCCAGAGACGCTGCCTGTCCTGCCAAGTTACTCCAGCATTTTGTGTCTATCTTTGGTGGCCAAAAGGCCTGTTTCCACATTGTATCTCTAACCTAAACATACTGCAAAGTCCAATAACATGGATCACGTACAAACCAGCGGATGCATTACAGCTTGGGAGTGTAACAACTCTGTCCAAGAACCTAAGACACTGGGGTCACCACAGAATGATGATGGTCCCAGGGGGGTCGACTACTAAAAGTTCCTGAATATCCATTTTTAAGGGGGGAAAAAACAACAATTTGGTTAAACTCACCCAATGTAATGTAAAAATGGAAAACACTGCTGTTGTTACCAGCAGATAAACGGTTAACAGATTTGCACAACATTCCACGACTCAATATTTATAACGGCAAGGTTAACTCAATAATTTCAAACATTTTGAGGTCTTCATTAAAGTAACATAATATCATATGAACATTACGTTTGCCTGCCAAATGTCACTTCCAGGCCAACTTTTCAGGATTATTAAGTGTTTTTCTATAGGTCATAACTCATCTCAACTTTTACTGCCTCCACTAACACAAAACGGAAAGTATACACATGAATGCTTCATTTGATGTACATCCTACATTTCCCTCAAACCTGCAGGTTCTTGCACATCAAGGTGCGTTTTTTCCCTCCGATTATAAAATCACCTCAAAATTCCCAGAATCGCACATGACTCTACTTTTTTACTCGTAAAGTTTTTTCAACACTGTGAAAAATGTCCACGAGTAAAAAAACACTCGTGATGAAAAAAATCGTTTCTTTTTACTCGTAGGAGCTTGTGATCATACTCGTGGAAGGTCATAGGTATTCGTAGAATACCACGAGTTTGATTTTTTTTTAAACTCGGGAGAGCTCTTGGGTGAACTCGCATCGTAGGACAGGCCCTTAAGTCCAGTTCTGAGGAGATGTCAACCACCTCAAAGATCAACCCTGTACATCTCTCCACAGTCACCGACTGACATTTCTGAGTATTTCCAGTATTTTGTTTTTATATCACTAGATGCTGCCAATAAATCAGTAGCATTGATCACAAAAAAAGTTTTCAATTTCTGGAAGAAATTTTGAGAATGTTGTCTCAAATTCTGTCTATGGTGCTAAACAGCCTTCCACGGCTTTATGCCCTGGCAAATTCTTTTTAAGAGGTACAGCGCAGAAACAGGCCCTTCGGCCCACCAAGTCCATGCCAACCAGTGATCACCCTGCACACTAACGCTATCACAATGGACAACCATTGCAATTTTACCGTGCCAATTAAACTACAAACCTGTACGTCTGTGGAGTTGCGGGAGGAAACCGGAGCAACCGGAGAAATCCCACGCCGTCACAGGGAGAACGTAGAAACTCCGTACAGACAGCACCCGGAGTCAGGATCGAACCCGGGTCTCGGGTGCTGTGAGGCAGCAACTCTACCGCTGCGCCACCGTGCCGCCCGAGTCTTCATTCTAAGTGAAAACTGACTAATAAAACCTCATGACCAGTCTGAAGACGGGTCTCGACCCAAAACGTCACCTATTTCCTTCGTTCCATCGATGCTGCCTCATCTGCTGAGTTTCTCCAGCATTTTTGTCCACCTTCGATTTTCCCAGCATCTGCAGTTCTTTCTTAAAAATAAAACCTCATGAAATCGGCTAAGGGAAAATATTGCAAGTAGTTTCCCTTTTCCTATTCGTCGCCAGATGTGCCGGGAACATCTGTTTCAAACTTTGTTATCAACCTCACACTTCTGTGTTTACACCAGGGTTATTTCAAATTTTAATATCACACCTCGACCCTGATCTGCTACAATTTTTCTCTCCTTAAAGTGTGAAAATTCATAACTCTAAATACAAACAGGGAGGGAAAACTGCTGACAACAAAAGAGCAAATGCAAATTTCCACCACAGATCAACTTCAAGAAAATATCTCAGCTTCTTCAGCCGATCCCACACATGCAAAGATAAAAAAGAATGCGTCTTGAGCTTCATTAGAAGCGTCACAAAAAAATACCAGTGCGTTGATTAAATGTTCTCATCTGTTAGATTTAATCCCAAACTTGCATAGTTGAGATTTTCTCCAGAGTTAACAATAGAGTTAGAGTGTGGAGGAGATTTACGAAGATGTTGCCAGGGCTTGAGGGCCTGAGCTATAGGGAGAGGTAGGGCAGGCTAGGACTTTAGTCCTGGGAGCGCAGGACACCGATAGAGGTGTATAAGATCGCGAGGGGAACTGATTGAAGAGAATAGAATAGAATACTTTATTGTCAAATCACAAGTCACAGTGAAATTCTTTGCTTGCATACCGTGCCAAGGTATGCAAATAGTCGCCCATAAAGGGCACTTACAACGTTACATTCCCCCCCCCCCGCGCCAGTTCCACCATGTTCTTCTCCCCCTCCCCTACGCCAGGTCCTCCATTGTAAAAGTGAATGCGTTTAGCAATAACTAAGGGAATCGAGAACCAGAGGTTTGTGGTCAGAGAGGAAAAGATTAGACAATAGACAATAGACAATAGGTGCAGGAGTAGGCCATTCGGCCCTTCGAGACGGCACCGCCATTCAATGTGATCATGATCATTTAGAGATACAGCGTGGAAACAGGCCCATCGGCCCACGCTGACCAGCGATCACCTGTGCACTGGTTACGTGAGATCGACAAATAAGTTTGAAACAGATGTGTAGGAAGGAACTGCAGGTGCTGCTTTACAGCGAAGACGGGCGCAAAAAGCTGGAGTAACTCAGCGGGACGGGAAGCATCTCTGGAGAAAAGGAATTGGTGACGTTTCGGGTCGAGACCCTTCTTCAGACTGAGAGGCAGGAGAAAGAGAAACAAGAGATATGAAAAGGTACATAGAAAAAAAGAAATGAAAGGTGTGCAAAAGGAACAGACGTTCCTGGCAGACAAAAAATGCTGGAGAAACTCAGCGGGTGAGGCAGCATCTATGGAGAGAAGGAATTGGCGACGTTCCGGGTCGAGACCCTTCTTCAGATTGATTCAGACGTCTCGACCCGAAACGTCGCCAATTCCTCCTCTCCATAGATGCTGCCTCACCCGCTGAGTTTTTCTCCAGCATTTTTTGTCAACCTTCGATTTTTCCAGCATCTGCAGTTCTTTCGTAAGCAGAGGTTCCTGGCACATCAGGTGACGTATAGGAAAAGGAAAAGCACACGAGATATTTTCCATTCGCGAATAACGAGGTTTATTCGTCAATCTGCGGATAGTGGAGATCCCTGATGACACTTGCCCGCCTGCTTTTCAATACTTTTGTGGACAAATGGGACTAGCTTAGATGCGGCATCATGGCCGGCATGGGCATGTTGGGCCGTCGGACCTGTTTCCATGCTCGATGACATTTGCTCATTTGTTGGCCGCATGCCTTACCTGGACAACTACCTGCTCTCAAAACCATCAAAATGTTTGAAGCTAAAAATGGGCCGAAGGGCCTGTTCCATGCTGATTGACTCTATAACTTTAAGACTCGAGTCCCACGCAACAATAAAGAACATCTACCTCATTGGAGACCCTCGGACTATCTTTAATCAGACTTTACCTCACATCTCGCACTAAACCTAATTCCCTTATCATGTATCGGTACACAGTGGACGGCCCGATTGTAATCATGTGTGGTCTTTCCGCTGACTGGTTAGCACGCAACAAAAGCTTTTCACTGTAGCTCGGTACACGTGACAATAAGCTAAGCTAAACTAATACAAGGGAAACAGGAATTAAAGTAGATTATTCAACAATTTGAGCAGAACACAGGTCAGGGTGGCGCAGCGGTAGAGTTGCTGCCTTGCAGCGAATGCAGCGCCGGAGACCCAGGTTCGATCCCGACTACTGGTGCTGTCTGTACGGAGTTTGTACGTTCTCCCCGTGACCTGCGTGGCTTTTCTCCGAGATCTTCGGTTTCCTCCCACACTCCAAAGACGTACAGGTTTGTAGGTTAATTGGCTTGGTATAAACGTAAATAAAATTGTCTCTAGAGGGTGTAGGATAAGGTTAATGTGCGGGGATCGCTGGTCGGCGCGGACCCGATGGGCAAAAGGGCCTGTTTACGCGCTGTATCTCTAAACTAAACTAAACTAAACTAAACAAAAACTGAAGAAAATGCAATATTAAAAACTTTTAAAAGATAGCAACACCTTTCACTTATCTAGAACCGTATTTTTCTTTAGGATACTCCAAAAGATGTTTCACACTTAAATACAAGGAACTAAAAATTAAACAAAAGTGCATGTAAAAGCAGCTTTACCAGGTATTCTAGAGTTCAGGAAGAATTAATTATGTCATAAGATCATAAGGAATAGTAGAATTAGGCCATTCGGCCCATCGTCTACTCCGCCATTCAATCGTGGCTGATCTCTCTTTCCCTCCGAACCCTATTCTCCTGCCTTCTCCCCATAATGTACTAATCAAGAATCTATCTATTTCTGCCTCATAAATATCCACTGACTTGGCCTCCACAGCCTTCTGTGGCAAAGAATTCCACTGATTCACCACCCTCTGACTAAAGAAACTTTCCTCATCTCCTTCCTAAAACAACGTCATTTATTTCTGAGGCTGTGACCTCTCGTCCTAGACTCTCCAACTAGTGGAAACATCCTCTCCACATCCACTCTATCCAAGCCTTTCACTATTCTACACGTTTCAATTAGGTCCCCCCCTCATTCTTTTAAACTCCAGCGAATACAGGCCCAGGGCCGACAAACGCTCATCATAGGTTAACCTACTCATTCCTGGAATTATATTTTATTTAGAATTACTCCACTGCCTACAGTTTCTACTTTGGACCCCAATTTTCAATTCTGCACAGTTCTGAATTCTCAGCTTGTTTCCAGTTTGTTTGAAGGAGGGTCTCGACCCAAAACATCACCCATTCCTTCTCTCCAGAGATGCTGCCTGACCCGCTGAGTTACTCCAGCATTTTGTGTCTATCTCCAGTTTGTTTCTGTTTGCCAGCCAAACTGATGTCCGTGGCTAAAAGCAAACACCAAGGCGGAAGACGGATCGCAAGAGCGAACATCTGTCAAGAGGAGGCACGGTGGCGCAGCGGTAGAGTTGCTGCCTTACAGCGCCAGAGTCCTGGGTTCGATCCTGACTACGGGTGCTGTCTGTACGGAGTTTGTCCGTTCTCCCCGTGACCTGCGTGGGTTTTCTCTGGGAGCTCCGGTTTCCTCCCACACTCCAAAGACATACAGGTTAATTGGCCACAGTAAATTTGTAAATTGTCTCGAGTGTGTGTAGGATAGTGTTAGTGCCTGGGGATCGCTGGTCAGTGCAGGCTCGGTGGGTCGAAGGGCCTGTTTCCGTGCTGTATCTCTAAACTAAACTAAAGAGACAGTGAACATACAATAAGAAAAATGGATAGGGAGATATATGGAGTTTTCATTTAAAGGAGGTTTTCACATCTTGATGTATTTCCAAAACATTTCACTGCCAAAGAATTACTCTTTAAAAAAAAGGCACAAGGCACTGGAGTAACTCTGCGAGTCGGGCAACATTGCGGAAGAACATGGATAAGTTTAGTTTAGCTTATTATCGTCATGTGTATCGCGGTATAGTGAAAAGCTTTTTGTTGCGTCTGCAAAAAGACTATACTGGAGTACAAGTAAGCGGTTCACAGTGGACAGATACAGGTTAAAGGGAATAGCACTCAGTACAAGTAGTCCGATTAAAGTTAGATGATGTTTTGGGTCGGAACCCTTCTTAACCTCATAACATGGTCAAAACATGTTAGATCACAAACTAAAGCCAATGAAGTTAATAACCAGTGATAGACGCAAAATGCTGGAGTAACTCCACGGGACCGGCAGCATCTCTGGAGAGAAGGAATGGGTCGAGACCCTTCTTCAGCATCTGTTCAGATGGTGTTGATCAAAGGGAGATTTTGCCCAAGGGGTTTGACCTATCGAGGGACTATTTATTTTGTGCATCCACCTGACAAAATAAACAGTCCCTACTGAACGGGACATTGTGCTCGATGGGAAACGTGTGGTAGTTTGAAATCTGGGCGCGATGAAGTGCTGTGTATCATCGACAGCAGAAAGGTACCCCAGGACAATGCGCGGCTTCTTGGCCCAGCCCTATCCTTCACTCCACAGTTACTGTCACGCCAAGGCGTTAACTCTGGTTCAATGTGTCGGAAGGAACTGCAGACGCTGGCTTAAACCGAGGATACGCAAACAAAGCTGGAGTAACTCAGCGGGACAGGCAGCATCTCAAGAGAAAAGGAATAGGTGGCGTTTCGGGTCGAGACCCTTCTTCAGACTGAGAGTCGGGGGAGAGGGAGACTGGAGGCACGAAAAGGTTCAGAGCCGGCACCACTTCAGAACCTTTGTTCTGAATTTCAGTTCACTTTAGTTTATTGTCACGTTCCTTCATAGGAAGCTGAGGGGTAGCCTTTTCACACAAAGGGTTGAGTTGAGTTTATTATCATTCAAAAAAATGTTTTGAACGAAATTGGGTATACCTTGCAGTCATACAGAAAATAGAATAACAGAACACACAATGAACACAGTTTAACATCCACCACAGTGAGTCTACCAGGCACCTCCTCACTGTGATGGAAGGCAAAAAGTCTTAAAGTCTCGTCTCTTCTTTCCTTGTTCTCCCTCTGCGTTGAGGCGATCCAGCCTTTCGATGTTGGGCCCCCCCCCGCCGGGTGATGGTAAGTCCCGCGGCTGAATCCGAGCTCCGCGAACGGGCCGGTTCAAACTCCGCGGCCCGGGGGCGGACGAAGCTGCCACCCTCCAGTCCGGCGGACGAATCTGTTGTTGCAGGAGCTCCGGAGAATCGGTCACTAACCTGGAACCTGCGAGCTCCCGATGTTGTCGTCCAAAGGGTGGTGGGTGTATGGAACAAGCTGCCAGATCAGGTAGTTGAAACTGGGTCTATCCCAACATTTAAGAAACAGTTAGACAGGTACATGGATAGGGCAGGTTTTGAGGGATATGGACCAAACGCGGGCAGCTGGGACTAGTGTAGCTGGGACATGTTGGCCAGTGTGGGCTAGTTGGGCTGAAGGGCCTGTTTCCACACTGTATCACTCTATGAGCAAGTTGACAAGAGAGCTGGCATTGGAACGTTGGGCTTCAGTACTGCGACCATTCTGTGATGTTATGGAAAAGTAGGTAAAACTCATGCAGAATATTTATTTGACAAAGCAAAGGAAGACAACCCTCTATAAGAATGCAAGAAACATAGAAACATAGAAAATAGGTGCAGGAGTAGGCCATTCAGCCCTTCGAGCCATTCAATATGACCATGGCTGATCATCTAAAATGAGTACGCCGTTCCTGCTTAATCCCCATATCCCTTGATTCCGTTAGCCCTAAGAGCTAAATCTAGAAAGGAGGGAATGAATAGCAGATAACAGTATAATCTTTGTGACTGGAAGGCAACAATAAATTATTTTCAGTTCATGACATCGACTAACCTCTCGGTTATACTTGATTCCAGCCCATCGTTTATTCACCAAGCACCCTCGCAGAGAAACATTTCTCCATTTAATGGGCCAATTTAACAGCTATAAAAGGAGTTGTGCTATGCCACCCGCTTCCAAGTATTCTGAATTTCCTTAAAAGACATTGTTCCTGGAACATTAGCCAAGCACCCTTCATTGTCCATCAGTGAACGTATTAAGAACTAGGGCAGGAGCTGTACATAACCTGGACCAAACTGGAGAGGTGGATTACATCGTGTAGGAAGGGGCTGCAGATGCTGTTTACACCGAAGATGGACGCAAAAAAGCTGGCGTAACTCAGTGGTACTGGCGGCATCTCTGCAGAAAAGGAATAGGTGACTTTTCTGGTCGAGACCCTTCTTCAGACTGAGAGGCGGGGGAGAGGAAAACTAGAGCTATAGAACAGCACAGAACCAATTAGAGCCGGCACCGATGACCAAGGAGTGGTGGAGCCCACAATGTTCAATAGTTGGCTGTGGAAGAGGAGATAACGAAGGCATGAAACCCTGAAGAAGGGTTTCGGGCCGAAACGTTGCCTATTTCCTTCACTCCATAGATGCTGCTGCACCCGCTGAGTTTCTCCAGCACTTTTGTCTACCTTTGATTTTCCAGCATCTGCAGTTCCTTCTTAAGCTTAAAACAGTGAGACTGGCAGGACCACTAGGGTGGGGGAGGGGCGGAGAGAGAGGGAATGCGAGGGTTAGTTGAAAATAGAGAAATCGATATTCATACCGCTGGGGTGTAAGCTGCCCACACGAAATATGAGGTGCTGTTCCTCCAATTTGCGTTTGGCCTCACTCTGACGGTTGAGGTGCCCAGGACAGAAATGTCAGTGTGGGAACGGGTAGGGGAGTTGGAGTGTTTAGCAACTGGGAGGTTACATTCCCCGAGGAAGATTTGGAGGTCAGTTGGATATTCCAACAATCTGACAACTTCTATGAAACTCGGCTGTCAGCGGCAGGTTTATCGAAATGCGAGCTGAGGTTCACCATCACGTTTTACACTTTGGAGATACAGCGCGGAAACAGGCCCTTCTGCCCACCGAGTCCACACCAACCACCACCGCACTAGCACTATCCTACACACCAGGGACAATTCACAATTTTGTCTACCGAAGCCAATTAACCTACAAACCCGAGAGGAAACCGGAGCACCCGGAGAAAACCCACTCGGTCACGGGGAGAACGTACAAACTCCGTACAGACAGCACCCATAGTCAGGATCGAACCTGGGTCTCTGGCGCTGTAAGGCAGCACCTCTACCGCTGCATCACCGTGCCGCATGAATGTACCTCTGTACAATATATATCTTCATTCCATGGAAACTGTCAACAGGGCTTTTCCACCAACACCACAACTTTTCTATTTTTTCGGTGCATATATTGGGAATACCCAGTTTAGCCAAAGGATTGGGGCTGGGAAGAGTCGTGTGACTCAAAGCAAACTGTATCTTTGGCAGAAATCAGAGCCGATTTGTTTGGAAAACAGGTTCTATTTAAAGGAAGGAGGAACCACTGCGATGTCTCCCAATAACTCGCAGCGAGTTGAGGTCAGATACGTTGTTGGCACAAAATGCATCTCCGTCATTTACAGCGGTGCGGACACTGTCTGAAGAAGGGTCCCGACCCGAAACGTCACCCATTCCTTCTCTGCAGAGATGCTGCCCGTCCCGCTGAGTTACTCCAGCATTTTGTGTCTGTCCTCAGTGAGCTCAGCTGGAGGAATTGTCGAACCAAGTTTACACTCTGGACTTCAGAGATACAGTGCGGAAACAGGCCCTTCGGCCCACCAAGGCCACACCAACCAGCGATCACCCTGTGCACTAGCACTATCCTACACACTAGGGACAACTTTATGACTTACTAAAGCCAATTAACATACGCACCTGTACGTCTTTGGAGTGTGGGAGGAAACCGGAGCACCCGGAGACGACCCCTGCGGTCGCAGGGAGAACGTACAAACTCCGTACAGACAGCACCTGTAGTCAGGATTGAACCCGGGTCTCTGGCGCTGTGCAGAGCTACGCCACCGTGTGATTATAATACAGTGCTGCTTTTTCATTGTGCACGTCGGGTTGATTGCATTCGTTGAAACATGTGAAGGCTGCAATCTCCCACCCCTCAGTGAGTCTTAAGGAGACTTCACCTCATGACGAAAAGAAACTGGAGGATTCTTGCTGAATTGGTCATGTTTTTAATATCAACAAAACCTTTTAGCAACTGTATCGACCCAGTTTCAGGTTGTGTATATACTTTATCGTATTCCAGCTCACTTTGGAGTCTGGATGAGAAGCCAAGATGGAGTTCTACAGGGCGGCGTCCTCTTACTTCTGAGATGCTGCCTGAACCGCCGAGTTAATCCAGCACTTTGTGCCTATCTTCGATATATACCGGCAACTGCAGTTCCTTTCTACACAATTAATAACAGCATTTTCATGGGACATTCTCAAATTCTGGAAATTAGGAAAGATCATTATAACAGGCGGCACAGTGGTGCAGAGGTAGTTGCTGCCTTACAGCGCCAGAGACCCGGGTTCAATCCTGACTACGGACGCTGTCAGTGCGGAGTTTGTATATTCTCCCCGTGACTTGTGTGGGTTTTCTCCGGGTGCTCCGGTTTCTCTCCCACATTCCAAAGACGTACAGGTTTGTAGGTGAATCGGCTTGGTAACATTGTAAATTGTCCCTAGTGAGTGTAGGATAGTGCTAGTGTGCGGGGATTGCTGGTCGGCGCGGGCCTGGCTGGCCGAAGGGCCTGCTTCCGCATTGTATCTCTAAACTGAACTAAGGACGAAGGACTAAAAAAAAAAATTGTGAAATATGTTGAAATAATTACAGTAGGAACAATGTTTACTTTTTCTCAAAACCGAAGTATATTTTATTTCATTCCACTGAAAGGGAACTTTTACTTGAGTTGCTGTTGTTGGCAACAAGCTTGGTTTCTAGACTTACCAGGCCAGAGTTAACTGTATCAATGATTGACAATGTCAGCAAATTGATATTGTAGCAGTAGAAAGAGCATAAGAAGCAGGAGAAGGTCCACCAGCCCAGACAGCCTGCTCCACCACTCAGTACCATGATGGTACGATAACATAATGATCCAATCTTGCCCTTTTTTCCTTTGAAGTCTGAAGAAGAGTCAGCCCGAAACGCCAACAATTCCTTCTCTCCAGAGATGGTGCCTATCCCACAGAGTTACTCCAGCATTTTGCGTCCATCTATCATTTTTCCTTTCCTTGACTCGCTCGTAGTTTAAAATGTGCAAGAACCTTATCACGATAGGGCTGTTGTTTCATAACTCTAACAAAATACCCAGTTCGTTTAGAGGTAGACTGAAGTTTGATTGTGCCTAGGTAGGATATACATAAGAATATCCTATATATTCTTAAGAATTTAGTTTAGTTTAGAGATACAGCGCGGAAACAGGCCCTTCGGCCCACCGCGTCCGCGCTGACCAGCGATCCCCGCACATTAACACTATCCTGCACACCAGTAACAATTTATGATTTTACCGAGAGCTCCCGGACAAAAACCCACTCAGGTCACTGTGAGATCGTACAAGTCAGATTCGAACCCGGGTCTCTGGCGCTGCAAGGCAGCAACTCTACCGCTGCGCCACCGTGCCGCCCTATATAAGAATATTCATATATCCAACAAGAATGTTAATGAACTGTGTGCAATAAAGGACTTTCACTGTACCTAGGTAATGTGACAAAATAAAGTAGCATTGAACCAAGGAGGTAGCTTTGGGAACCAATGTGTAGTCGCCATGAGTCAAATGTAGGTTTCAATGTAAATTTAGCTGTACAAATACTTGCAAAACACTTACCAGACTGATTTATTTGTTTGTTTGTTTTGTAAAAATGAGCCAAAGCTAAAATATTTCCTTGCTTTCTTTGGCCGCGCTTTGCTTTTGATGAAATAGAGGGTTTTTCTGTTTTAGCTTCAGGTTGGAGGCTTGTGAATGTTCTCCTAATGAGCTGTCCCTTTATTTATTTTCCACCACTCCCACAGGTAAAGCGTAGAAGGCCTGCGTTGCCCGAGGGCAGAGTCAAAGGCCCACTTTGCAGGGAATTGTGGCAAAGTCTCCTGTCCTAATACTTTGTAGCCGCTGCAGGGATTTAAACTTGACTTTTAATTTCACCGCATATTAGCCGAGGGACTCCAGTTTTATCCCCTTTCTAATCCATCCACTGCTCCCCACCGCGCAGCGGTAGAGTTGCTGCCTCACGGCGCCAGAGTCCCGGGTTCGATCCTGACTACGGGTGCATGTCTGTATGGAGTTTGTAACATTCTCCCCGTGACTCGCGTGGGTTTTCTCCGGGTTCCTCCCACACCCCCAAGGACGTGCAGGTTTGTAGGCTGATTGGCTCCGGTAAAATTGTAAATTGTCCCTAATGCGTGCACGGTAGTGTAAGCGTGTGGGGATCGCTGGTCGGCACGGACTCGGTGGGCCGAAGGGCCTGTTTCCGCGCCCTATCTTTAAACTAAACTACTGCACCCCACCACTTAGGCAACCCTCTGACAACCTCAGTCTGAATAAGGACCCCGACCTGAGGGTCAGGCAGCATCTCCTGAGAAAGGGGTCAAGACCTTTCTTCAGACTGAGACTCAGGGGAGAGGGAAACTAGAGGTATGAAAATGTACAGAACAAATCTGAGCCGGGACCGATGCAGTATGAATTTTGCCTGGTTGACGCGAGTTATTTAACATCAATTGCCCAGGAAAGAACTGCAGATGCCAGTTTACACCGAAGATAGACACCGAAGATAGACACAAAATGCTGGCATAACTCAGCGGGTCAGGCAGCAATTCTGGAAAAAGGTATAGGTGACATTTCAGGTCGAGTCCCTTCTTCAGACTGAAACTCAGGGGAGAGGGAAACTAAAGGTCTCGTTTCAAATAACCCTTGCATTCCCTCTCTCCCTCATCCCAGGCATCCTGCCAGTTCCACTGTTCGCATCCCTTCATTATCACCTCTTCCACAGCCAACAATGGGGATATGTGGATCTCTAAAACAAAAACCAAATCTTGCAATCCAGCATTCCTGTCTGTGACTTCCCAAGACTCAAATCATTCCTGAGAATGATAACCCCAAATCTGAGGAAGGACATTATAGCCATAGAGAGAGTGCAGAGAAGGTTCACCAGACTGATTCCTGGGATGTCAGGACTTTCATATGAAGAAAGACTGGGTAGACTTGGCTTATACTCGGTAGAATTTAGGAGATTGAGAGGGGATCTTATAGAAACGTACAAAATTCTTATGGGGTCGGACAGGCTAGATGCAGGAAGATTGTTCCCGATGTTGGGGAAGTCCAGGACAAGGGGTCACAGCTTAAGGATAAGGGGGAAATCCTTTAAGACCGAGATGAGGAAAAACTTTTTCACACAGAGAGTGGTGAATCTCTGGAACTCTCTGCCACAGAGGGTAGTTGAGGCCAGTTCATTGGCTATATTTAAGAGGGAGTTAGATGTGGCCCTTGTGGCTAAAGGGATCAGGGGGTATGGAGAGAAGGCAGGTACGGGATACTGAGTTGGATGATCAGCCATGATCATATTGAATGGCGGTGCAGGCTCGAAGGGCCGAATGGCCTACTCCTGCACCTATTTTCTATGTATCTATGTATTCCTCCATTTTTAGGATGTATAAGATGGGGGGGGGGGGGATAAATCAGGGACCCCCATTTCTGGGGGAAGAAATCCATGAGGATGATCTGTAGCACAACATGGGTGCTGTTTTCAGCAGGATCGGTCAACACATGGGTGAATGCAATATAGGTGTTGAACTTCATTGTCACTGAGCATGTGCTCGACTCCCAAGAGGACATGTAGAAACGAGAAACTGCAGATGCTGGTTTACAGACAAAGACACAAAGTGCTGGAGGAACTCCACATGTCAGGCAGCATCTCCGGAGAACCATCATAGGATCATAAGAGATAGGAGCAGAATTAGGCCATTCGGCCCTTCAAGTCTACTCCGCCATTCAATCATGGCTGACCTATCTCTCCCTCCTAGCCCCATTCTCCTGCCTTCCTCCCATAAACGCTGACACCCTCTCTCCCCCTCTTCTATCAGCCCCTCTTCCAGCTTTCTTCACCCCCCCCATAATCAGTCTCCTTTTCTAGCTTTCACCCCCCCCCCCCCCACAATCAGTCTTTCTTCCAGTTTTCTTACATCCAGTCTGAAGAAGAGTCCTGATCAGAAACGTCACCTACCCACGTTCTCAAGAGATGCCGCCTGACCCATTGAGTTACTCCAGCACTCTGTGGCTTTTTTACTGTTATAGTATGTCTGATACAGTGGTAGAACTGCTGCCTCATAGCATCAGAGACCCGGGTTCGAACCCGACCTCGGGTGTTGTCTGCGTGGAGTTTGCATGTTCTCTCTCTGACCACGTGGGTCTCCTCCGGGTGCTTTAGTTTCCTCCCACATCCCAAAGACGTGTGAGTTTGTAGGTTAATTGGCTTATGTAAATTGCCCTTCGTGTGCAGGGAATGGATGACAAAATGGGATAACACAGAACTTGTGTGAACGGCTGGGTGATGGTCGGCATGGACTCGATGGGCCAAAGGGCCTGTCTCTGTGCTATATCTCTAAACTAACACCAGTCCAAACTAGAGCCCAATAGGAACCACACTGACACCCGTTGATCGTGGTAAGGCTTGCGAATTATAATGGACTACATGGCAACCACACATCCCTCCCCAACAAGCTCATTGCATCCGCGCCTCATCTTGAGCAGGGATCACCCACCCCGATGACCTCTTGTGCCCCTGCTATTGCGGGTCCATCGTAACAGATGCATTAGTTTAAAAGCACGTACCACCAGACTCAAGAACAGCTTCTGCCCTGCAGTCATCCCCACATATGTTAAGGATGAATTCCCGATCTTCCAACCAACCTTTGATGTGGCCCTGTCATTTTTTTTTGTCTGCGCTTTCTCTGGAGCCACAGCACTACATTCAACATTCTTATTTTTCTCTTTTGTACTTCCTTAGTATCTGTTTGTGCTTACGTGTGGTATGATCTTCCTGGATGGAACAGTTTTTTACTGTGTCTCAGTGCATTGTCATAGAGCCATACAGCGTGGAAAGTCCCTTCAGCCCAAATTGCCCACACCTGCCCGCGTTTGTCCAATATCCCTCTAAACCTGCCCTATCCATATTCCTGTCTAATTGTGACAACAAGAATAATACAGAATAAAATTATTAATATTAACTGTGTTCCAAATTGGCAGCCAACCTTAACTACTGGGCACGGTGGCTCAGCGGTAGAGTTGCTGCCTTGCAGCACCAGAGACCACTTACACCACTGGCCTCGATCCTGACTACGAGTGCTGTCCGTACGGAGTTTGTTAGTCCTCCCCGTGACCTGCGTGGGATTTCTCCGGGTGCTTCGGTGTGCAGGCGTTTGTAGGTTAATTTGGCTTCGGTAAACATTATAAATTGTGCTTAACGCTTGGGACTGTGCCAGTGTACGGGAGATGATTGCTGGTCGATGCAGACTCAGTGGGCCGAAGGGCATCTCTAAATTAAACTAAACCTTACAATGCAAGTACAATAACAGGAATAGAATCAACCAGTGATGTGAAAGCAGTATTGAAATTCCCAGGTAACTAAACTTAAACCAAACAGATTCTTTGTTATCAGGGACACTGAATCTCAACGGGTATAAGTGGCCGTAACATAAATTCTTGCGGGAACTTCTTGAAGATGAGATTTTTGCATCTGTCCACGACCATAAGTTGTGGTGTAGAATATAAAGAGTTTTTTGACCTTGGTTTAGTTTCTGCTAACATTGGCCTCCAGATTGTTGATGGCAGGGGATTGTACCACTGAAGATGGGCGATGGTTTGGCTTTTCCCTTGTTTCACTTGTTTGCAAACCAATACTTGAGGAATGGACGTGTACCACCACATGCAGGTCAAGGGGTTAGCCAGCCCAGTCGAAGGCAACCACTTCACTATTGGAGGGGTTATGAATGGATTGAAGAGCGGTATTCTTATTCCTGATTTTCAAGTCAGGAAACATGAATGGGAGGGCAGGGACACTAAGAATGTTCTTGGCACCGGCATATATTACCAAAATCTAATGCCAATAGGGACCAAAGGGAAAGCTTTCTAAAGGCATGAAATGTATCAGATGCAAAGGAGCATTGTGATTGTGGAGAAACAAGGAACTGCAGATGCTGGAATCTGAAGCAGAACACAAAGTGCTGGAGTCACGGTCATGGTAGCGCAGCGGTAGAGTTGCTGCCTTACGGCGAATGCAGCGCCGGAGACCAGGGTTTGATCCCGACTACGGGTGCTGTCAGTACGGAGTTTGTACGTTCTCCCCGTGACCTGCGTGGGTTTTCTCAGAGATCTTCAGTTTCCTCCCACACTCCAAAGACGTCCAGGTTTGAAGGTTATTTGGCTTGGTAAATGTAAGAATTGTCCCTAGTGGGTGTAGGATAGTGTTAATGTGTGGGGATCGATGGTTGGCGCGGACCCGGTGGGCTGAAGCACCTGCTTCCTGCGCTGTATTCTCTAAACTAAAACCAAAATACCTCAGCGGGTCAGGCAGTGCCTCTGGAGAACATGGATGGGTGACGTCTTTGGGGCGGGAACCTTCTTTAGACTGGAGAAAGGTTCCAATCTGAAAAGTCACCTATCCATGACTGAGCAAGGGTCCCAACCCAAAATGTCACCCATCCATGTTCTCCAGAGATGCTGCCTGACCCGGACGGTGTCTTGAACATATCTCATGTGCATTTGTTTGTATAGTCAATAGAGACTTCATAAGTTCAAGTGATAGGAGCAGAATTAGGCCATTCAGCCCATCAAGTCTACTCTGCCATTCAATCATGGCTGATCTATCACGCCCTCCTAACCCCATTCTCCTGCCTTCTCCCCATAACCCCTGACACCCGTACTAATCAAGAATCTATCTATCTCTGCCTTAAAAATATCCATTGACGGCCTGCACACCCTTCTGTGGCAAAGAATTTAACAGATTCCCCACCTTCTGACTAAAGAAATTTCTCCTCATCTCCTTCCTAAAGGAACGCCCTTTAATTCTGAGGCTGTGACCTCTGGTCCTAGGCTCTCCCACTAGTGGACACACCCTCTCCACATCCACTCTGTCCAGATACAGCCTGGTTATGTCAGCCCCATTCCACCCCCACACTCCCCTCTCCGATTTACTCTCATCCGACATGAATCCCATTCTCCCCCACAATTTCTTAACTCCCTCCAGATTCTACCATTTACTGACACACCAGGAGAAATTTAGAATGGCATGCACAAATCTGGAACACGAGAGGAAACCGGAGCACCTGATGTAAACCCAGCAGGTCCCAGGTAGAACCTGCAATCTCCACGCAGACCGGACCCGAGATCAGAATTAAACCAGGGTCTCTGAAGCCGAGACCACTGCGCCATCCTTACTGGCACTTACTTGACGAGTTACTGAATTTATGTTTCATTCTTGAATCTCTCCCACACCTTCTCGTTCAAGGATAGAATTTGCCTGGCTGACGCGGGTTATTTAACATCAAATGCCCAGGAAGGAACTGCAGATGTCGGTTTACACCGAAGATAGACACCAAATGCTGGCGTAACTCAGCGGGTCAGGCAGCAATTATGGAAAAAGGAAGAGGTGACATTGGGTCGAGACCCTTCCCCAGACTGAGACTCTGGGGAGAGTGAAACCAAAGGTATGAAAAGACTCAGAACAAATGAGATGCGGTATGAATATTGATTTCTCTCATTTAAAATAACCCTTGCATTCCCTCTCTCCCTCATCCCAGACATCCTGCTGGTTTCACTGTTTGCATCCATGTACCCCTATGTTTTAGAGAGGAGTCGCACCCCGGCCACTCCTTCTCCCCTCTCCCATCGGGCAAGAGGTATGGAAGTGTAAAAACGCACACCTCCAGATTCAGGGACCGTTTCTTCCCAGCTGTTATCAGGCACTGGACCATCCTACCACAGCTAGAGAGCAGTGCTGAACTACAATCTGCCTCATTGGTGACCCTCGGAATATCTTTAAGAAAGAACTGCAGATGCTGGAAAAATCAAAGGTAGACAAAAAATGCTGAAGGAACTCAACCGGTGAGGCAGTATCTATGGGGAGATGGAAAAGGCGACGTTTCGGGTTGAGACGCTGAGTTCCGCCAGCATTTATGTCTACCTCGGAATATCATTGACTGGTCTTTATTGGCTTTACCTTGCACTAAACGTCATTCGCTTTATCATGTATCTGTACACTGTGGATGGCTCGACTGTAATCATGTATTGTCCTTCCGCTGACTGGTTAACATGCAACGAAAACCTTTCACAGAAAACGTGACAATAAACTGAACTGAACTTATAGGGGGAATGATAGGGTGAACCCGACTCAGACATTGGGGGCGTCATGGTGGCACAGCGGTAGAGTTGCTGCCTTATGCCCCTGTCCCACTTAGGAAACCTGAACGGAAACCTCTGGAGACTTTGCGCCCCACCCAAGGTTTCCGTGAGGTTCCCGGAGGTTTTTGTCAGTCTCCCTAATGGTCAAAAGTGGATTCCGCTTCTTCTATGTTCCGGCGATTATTTCAAAAACTTCAAAACCGGCCGCGACTAAAAATAGGTTGCCGTTTTAAAAATCTGTGATTTTTTAGTCGAAGCCGGTTGCGATGCTAGTTGAAGGTGGTTGCCGGAGGTTGCAGGTGGTTGCCGGAGGTTGCAGATGGTTGCCGGAGGTTGCAGGTAGTGGAAGGTAAGACCTTCCACTACCTGCAACCTCCGGCAACCACCTTCAACTAGCATCGCAACCGGCTTCGACTAAAAAATTACGGATTTTTAAAACGGCAACCTATTTTTAGTTGCGGCCGGTTTTTAATTTTTTGAAATAATCCCCGGAACATAGAAGAAGCGGAAACCACTTTTGACCATTAGGGAGACTGACAAAAACCTCCAGGAACCGCACGGAAACCTTGGGTGGGGCGCAAAGTCTCCGGAGGTTTCCGGTCAGGTTTCCTAAGTGGGACAGGGGCATTACAGCACCGATCCTGACTATGGGTGATTTTCTGTACGGAGTGAGTACATTCTCCCCGTGGGTTTTCTCAGAGATCTTCGGTTTCCTCCCACACTCCAAAGTCGTACAGGTTTGTAGGTTAATTGGCGTGGTGTATGTGTAAATTTTCCCTAGTGTGTGTAGGATGGTGTTAGTGTGCGGGGATCGGTGGTCGGAGTGGACTGGGTGTGCCGAAGGGCCTGTTTCCGCGCGGTCTCACTAAACTAAACGGATGTGCCAATTGTTTTCAATGGGAGCCCTCTCTTCTCAGTCAGGGGTCACGGGTTCAAGCCTTACTCCAGGGACGTCAGCACATAACTCAGGCTGGCACCCCACTGCTGCACCGTTGTTACCTCCACAGTATCGGAAGGCATTAAACTATAGCCTCTGCTTGTGTTCTAATGGTTGGATTATCCTAGTGTCCTGGACAAGATTTATCTCTGAAACAATACCATCCATTTACTTAGTTAATTGCTGTTTTAGGCCCCAAATAGTGTATAAACTGGCCATTGCAGTATTTCAATCTGTTGTGTGTGTGTGTCTTTTTTTAGTTTAGAGATACAGCGCGGAAACAGGACCTTCAGACAACCAAGTCCGCGCCGACCAGCGATCCCCGCACACTAGCACTATCCTACACACTGGGGACAATTTACAATCTTACCAAGCCAATTAGCCTGCAACCTGCACGTGTTTGGGGTGTGGGAGGAAACCGGAGCACCCGGTGGAAAGCCCACGCAGGCGACGGGGGGAATGTACAAACTCCGTACTGACAGGGCTCTTAGTCGGGATCGAACCCGGGTCTCCGGCGCTGTAAGGCAGCAACTCCACCTCTGTGTCACCGTGCCACCCATGTGGGTAGTGTCAATTTTGAAGTGACATTAGAAGTCTGGAGAAATGACAATGCCTAAATCTCAACACGTATTTTATGCACAACTAAAGACCTGACACCACTTATGTGATGGCTATCTTCTACAGATAAACATGCTATGCTAAGGGTGGCACAGCACTAGAGTTGCTGCCTTACAGAGCCAGAGACCCGGGTTCGATCCTGACCACGGGTGCTGGCTGTACGGAGTTTGTACGAACTCCCCACGACCGCGTGGGTTTCTCCGGGGGCCCCGGTTTCCTCCCACATTGCAAAGAAGTGCGGGTTTGTGGGGTTATTTGGCCCCTGTAAATTGCCCCTAGTGTGTAGGATGTGAAAATGGGATAGCATGGAAGTAGCCTGCGAGTGAAAAATGTACAGTGCGAACTTGATGCCCTGTCTGAAAGACCTGTTTCCACGCTGTATCTCTAAACTAAACTGAAATGATGAACAATTATTGCTTCCTGTTGTTGCAGGTCAAATCAAAGACACATCCTTGTTGCTACATCTATTCTGCATCAGTAACACATTCCTGTGTGCTTTCATCCAACGTAGGGATGGGAGATTGCAACCTTCACGTGGTCCGCCCCCTGTTTCAACGAATGCAATCAACCTGGTGTGCACAATCAAATAAGATCAAATAGAACAAGTTGTCCTACAACTTTAGGCTGTGCACGCAAGAAGAAGAAAATCCAACGTAGACTACGGAGCTCCAGTCACAGCAAGACAAGAGCAGACCCACATCTGCAGGGTTTCAGACGTGCAGATTCTTTGTATCTTGTTCACGACCACCTCCACATCCTTAGATGATTGAGGAGATTTGGTATGTTATAGGAGCAGAATTAGGCCATTCGGCCCATCAAGTCTACTCCGCCATTCAATCGTGGCTGATCTATCTTTCCCTCTCAACCCCATTCTCCTGCCTCCTCCCTATGACCCATGACACCCATGTCTGTCGGTGAATACTCTCTTGAATCTATAAAAGTGCACGGTGGAGAACGTATGGACTGGTTGCATCACGGCCTGGTTCAGTAACTCGAATGCCCAGTAACGAAGCAGATTACAAAAAGTGGCGGACGGGACGAATTGGCAACAGCAGCTCATCGTCGATAACCATTATCACAGGGGCACCTGACGGCCGTGTGCTCAGTCCCCTGCTCCACTCCCTCTACATCCAGGACCATGTACCCCGACAAAGTTCCAACTCCATCTTTAAATTTGCCCAGGACACCACCGCCGTTGGACGAATTACAGATGATGATGAGTCAGCGAATAAGGGGAGATCGATCTTTCCAACAAATTATAGCAGAACGCCAAGTTTGCTCTCGGCGTGAGAAGACCAAGGAGTTGAGGCTTCAGATATTGGATATTGTTCATTCGACTTGAATACAAAGCCTTTCATAAAGGTAAATCGCTCAGAATCCCTCCAAGAGCCAGCATTAATCATCGGTAGTTTCCTTTATTTGGTAGATCCGGGTAACATAGGTGGTGAGAGCAGGAATTGAGGGGGGTGGTTCCTGGGACACCAGCGAGAACTAACCGATGAGCCTTCCCGAGTTGTGGGCCTAACTCAACGAAACACCAGTGAAGGGAGGTGCCCACTTATGGCGGCATGGTGGCACAACGTTAGACCTGCTGTCCTGCAGCGCTTATAGCTCGAGAGACCCGGGTTCAATCCAGACCATGGGCGCTGTCTGTACAGAGATTGTACGTTCTCCCCGTGACCACGTGGGTTTTCTCCAAGATCTTCTGTTTCCTCCCACGCTCCAAAGACGTCCAGATTTGTAGGTTAATTGGCTCGGTATAAATGTAAGTTGCCCCTACTGTGTGCAGGGTAGTGTTGATGTGCAGGGATCGCTGGTCGGTGTGGACTCAATGGGCTGAAGGGCCTGTTTCAGCACTGTATCTCTAAACTAAACTTGATAACCCTAATGATATACTTGCATTTACACAATCAGTTGTTAAGTGCATGTTAACATGTGGGTAGCTGATTATTGCCTATTCATTCATCATCGTTGAAAACATTAGCGACGCAGTGGTGCCGGTTTCCAACGGCAACGGTGACGCACACACCACACATCTCTGTCCTCCAGTTCCTGCGGACTTCTGCCGCTGGAAGTATAGGATTTTGGTGTGTGTGCTTTATCATCAATCCTTACAATGCCATGTACGACAGTGATCGCAACTTCTACTGAAGTGTGGATGGCCGTTGGCTCGCTAGAAGCTCATCCGCCCTTTGACAGGGTCTTGTTTTTGGTCCTGCTGGGGGTCCACAGCCCCCTCCTCATCTGGCAAACCAGGTGGGGGAGACGGTTTAGTCCCCGACTATCCGACCATGGAGCAGGTAGCACGAGATTACATGGTACCCGTGGCTGAGGGGAACTCCCCCCGACCTGACCTGAATATTGCATAGGGAGTTAGTTATTGTCCTTAGCATAAGTGTGCCCAAGCAGATATGTACTTTGGCCTTGGGCTTGGATTTTTCTTGGTTGAGCCCTTTTCTGGTGTTATAGCACAGGTACTTTTGTGTTTTAATTGTAATTCACAAAATGAATTTCACTAATTAATGTTTAATTGCATATGTGACAATTAATATCCATGGAACATGAAAACTATCATTCCAAAATAAGCGGCACGGTGGTGCAGCGATACAGCTGCTGCCTTACAGCGCATACAACATCTGGGACCAGGGTTCGATCACAACTACGGGTGCTGTCTGTACGGAGTTTGTACGTTCTCCCCGTGACCGCGTGGGTTTTCTCCGAGATCTTCCGTTTCCTCCCACACTCCAAAAACGTACAGGTTTGTGTAGGTTAATTGGCTTGGTATAAATGCAAGTTGCCCCTACTGTGTGCATGGTACTGTTGATGTGCTGGGATCGCTGGTCGGTGTGGACTCAATGAGCTGAAGGGCCTGTTTCTGCGCTGTATCTCTAAACTAAACTCATGGACATGCAGTGTATGCAATGGATGCAAGTTGATAATTCAGAAGCTGCAGCAAACAGAACAGTAAGTTCCAATGACAACTTTGCTAGTTTAAAACGCAGTTTTAGATATTTGAAAGACTGAGATTAGATTTTGTTGGTAATATCAATATCATTCCTAAATGAGACCAGAGGTGAGAAACTTATTCTCAGGCTAGGAGCGGCACAGTGGAGCAGGAGTGGAGTTGCTACCTTACAGCGCCAGAGACCCGGGAAGATTTCAACTTGTGGCATTCTTGGAAGCCATCTTTGTTAATGACGGGCTTTGGCAATGGTTTTAGTTTTAACCGACAGACCTGCACGTCTTTGGAGTGTGGGAGGGAACCGGAGCAACTCGGAGAAAACCTGCACAGATCACGGGGAGAACGTACAAACTCTGCGCAAACAGCACCGAGGTCAGGATCGAACCCGGGTCTCCAGCGCTGCAAGGCAGCAACTCCACCGCTGCACCACCTTGTGCAAGGACAAGATTGTGCCCATTCACTTGTCGGTGTGAATGATTTGGTGTATAATCAGAAAGGAAAATCCCCTTTCATGCGAGCAAGTAAATCACTAGACTTTAGCCTGCAGCTTACCTTCACATTGTGTCCCGTCTCCTTTGTAGCCAGGCTTGCAGATGCATTTGTAGGACTTGGGTGTATTTTGGCAGATGGCATCGATGTGGCAATCATCGGTCCCTACGGCACACTCATCGAGATCTAGAATGAGACGAGAAAGAGTTAAGCGTCACAATTCCAATAATCGACATTGACAAATTGACAAATGAGTCTGAAGAAGGGTCTCGACCCGAAACGTCACCTATTCCTTCGCTCCGTAGATGCTGCCTCACCCGCTGAGTTTCTCCAGCATTTTTAAATCTACCTTCGATTTTTCCAGCATCTGCAGTTCTTTCTTAAACTAGACAAATTATACCCATGCGCATTATGTTCACATGCATGATGTGGTGGGAAGGAGGTGGCAGCACAAAGGGAATTTGCCCATCTTGCCGCCCGACTGTTGGGCTCTTTACAACCTTTACCTGAGTTGCCGTCTTTAAGACCAGAAGACACAGGGGCAGAATTAGGCCATTCGGCCCAGCGAGTCTTCATCGCCATTTAATCATGGCTGATCTATCTTTGCAATGTAAGCACAAAGATAACCTGTTATTAGACATATTGTTGAGCTTCATAAGTTCATGTTCTAGGAGCAGAATTAAGCCACTCAGCCCATCAATTTTACTCCGCCATTCAATCATGGCTGATCTATCTCCCCCTCTCAATCACATTGTCCTGCACAGTGGTGCAGCGGTAGAGTTGCTGCCTTACTGTGCTTGCAGCGCCAGTGACCCGGGTTCGATCCTGACTACGGGTGCTGTCGGTACGGAGTTTGTACGTTCTCTCCGTGACCTGCGTGGGTTTTCATCGGAGATCTTCAGTTTCCTCCCACACTCCAAAGACGTACAGGTATGTGGGTTAATTGGCTTGGTGTGTGTGTAAATTGTCCCTAGTGTGTGGGGGGGTAGTGTCAATGTGTGGGGATCGCTGGTCGGTGCGGACATGGTGGGCCGAGGGGCCTGTTCCCGCGCTGTATCTCTAAACTAAACGTCCTTTTATTCTGAGGCTGTGGCCTCTGGTCCTAGACTCTCCCACTAGTAGAAACATCCTCGCCACATCCACTCTATCCAGCACTCTGCGTGTTTGTCTACATTTAAAATATTATCGTGTCCCTGTCCACAAGTCCAATATAGATTGTCACAGTATCCCGAAAAAAGATTAGCACAACAATTCACACAGAATCAAACTTGCATTCGCTCATGTTTGGTACCAAACTACCCACAAAAAAATGCATGCATTTAATTTTATTAAACCGAGCCAAAAAGATTCGAGACACCACTGCCCCTGTCGATCAAGAATGGAACTGAAGCCTAAACTTTACGAACAAATAAACATTTTTTTTTTGCTCTGGACTTCTCGAGAAATCAGCAATATTAATGTTATTCAGGACGGCCGCGCATACAGAAATAGTGTGAATTAGGTCTTTGCATTTTCCAATCCCCCTACTCTGTTAAGTCATAAATATTATGCAAAGCCCCGTTATATGCAGGAAGGAACTGCAAATGCTGGTTTACAACGAAGTTAGACACAACAAGCTGGAGTAACTCAGCGGGACAGGCAGCATCTTTGGAAAGAAGGAATGGGTGATGTTTCGGGTCGAGACCCTTCTTCAGACCCCTGTTATGTTCTGATTTGCACAACCTCAGTTAATCGCGTGAAGCTATTGGGAGGGAGGGGGGGGGGAGGTAGTTTCCAGACGAGTATGTATCTTACACTTGTGTCGGAAGGAACTGCAGATGTTGGTTTGCACCGAAGATAGAGGCAAAACGCTGGAGTAACTCAGCGGGACGGGCAGCATCTCTGGAGGGAAGGGATATCCAGAGATGCTGCCTGTCCCGCTGAGTTACTCCAGCTTTCGCCAGCCCGGAGCCGTTCCCGAGAGGGGGGTGGGAATATGACAAGCGACAGGGCGGAAGACATGGGCAGCTTGCTCGGACTCGGACTCGGAGCGACAGACAGACAGAGCGATGTTATTTCACGGTTTCCGAAGGCCAAACACTGCCCGGGCAAGAACAACAAACGCGCCGAACTGTAGCCTAGCGTCTTTTAAATATCAACCTTCTCCCCGTCCCATAAAAGCGAGGATTTTTTTTTTTAAAGTAGCGGGGGGAAGAGTTAATTAAGAGGTGCCCATTAAAACGTCGCCCATTCCATCTCTCCAGAGATGCTGCCTGTCCCGCTGAGTTACTCCAGCTTTTTGTGTCTATCTTCGCAATTAAGAGGCAGTTGTGATAACATTGGTTAAACCTGCCTTATGGACCGCTTTGCTTTGTATCTTTCGACCACAAGTCAAACCAAGCAGCATTAACGTGTAGAGTTCATCAAAGATGCATATTAAAAAAAAAAATCTAAGCCGATACATTAGCTCAAAACTTTAGACAAAAAAAAGCACATCATTTTATTTCGCGTTTAGATCGATGTACACACTCCAGGGCTGCTGGCAAACGTAAAGTGGGATTTATTTACTGATATTAACACAGGTCTGTTAAGTTCCAACATTTTATCAGCAAATTTCTTCAGTGTTAATAAACGCCAGGATCTTGGTTCAATGTTGCGTTAAATAGAAAACAATTCTGATTTCCCATTGGTTTTGTTAAAACAGGGTAATGGGCAACTTTGCAAGCATTTCCTTGGAAATTGGCGACTCGTGCTTCCGTGAGTTAATTTAAAAAAAAATTAAATAATTTAAAAGTCCTGCAGCCCAATTTGAATTGCCAATTGGACCGAGGCATTGTTATTCGAGCGCCCCTCTTCAGGTGCCCGGCGCTATTGATTAATGGATTACTGTCAATAAGGCGGCGGCTGGAGGGGGTTTAGACTGGGAATCGATTTGTTCGCCGTGTCGGAGCCGGACCATTGTCCGCGTTCCCTCGGCGGGCGAGTCCTTCGAGAGTCAGACGAGAAGCGAATGCAGCCATAAACCTCTTGGCCAGTTGGTTATTATTGCATCTTGTAGCGATGCATGGGTTCAAACGAGAGCCCGTCTGAAGGGTTCATTGAGGCCGCAGCTAACAGATTGCAATGGCCTTGACAATAATGGCAATCTAATGAGCGTTTAAACGTTACGGGAGTCTTTTGGACGAGGAAGACCTTTTATTTATTCATAGACAGTCATTTTCGCCTCCTCCTCCTCCTCCCCCCCTCCCCCTTTAAGGAAACAGCCGGCTTTTTTTGGGAGGTTGTTGTTGTTGAATCGATTGAAATCTGTCGGCTCGATCAAATCCCAAACCGAGTTTCAGATAAATGAACTGGAGGCAATCCGAGACTGATCTCCGACAGCAGCAGTCGGCTGCAGCGAAGCAGAAAATAAATAGCGCCCTTGTCATATTTTGACCCATTATCAAGTACTCCTCCCGTGTGGTTTCTCGGGACTTGACAGCTGGGTTCCTTGGTACCGCCGCCGTCCGCAGAATTGAACTGCAAATGAGCCCAAAGGGGGCTTTTCATGAGGGCAGGGGGGGAGAACCAGTCTGTGTGTTAGCGAATAAGTAAAATATCGCTCTCTCTGCAGGGAATATCTCCCGTGGTACAAACACCCTTCGAATCTCTCAATTTTAACTATTTAACCGCTGCAAATCTATGTTTTTTTTCAAATATAAAGTATTAACGCTGTAAGATTCTATAAATATAGCATGCAACAAAAACAGCTTGGTTATAATCCTTCCGAATACATGGCCCCATGTTTTAACAGAAGCATTTAAAAAAAACATTAGGAAAATCAGACTTGCAATCATTTCACAGTGCAAAAGTTAAACAAATATCTTCAGCCAGCATCTGCAGTTCCTTCCTACACACTCAACGTTAGAAACTTTATTAAAGTTCAGGACGTTTAGTGTTTGCACAAAAACTTCGAATTAGATTAGGAGGGAGAGGGGGGGGGGGGGGGGGGGAGCCTCGGATGTTTTAACTAATATAAATGACGTTGGGGCTGCTAAAAAAAACTTGAAAGTAGCCCCACATTTGCATTAAAATACAAAAAGGCCACAATTAAAAGAACTGAAAGAAAATGCTTACTCCTTTGTTTCGCTTTTCCCCCAGGTACTGTATTCTGTTCCTTGACTAGTAATAAAAGTGTCGTGCTGGCGGGGTGCTAATGACAAAAGTCTATGATCTTTGCTAATAACTTCTGAAAGTTGCAAATATTTTCTCGCAAAATTTCAAAGGATAAGCTGCAGATTTCAACATTGGGGACAGAGGCGTCTGAACCGAAATCTCTTGGAAGTCCTTCAAAGCCCAGACGGGGCAAAATAAAAAGAGTCTTACCATTGACTGGTTGCAAACATTTCTCCCCCTCCCCGCCCCGAAATGTATACAACTGACAAACACTCACCCTCACTAAAAAAAATAAACAGACTCGAATTCCTCCCCTCTCCTTTCACAGTTTGCAAAATAAATGTTACAAAAAAAGGTTACAGAGAGAATGTTTCAAATTGCAGAAGTCTTACCTACAAGCCCACTAGTTCCCAAGGAACGGCAAGTATTTAACAGGACGAAAAACAAACAGAAGTGGCATGAAAAACAAACAGTGCCCATAATGATATGTTTCGATCCTCGGTGTTTCTTTGATAAGACGCGTTTGGACTGAGAATTTGAGGAGCTGACAGCCTCATTTTCATGCGGGAGCGTCAGGGGCACCGGCGCGACCGCGGGCACGAGCCGGGCATGCCCAGCGCGCGTGCACGCCCCGCCAATGAGGCTGTTGCAAAAGCAGACGGGGACGCGCTTTGTGGCGGCGGCGGCGGAGGAGGAGGAGGAGAGAGAGGAGGAGGAGGAGGAGGAGAGAGGGAGCGCGCAGCGAGGCGAGGCTACTGGTGAATGATGCAGGAGCTGCGGAACGCGAGAGCGCGCGCGCGCGGCGTGTGGGACAGGGTTCGAAAATGGAACGCGGTCCCGGGGAAATGGAACACGGTCCCGGGGAGATGGAACGCGGTCCCGGGGAGATGGAACGTTGTTCCCGGGAAAATGGAACGTTGTTCCCGGGAAAATGGAACGCGGTCCCTGGATTTCCACCTCCCCTTCGCCGGCACGCGCAAGGTCCAACCTTCGCATTGATGACAGGAGTCTCCACCCTCTCTCGTCCCCCTCTATTTTTTTTTTCTCCGTTGCGCGTGCACGGAGGCGCAGAGGTTGCATCGCACACATCTGCAAAAAAGTGCGAGCTTTTGTTGTCTGCGTGGCCGGGGTGAGATCGCGCCTCTTGGGGGTAAGGAAGGGAGGAAGGAAGGAAGGAGGAAGGGTGGGTGTGTGAAGCTTCACCAGCAAGCAGGGGCGCGTTTGCAGAGGTGCGAGTTGTATCCCGAACGGGTGGGCTTCGCACCGCTCTCGTCGCTTCAAGAGCAAAACATTGCAAGCGAGCGTGCATTGCTTATCGTGGGGAGCATTGGGCCATTGCAACGAGCAACTATCTCTGTAACGGTGCAATGTCCCAGTGCGTCCGAAGCCGGGCTGCTGAGATGACACTTGTCTCTATCCACTGGCCGTTAGACCTGCCTTCGTTCCATTATCTTGGCGAGGAATTCCCAGAACTGTACCAATTCGAGTCGACAAAGCGTCAGTGTCCACCTCCTATCTCCTTGACAACCAAAGGGGAAGTCGTGTGATGTGGTTTTTTTTGCCCCAGATGTCAGAACAAAGGAATATGGATTAACTTGACACAAATATAATATAGAGATATTTACCTTCACAGTCATGAGTTTAATGGGTATGTTTGGACGGACTGTTTAAACGGAGGGTAGTGTGCCAATCTAGTGTTAAACCATCACTAATCCTGTGATGGTTTAAAGTTAAGATAGGCGCAAAATGCTGGAGTAACTCAGCGGGACAGGCAGCATCCCTGGAGAGAAGGAATGGGTGACGTTTCAGGTCGAGCCCCTTCTTCAGACAGAGTCAGGGGAGAGGGAATGAGACATATGGAAGGATAAGGTGTGAACACAAGAGTTCAAAGGGGACGAAGGTCAAGGAAAATGTAGAATAGATCATTGTTAACTCGGGGAAGTTGTCGAGACCCTTCTTCAGACTCGACTCGAAATGTCACCCATTCCTTCTCTCCAGAGATGCTGCCAGTCCCGCTGAGTTACTCCAGCATTTTGTGTCTATCTTCGGTTTAAACAAGCATCTGCAGTTTCTTCCTACACATGGTTTAGAGTTAAGCATGCAATAACGTGTTGATTAAAGCTTCTAAGAGCAGAACAATAGTAAGAGATGAGGGTTTTTTTTCTCAAAGTTACTGACTTTGCTGCATTTAATTCCCCGTGCGGGGGGATGGGGGGGGAAATCGCACAAAACACACTGAAGAGATGAAAGCTACTAATTTCCCCTGAGGTAACAATTAGATCAATGTGCTTGATGTGAATTAACGACATTAATTTTGCATGCACAGCATGGGCATAATTAACTATTTGTTGTAGGATCACGTTCTACAATGTTTGGATATTCTGATAAATTAAGATCCCGGAATTTGTTGACAGGCCAGCGTGTTTTCAATGAATATTTCTGAATATCAAATTGCCAAAATACAAATAAATCAGCAATGATGCTGGGCAACTCTCATAATTGCTTTAGAAGTGTCACTGTCTTCGAAACTAGTTAATGTTCCAAAAATAATCCATATTTCTATGTTACAAATGTCAAGCAGTAAAGGTTGCTGACTTAATTCCCATTTTACATTACATGATTCTGTCACAATTGTTATCGAGTGATACAGCATGTAAACAGGCCCTTCTGCCCAACTTACCCATATGCCCCAGATGCACTAGTACCACCTGCCTGCATTTGGTCCATATCCCTCGAAGCCTGTCCTATCCATGTACCTGTCTAATGTAAATGCCTCAAACACTTCCTCTGGCAGCTTGTTCCATACACCCACCACCCGTTGTGTGAAAAAGTTACCCCTCAGATTCCTATTAAATCTTTTCCCCTTCACCTTAAACCTATCCCCTCTAGTCTTCGATTCACCTACTCTGCATAAGAAACTCTGTGCATCTATCCAATCTATTCCTCTCATGACATACACCTCAATAAGATCATCCCTCATCTTCCTGCGCTCCAAGGAATAGAGCCCCAGGCTACTCAACCTCTCCCTGTAGCTCTGACTCTCTAGTCCTGGCAACATCCTTGTATATCTTCTCTGTACCCTTTCCAGCTTGACAACATCTTTCCTCTCACACAGTGCCCAGAACTGAACACAATATTCTAAATGGGGCCTCACAACATCTTACACAACTGCAACATGACCTCCCAACTTCTACACTCAATACTCTCTCTGGTGAAGGCCAATATGCCAAAAGCCTTTTTGACCACCCGATCTACCTGCGACTCCACCTTCAAGGAACCATACACCTGCACTCCTAGATCCCTCTGCTCTACAACATCCGCCAGAGCTCTAACACTCACATTCTTAGAGTGAAATGAAATAAGGTTTGAATTGAGGCCGCGGACTACATATTCTGGATATGCCCACAGATGTGTCAGATAAAAGAATATGCCAAGACAAGGAAATACATACAAGAGAGAGAGACCACAATTTTAGCCAAATTAGGCACAAAATGCTGGAGTAACTCAGCAGGTCAAGCAGCATCTCTGGAGAACATGGATAGGTGACATTTCAGGTCAGGACCCTTCTTCAGTCTGGAGAAGTGTCCCAACCTGAAATGTCACCTATCCACGTTCTCCATTTTTTTTTTTTTTTACACTTTTTTTTGTAAACCAGTATTTGCAGTTCCTTATTTCTAGAACCTAAGAGTGGAAATGTCAAAGACCAGAGGGCACAGCTTTAAGGTGAGAGGGGCAAATGTCAAGGGACATGTGCGAAGCAAGTTTTTTCACACAGAGTGGTGGGTGCCAGGGATGGCGGTGACATCACATAGGCACATGGATATGGATCATGTGCAGGAAGAGGATATTAGTTGAACCTGGCATCATGTTAAGCCAAAGGGCCTGTTCCTGTGATATGCTATAGTGTTCTGTGTTCTAATGTGTAGGAAGGAACTGCAGATGCTGGTTTACACCAAAGATAGGCACAAAATGCCGGAGTAACTCAACGGGTCAGGAGAAAAGGAATAGGTGAAGCTTCAGGTCGGGTCGGACTCTGAGGAAAGGTTCCGACCCGAAACGTCACCTATTCCTTTTCTCCAGAGATGCTGCCTGACCCGTTGAGTTGCTCCAGCATTTTGTGCCTATCATCATTCCATGTTCTATTGCGGGTTAACAGGACAAAGTAATGGAAAATAGACACAAAATGCTAGAGTAACTCAGCGGGACAGGCACCTACTCCTTTTCTCCAGAGAGGATGTCTGACGGGCTGAATTACTCCAGCGTTTTGTGTCTATGTTAGGTTTGTTGGCTTCGGTAACATTGTAAATGTGTAGGATAGTGCTAGTGTATGGTATGGGGTGATCGCTGGTCGGCATGGACTCAAGGGGCCAAAGGGCCTTTTTTGACAACATATCCTCTGAAGCCTAAAGTAAAATCAAAGACAAACGGTGCAACTGCACTAAAAAGAAATGAAGGCACTTAATTACTAATAACTCGCACCCAATGTGCTTTTTAAGGATTCAAGGCGAAACACTAATTGACGGTATGAAAGGGAGTTCTGTGTCTACACACTTTTTTCACCGATAAAAAGTTGAAAGTTTTCTTGTTCATCTTTGTGTTGAATGCAATTGTTCCCCTGGCCAATTAAGCACTTCATTAGAAAGTGGAATCGCAAATGTAAATATTGTCCTGTTCTTTGTAATTAAAGACCCATTATCCATTTAACCGGGGGGGGGGGGGGGGGTGCGGGTGGGTGCACAAGCAGGTGAAATCCCGGGTTTGTTTTCTCTCTTGGAATGGAAAATTGCATCAGGTCGCTTGTTTCAGTTCGAGCCCTTGCAGAGATCAGAAGGAGCCCGCCCTCCTCCGTTTATTTTAACAAGTTTCCCTGGGAGTGTGTCTTGTCCGGTCCCAATGGCTCCGCTGCTGCTGTAATTACATCCATATACACAAACATCTTTCCCTTCCGCCCTACCTTTCTACATTCAAACTGATTGATTCTGGGCCTCCGTTTGCAGGCACTTAAAAACAAAATAATGCTTTCCATTAGTAAGGAGTAGCAGCAATGCCACTTGAAAGCGAAACACAAGGTGTAGGAAGGGACTGCAGATGCTGGTTTACGCCGAAGACGGACGCACAATGAATGCCGGAGTAACTCAGTAGTTCTATAGTGCTTTGTTTTTCAAAAGCTCAGCGGGCCAGGCAGCATCTCTGGAGAAGAGGAATAGGTGACGTTTCGGGTTGTGGCCTTTCTTTTATGCTCCAAGGAACTAATCATTCCTTGATCCGCGTCCCGTTTTCAAACCTCGCCCCTCTTTATCTTCTGTGTCTCCCTCTCCCCTGACTCTCAGTCTGAAGAAGGGTCTCGACCCGAAAAGTCACCCGATTCCTCTCTCCAGAGATGCTGCCTGACCAGCCGAGTTCCTCCAGCACTTTGTCTGTCTTCACCGTAAACCAGCATCTGCAATTACTAATTATAGATTTCAGAATGTGGAAGTAGATGGTGACCCGCTGAGTTACTCCAGCATTTTGTGTCTAACTTTAAATAAAAGGACTGAAGATAAATATATTTATGCATTTAATTATATTTAAAATATATATGCATTAAAAAAATTAAATGTGTATTTAAATATGCTTTTTTTTTTTAAATGCATATATATTTTATAGGACGAAAGAAGGGTCTGAAGTAGGGTCTCGATCACGAACGTCACCAACTCCTTCTCTCCAGAGATACTGCCTGACCAGCTGAGTTATTCCAGCTTTTTATGTATATTAAAAAAACATTTAAAACATAAAAAACATCTATCAGTCTGAAGAAGGGTTTCGGCCCGAAACGTTGCCTATTTCCTTCGCTCCATAGATGCTGCTGCACTCGCTGAGTTTCTCCAGCATTTTTGTGTACCATTTAAAATTTAAATATGCATTAAAAAAAAAAATGCATGAGGTTTTTTTTAACCGCCTCAATGATTAAACCTGCATGTTTTCTTAACAAACGCAGCCGCTTTTCTGCACATCAAGAGCAGAAACGATGTTTTTAAGATATTTAATTCCGGTGTATGAAACATACACGCCTATTTATTAAACGCCGGTTCAAACGTGCATAGCAACAAGCGTAAAAGTAATAACGTGTTAATTTTAATTGCACGACGTGTCCACAATAAGTGGGGGATGTGTACAGACCGGGTGAATAATGCTCGCTCAATGAATGAACGTTGACTCAACATAGCTTTTCCCACGCTGGCGAGCTAGCGAGCACCGTCTCTTGTTAACTTGTTGAGGTCGAGCGCCTCCTACCGATGACCGAACGGGGGTTCAATGATGTTACAGGTGGGACCAGAACACAAACACACAAAAACCATTGCATGCCCGATCGATCAAAGCTCCCAGAAATACAGAGACGTTTTTTTTGGGGAGGGGGAGAAAAAAAAAATCAGACATTCAGCGGATGAAAGAAAGATGTTTGAATCTGTTAGTCGAAATCCAGACGCATTGTTACCGCTGAGAAACCATTATCATTTTGCAAGACAAGCAGATGTTACCTTGCTTGGAGCATTGTCGTTTTAAAATACACTTTTCTCATTCTCAGTTGTTCGGATCGGCAGCTGTCTTTTGGAATCGGGGAAGCAACAAAGTTATCTTTTTGCAAAACAGTCTACAATTTCAGCCCCTCGGTGCCATTGGACGTTCAGTTAGTTGTTTGGCCGTAATAACAAAATCAATATATATTTTTTATCCAAAACCCACGAAAATAAAAGCACGCGTGTCAAATTTGGGGGGGGGGGGGGGGGCATGAGTTCAGATTTGTAACACTAGACAGTGTAACACTTTGCAGAAAAACATATCTTGTCCGATTATTAGGACATTATTCAATTCCTAGCTGACATTTCTTTGAGCGTTGACTTCACAAAGGTGGGTTTATTTTTTTTGTCTGGTGAATATTTAATGCTATTTATCATATTTCCTTAGGTCGTGCCATTGCAATTCACATGATCAATGATAAAAAAAAATGTTGTAATAACTTAATGTTATAATCCTTTCTGTCCCAGACACACGTTATATAAATAGTATATATATAGTATACTGTATATACACTGTGTAGTATAGTATGTAGTATGATATATATATATACACACATATATATATCTTGATATCTATATCTATCTATTCATATCTAAATATATAATATATCTACTATATATATAGTAGATATATATTGTATATTATATATATATATCTGTGTGTGTGTCTATATATATATGTGTGTGTGCATGTCTATATATATGTATATATGTGTATATATGTATATATATATATATACACACATATATATATAGACACACTATATGTGTGTGTGTGTGTGTGTGTCTATATATATATATATATGTGTGTGTGTGTATGTGTGTCTATATATATATATATATGTATGTTTGAATTGCAGCTTTGTGTTAGAGTTGGGGTATCGCCTCGTTAATGGTCCCATCGTGACCGGCGCTTCCAGACCACATCATTACCCCCACATACAAAGGCAGAATAGCGCGATTGAAGCGTTCTCGGGGGTGGTGGTGGTGGGGGGGGGGGGGTTAAGGCGTGAAAATCACAGAAACGTCTGCTCACTTTAAAAAAAAAACGTGTGTGGATTTACTAAATGGGAGGCCACGGGTGGCCCCGGGACACACCGAGCTCCATTCATTAATCCCACAGTGTGGAGAAAAGCCCTATACAATCCTCTTTCCAATGACAGGATAATAAAACAAGGCAGAAGAGAGAGGGAGGGAGGGAGAGGGGGGGGGTTACTCCACTCTGCCAGAAGATCAGTGCGACCCGCGTTCTGAATGAAGGGCAGCCAACTGTTAAAATTGTTATTTACATTTCCAGCTGTTTAACTAGCGATTTGTCCATCATAATAGCTCTTTAAGCTTTTAAACGGTGGAAACAGCCATTCTCATGATTCAGAAACGAAACCAGGGTTACTCTGTCTAACTGTGAAAATAATGGTTGGATATCTCATCCAAGCACGCCAGCGTTGCATCTATCGTTTCTCACAGAGTCAAGGCAATTTTTATTTCTGGGGATTCATGTTATCAATGAATTGGTTTCACCTCGAGTGGTCAATACGGTTAAGATTCTTTGCAGAATCGCAAATCAAGTCATTTGAAGAATTAATTCGTCTAAATGTAGAATATTGAGGGGAAAATAGTTTTGATTGTTTTTTTTAAACAAATTGAGACCTGTACAAGATGAATGTAAGCAAACACTTGTTTTTTTTTGTTAGCTGCAACATCAGTGAATGAGTGCAAGAACAAAGTCTGAAGAAGGGTTTCGGCCCGAAACGTTGCCTATTTCCTTCGCTCCATAGATGCTGCCTCACCTGCTGAGTTTCTCCAGCATTTTTGTCTACCTAGTGCAAGAACAAAGTTTGTTCTTTGTACCTTTCCATACCTATCTGTTCCCTCTCCCCTGACTCTCAGTCTGAAGGAGGGTCTCGACCCGAAACATCACCTATTTCCTTCTCTCCAGAAATGCTGCCTGTCCCGCTGAGTTACTCCAGCATTTTGTGTCTATCTTCAGTGTAATAAGACCATTATTTTTAATGCTTCTTATGTAACTAACGCACAATATACTGCCTATATATTTAAAACAGATTTTGTTAATATTTTAAACAATACTAACAAAGGGTCCTGACCCGAAACGTCACTTGGCCTTTTTCTCCAGAGATGCTGCCTGACCCGTTGCGTTTTTTCCAGCACTTTGTGTCTATCTTTATTTCAAACATGAGTTTGACTTGATAGTACTAATGTAAAGTATTAATTTGAGTTTCACTGTACCTTCATTGGTACACGTGACAATAAACTGACCTTGGAACCTGACCTTTGATGTGATTATACAGCAAAGGAATGATTGGGTTAACATATGATGAGTGTTTGATGGCACTGGGCCTGTACTCGCTGGAGTTTAGAAGAATGAGGGGGGACCTCATTGAAACTTATCGAATAGTGAAAGACCTGGATCGAATGGATGTGGAGAGGATGTTTCCACTAGTGGGAGAGTCTAAGACCAGAGGGCATAGCCTCAGAATAAAAGGATGAACCTTTAGAAAGGAGATGGGAAGGAATTCTTCAGTCAGAGGGTGGTGAATCTGTGGAATTTATTGCCACGGATGGCTGTGGAGGCCAAGTCAATGGATATGTTCAAGGTGAAGATTGACAGATTCTTGATCAGTGTTATGGGTGTCAGGGTTATGGGGAGAAGGCAAGAGAATGGGGTTGAGAGGGAAAGATAGTTTAGCCATGATTGAATGGCGGAGTAGGCTTGATGGGCTGAATAGCCTAATTCTGCTCCTCGTACATATGAAAGCTATTCACTGTACCTCGGTACATGTGACAATAATAAACCTAAACATGTTGGAAAATCCAACTCTGTGGCTGGGGGTTGGCCTAAACGTCTCAGGGGCCCATGCAGATAAAAAGAACGGCAATATTTTGCTTAATATTCTGGGAATGGTGAAAGAACTGGAGACGGATTTAGCCAGGGGAGTTAGTCACTCCAGCACTGTATCTATTTGTATTATTTGTTATGTTTATCATCACTGTATCTATACTCTTTAGTCTGTGAGCTTTATGTGAACAGAGAGATTCAATGACCCTGGTGTATAAGACAAGAAATGAATCTGAATTGAAATCCTTTGTGACTTTCTAAAAGAGTAATACCAGCTTCTCATTGAACAAAACCATGGAGTGATCTAGGTGAATGCTGTCCCAAACTGTACCATCTTTACTAATGTCCAGCTGTGAACAGAGGATGCCTTCTGAAGCCTAATGTACTTTAGACAATAGACAATAGGTGCAGGAGTAGGCCATTCGGCCCCTCGAGCCAGCACCGACCGCCATTCAATGTGATCACGGCTGATCATCCACAATCAGTACCCCGTTCCTGCCTTCTCCCCATATCCCCTGACTCCGCTATCTTTAAGAGCTCTGTCCAGCTCTCTCTTGAAAGCATGCAGAGAACCACCCTCCACCGCCCCCTGAGGCAGAGAGTTTCACAGACTCACCACTCTCTGTTTTTCCTCATCTCCGTTCTAAATGGCTTACCCCTTAATCTTAAAATGTTCAGAGATACAACGTGGAAACAGGCCCTATAGCCTACCATGTGTAGGAAAGAACTGCAGATGCTGGTTAAAATCGAAGGTAGCCATAAAATGCTGGAGTAACTCAGCGGGACAGTCTGAAGAAGGGTCTCGACCCGAAATGTCACCCATTCCTTCTCTCCAGAGATGCCGCTGAGCCACTGAGTTACTCCAGCGTTTTGTGTCTACCTGCAGACCATCAAGTCCACGCCGACCATCGATCACCCGCATACCTGTTTTATGTTGTCCCAATTTTGTATCCTAAATATTAGTTGCAATTTACAGAAGGCAATTGACCTACAAATCTGCACATCTTGGTAATGCGGGAGGAAACCGCAGCACCCGGAGAAAACCTACACGGTCACTGGGAGAACGTACAAACTCCGTACAGACAGCACCCGTAGTCAGGATTGAACCCAGGTCTCTGGCGCTGTATTGCAGCAACTCTACCGCTGCGCCACCGTGCCGCTCAATCCAGCAAACTTCCTCACATTTGTACTCTCTTGCTCTGATAGAGCCTTGCATATCATGTGGTACAAGCTGTGCTTTACTTCATCAAGCTACTAAAGTAACAAATCTTAAAACGTTGCTGTTTAGTTCACGGTGGTGATGTATTGCTGAACCTGACAATAACTTGCGGCAAGTGGCGCAGCGGTAGAGTTGCTGCAATACAGCGCCAGAGACCCGGGTTCAATCCTGACTACGGGCTGCTGTTTGTATGTTCTCCCCGTGACCTGCGTGCGTTTTCTCCTGGTTTCCTCCCGCACTCCACAGACGTACAGATTTGTAGGTTAATTGGCTTGGTGTAATTGTAAATTGTCCCTAAGATCGTGTAGGATAGTGTAAAAGGCCTGTCCCACTTGGGCGTCATTTATGCGTAATTTACGCGACATCCTAAAAATTGGTTGGCGGGCCATGATGCGCGCATGGCGCGTGGTGAGGCGTGGTGGCGTGTGCAGTGACGCGCAGTAGCGCGCGGCGTCCCAGGATTTTGGGATGCTCAATATCCTCACATGCCACTTGCATGACACGCAAATGACGCCCAAGTGGGACAGGCCCTTTAGTGTGCAGCAATCGCTGGTCTTGGCCGAAGGGTCTGTTTCCGCGCTGTATCCCTGACTTAAACTAAACTTAGTGAGAGATTAATTAGTAAGAGACTAATCTGTTCCACTGACACAAAGTGTTGGTGTATCTCAGTTTGAGTTATGATGTGATGGTTCATGGGCAGAACCTAGTTCCCAGAATGTAAACAACAAACACTGACGGGCCTGCCTTTAAAGTGAGAGGGCAAAGCTAAAGATGTGGTGGGCACGTTTTTTACACAGAGGGCGGCGGGTGCCTGGAATGGGCTGCCAGAGGTGGTGGTTGAGACAGAGAGGTTAGTGGCATTCTGAGGCTTTTGGACAGGCACATGTATACGCGAGGAATGGAGGGATATGGATTATGCACAAGCAGATAAGAGTTGGTCTTGGCATTATGTTCAGCACATGAATGTGGGCCGAAGGGCCTGTTTCTGTGCTGTACCATTCTATGTTCTATGTTCTACAATTGAAATTAGGTCTGAAGAAGGGTCTTGACCCAAAATGTCACCTATTTCTTCTCTTCAGAGATGCCTGCTTGACCCGCTGAGTTACTCCAGCATTTTGTGTCTACCTTCGATGTAAACCAGCACCTGCAGTTCCCTCCTACACATTGAAGTTAGTATTTATTTTGCAGTTGTACGCGTTGTGATGTGTGGCCGATGCAACATAAGTTTCCAATGCTTCGTAAAGGAACATTTAACAAATTGTTAAGGCATAGAAATGGATTGGAAACCATTTGTAAAACGATCTTTGATAGAACAATAAGATTCTGATTTTTTTTTGAGAGCATGTGGACAACCTGCCACTTGACAGCTAAGATAGACACAAAATGCTGGAGTAACTCAGCGGCTCTGGCAGCATCTCTGGAGAGAAGGAATGGGGTGACGTTTTGGGTCGAGACCCTTCGTCAGACAGTCTGAAACGTCACCCATTCCTTCTCTCCAGAGACGTTGCCTGTCCCGCTGAGTTACCCCAGCATTTTGTGTCTATCTGCGGTGTAAGCCAGCATCTGTAGTTCCTTCCTACACTTGACAGCTATTTCACATTATTTGCCCATCTGATGCACAAGCTGTCGCCAGGGTGACCAGACACATGTCTGGCGTTTCAGCTGAACCCAAGTAATGACCAATGCATATTCTCCCCTTAAAAAAACGCTGCACACCTTCAAAGGACTTTCGGGAGAATGGAACCTCTTTTGTTCAGGGTTCTGGCATATATTGTGGCTCAATCAATCGGGGTGATGTGTGCATCAAATGGTTCCTATGCAAATATCTTTTAAAGCATTTAGCCCTCGTTATCACCGAAACGGTTAAATCTGTAGCGCCTATGTATAAATTTACGTCTTTTAATTAGCTTGAAGAATCATGAATCTGATACTCTGGGCAAAAACGCAATAAACAAATGAGGGAATGGAGATCTGAGTGAATCCTTACAATGGATAGAAACAGGATATGCAGGAACAAGTGAATGGGTAACAGCCAGTTTTTGAGATTCATACAATCTTTCCCACTTTGATGTTGTCCTCAAGAGGAAACTGCGGGAGCCTCCTACTGAAATTAACCTCACTTTGCACAATTACAAGAGAGCCGTAAAGCTGTGAGCTGATCGTTTTTGTCACGTTAACGTTTAAAAACTGCACAACACCTCAAGAGAGAAACTCAGCGTAAGAATTGAGTCTAATGTGTTGGTTTTCGCAAAGTGCAACTGCAAATGTTTGCAAAACCAGGCAGGGAACAAGAACATCCATTGCATGGCTTTTGCGGTTGCAGCTCCTAGACTATGGAACAGCATCCCTCTTCCCATCAGAACTGCCCCCTCCATCAACTCTTTTAAGTCTAGACTTAAAACTTATTTCTACTCTCAAGCCTTTCTTGAGGTCCTCTGAGGGAGCGCTGTATGTATTTATGTATGTATTGTTGATCTATGTACCACTGTTTGTAGCAAGTTAGTACCTGCACTAATGTAAAGCACTTTGGTCAACGAGAGTTGTTTTTAAATGTGCTATAGAAATAAAATTGACTGACTGACTGACTGATTGAGTGTGTCTAGTTAGACCGTGACAAAACGTTGCAAAAGTGAAATAAATAATTTTCTTGTCGTTTAGTTTAGTTTCGAGATACAGCGCGGAAACAGGCCCTTCGGCCCACCGAGTCCACGTCGAACAGCGATCCCCACACGCCAACACCATCCTACACACACCAGGGACAATGTACAATTATACCAAGCCAATTAACCTACAAACCTCTACATCTTTGGAGTGTGGGAGGAAACCAGAGGTCTCAGAGAACCGATTCCTGGTCACCCATTCCTTCTCTCCAGAGAAAACACACGCAGGTCACGGGGAGAACGTACAAACTCCGTACAGACAAGCACCAATAGTCAGGATCGAACCCAGGTCTCCGGCGTTGTAAGGCAGCAACTCTACCACTGTGCCACCCATGATGTAGAAGCATTCATATTACTTAGACACAAGGGAAGCACAGTGGCGCAGTGGTAGAGCTGCTGTCTTGCAGCGCAAGAGAGCCGGGTTCAATCCTAGCTACGGGTGCTGTCTGTGCAGAGTTTGCATGTTCTCCCCGTGACCATGTAGGATTTCCCCGGGTCCTCTAGTTTCCTCCCACACTCCAAGGACGTGCAGGTTTGCTAGTTAATTGGCTTCTGTAAATTGCCCCCAGTGTGTTTGATAGAACTAGTGTATGGGAGATCGATGGTCAGCGCAGACTCGGGGGGCCGAAGGGCCTGTTTCTACACTGTATCTCTAAACCAAACATGGACTTGGAGTAACTCAACGAGTCAAGCGGCATCTCTGGAGAGCTTGGATAGGTGATGTTTCGGGTCAGACTCTTCCCAGTCTGAAGAAGGGTCCCAACCTGGAACGTCACCTATCCATGTTCTCCAGAGATGCTGCCTGACCCACTGAGTTACTCCAGCACTTTGTGTCTATTTTAAAGTGTAGGATTAGTTGTGATCCAAAAGGTTGACTGCAGCGCCCTCTGGTGACAGCAAGTGGACAGCGCAGCTCCAATTATGTACACTGGGTGAAGTTGAAGGCTGCAGTTTAGTTTATAACCATATAACCATATTACAATTACAGCATGGAAACAGGCCATCTCGGCCCTTCTATTGAGACACACCATAGAAACATGCCCATCGGCCCACCAAGTCCTTGCCGACCATCGATCACCTCTTCACACTTGTTCTATGTTATCGCACTTCCCCATCCACTCCCTACACACTTGGTACAATTTTACAGAGGTCAATTAACCTACGTAGAGTGGCGCAGCATTAGAGCTGCTGCCTTATGGCGCCAGAGACCCTGTTTCGATCCTGACTGTGGGTGCTGTCTGTGCGGAGTTTGTACGTTGTGACCGTGTGGGTATCGTCCGGGGGCTCCAGTTTTCTCCCACATCCCAAAGATGTGCAGGTTAGTAGGTTAATTGGCCTCTGTAAAATTGCCCCTAAAGTTTGGTGGGAAGATGTGGTTAGTGTTGGGATTCCTTAAGGGCCTGTCCCATTGTACAAGTTCATTGAAGAGTTCTCCCGAGTTTCCCCTGATTCGAACACGGAGAATTATGGTAATAGCCTTTCGTAGGTACTCGGGGCTCTCGTGGACATTTTTCAACATGTTGAAAAATCTTCCCGAGCTTACCGCGTTTCCCGGGTACCTGCCGTTAGCGTTACGAGCCACTAAGAGACGTCCCCGAGCTCCGACGTACCCGCTACGTACATTCTACGTGCTTCCACGAGTTTGATTTTTTTTTAAACTCGGGAGAGCTCTTGAATTAGCTCGTACAGTGGGACAGTTCCTTTAGGGGGTGATGGAAATGTCGGAGGATAACATGTTGGATGTGGAGGCTGGCAGGGTGAAGGGTGAGGACCAGGGGAACTCTGTCCTTGTTGCATTTTGGGGAAGGGGGAACTTTGGGACTCAGAGAAGACATTTGTGAGGGCTTTATCCTTGACAGAAGGGGAAAACTGACATTTCCTAAAGAAAAAGGGCATCTTGAATGTTACTCCTGCACTTTGTGCCTATCTTTGGTATAAACCAGCATCTGTAGTTCTTTGTTTCCACACGAGTTCTATGTTATCCCACTTTCTCATCCACTTCTCAGCTAGTGACTCTTCTTCAGCAAGAAATCACCAGCTACAAGAGGAAAGTCCCCCCCCTGCTCCTTGGACAATCGTCAGCTGACCAACGACCTGAACGAATTCTACTGCAGGGTCGATAAACAGAAACTGAACCCTGGTACCCCCTCCCCCCCTCCCCAACCAACACTTCACACCTACTCACAGCCTGACTCCAGTCTGCAAAGACTGGGCCATCGTCCACTACCCACCCCCTCCTTGCTGCCCAACTTCAGTCTGGCCACTTCTCCATCACTAGAAATAGAATAGAAATTGAGGAGGTGGAGAGGCTGTTCAGAAGACAGAAAGGCCTGAAATCTCCAGGACCGGACAATGTTTCCCCCTCTACCCTCAAGCTCTGTGCCGAAAAACTGGCACCAGTCTACACAGACATTTTCAATCTGTCCCTCCAAACCTGTACTATCTCTGCCTACTTCAAAGTCTCCACTATAGTCCCTGTACCCAAAAAGACTACTGGTCTTAATGACTACAGGCCTGTCGCACTGACCTTGAAAGACTTGTGCTGTCCATGCTGAAATATATCACGAACCCCCTGCTGGACCCCCTGCAGTTTGCATACTGGGCCAATAGATCAGTGGATGACGCAGTCAACCTAGACCCGCACTTCATCCTCCAGCACCTAGACCGCCAGGGGACCTATGCAAGGATTTTGTTTGTTGATTTTAGCTCTGCATTCAACTCATTGTGCCAGAGCTACAATACTCCAAACCTTCCAAGTTGACTGTGCCTGAACCCCTCTGTCAGTGGATCACCAACTTCCTGACAGACAGGACCGAGCATGTGAGGCTGGGAAAGCACATCTTGGACCCGCAGACCCTCAGCATAGGAGCACCGCAAGGCTGCGTACTCTCCCCTCTCCTCTAACCTCTCTACACCAATGACTGCACCTCCACAGACTCCTCTGTGAAGCTTCTCAAGTTTGCGGATGACACAACACTGATTGGACTGATCCAGGATGGGGAGGAATCTGCCTACAGACAGGGAGTGACACAGCTGGCGTCCTGGTGCCATTGCAACAACCTAGAGCTCATTGTTCTTAAGACAATGGAATTGATAGTAGACTTTACGAGAGCTCCCCCTCCCCTCTCCCCACTCACCATCAACAACACCACAGTCACATCTGTGGAGTATTTTAAGTTCCTGGGAACCATCATCTCCAAGGACCTTAAGTGGGGGACACCATCGACTCCACAGTCAAAAAGGCCAACACGAGTAGTTTTCCACGAGTAGTAGCTCTACTCAATAACCAAAAGTCTGTAGCCTCTTTTTGCTCTGATATTTTATTTCATTCACATGTTTAAACTGTAATGTTTTAATATTAATGTTTAATGTTTTATGTCTCATTCTTAATTATTACTGTATGTCGTGTTGTTATTTGTGAGCGGAGCACCAAGGCAAATTCCTTGTATGTGTACATAATTGGCCAATAAACTTATTCATTCATTCATTCAGACCAGGGATATTTTTCTTCTACAGAGGCCAATTAACCTACAAACTCACAAATCTTTGGGATGTTATCCCAGCTGTTATCCAAATGAACCATCCTACCACAACTAGAGACTAGTCCTGAACTACTATCTACCTCATTGGGGCCCCTCAGTATCTGTACACTCGATTGTAATCATGTATTGTCTTTCTGCTGACTGGTTGGCGCAACAAAAGCTTTTCATTGTACCTCGGTACATGTGACAATAACCTAAATTAACATTGTGGGAGGAAACCGGAACACCTGGAAAACGCATGTATTCACAGGGAGAACGTGCAAACTCCACACAGTTGACACCCGGGTTCAGGATCGAACCTGGGTCTCCTGGGCATTGTTAGATAACACCTTTGTCACTGTCGGAGACGCTCTGTAGAGTGAGTCTGAATCAGTGTCCCGACCCGAAACGTCACCTGTCCATTTTCTCCAGAGATGCTGCCTGAACCGCTGAGTTAGAAACATAGAAAATATGTGCAGGAGGAGGCCATTCGGCCCTTCGAGCCAGCACCGCCATTCATAATGATCATGGCTGATCGTCCCCAATCAATAACCCGTGCCCGCCTTCTCCCCATATCCCTTGATTCCACTAGCCCCTAGAGCTCTATATAACTCTCTCTTAAATCCACCCAGTGACTTGGCCTCCACTGCCCTCTGTGATAGGGAATTCCATAAATTCACAACTCTCTGGTTACTCCAGCATTCTGTGTCTGTCTTTGACATCTGCATTTTCTTGTTAGTACTTTCTATATATTAGGTTGTATATATGTAGCAAATTTGTGCAACATGAATGACTTTACATTGGAACCAGTGGGTATCTACACAAACAGCAATGGCTGGGTATCTGAAACTGTCGATGTAAATGTTGACACAATGAACTGCAGATGCTGGTTTACAAAGTTCTGGAGTAACACAGCGGGACAGGCAGCATCTCTGGAGATCATGGATTGGTGACGTTTCGGGTCGGGATCCTTCTGCAGACTGGGAGTATGCAATGTAGCTTCAATGTGGCTAATTGTACAATTATTATTCCTCCAGTTTATTCAAGTTCATTAATCAAATTTGAAAATTCCCTTCTTAGCAGAAACCGAAAAGTTATTGTTTTTCACAAAATGCTGGAGTATTTTGACAGAATCTCTGGAGAAAAGGAATAGGTGAGGTTTCAGGTCGGAACTCTTCTGAAGGTTCCTAACCCGAAATGTCTCATATAGGGAGGTTGCACGGCAGTCGGGTCACGACCCATGACCCATACTGTTGCTACACTACGCCAAGTGGATTACACGCGATGAACTGCAGGTAAGCTCTTACCATTGTTTCCAGCGTAGCGGGCCCGTTAAAACACGCCGAAATTGTCAATTTTTGCGCTGTAAATAATTATGGAAATCGGGATAAGCGTGGGAGACATTTAGCCAACTTCAGAATTCAAAAAGTGAGGAGAAATGACGGTAGATTGAAGCGAGAGCTGAAGGGGACAACAACAGCCAAAGTGCTTGGCGAACATTGGCCGTTTGCTCACTGCATTTCATCAACTAAGGCATTATTTGTGTTTTTTCTTGATTCCTTTGGCATCTAAAAAGTTTCAGAAGGGATAAATCTGGCTGTAAAATTTTAAAATCGCCCCTGGTTCTCGTGGGTTTTTACATACAAAAAGAAAACGCCTCTGAAGCAAAATTTTACAGCCAGATTTATCACTTCTGAGACTTTTTAGATACCAAAGAAATCAAGAAAAAAAACAAATAATGCCTTACCGTTGATGAAATGCAGTGAGCAAACGCGATAATTCACAATATTTTCAATTCCGATATCTGCACGGCCAATGTTCGCCAAGCACTTTAGCTGCTGTTGTCCCTTCAGCTCTCGCTTCTCTTTACCTTCATTTGGCTTCACTTTTGGGATTGTGAAGTTGGGTACATGTCTCTCACACTTACCCCGACTTACACAATTATTTACAGCGAAAAAATTCGACATGTTGGAGGTTTTTAACAGGTAGGAAAGTACGCGTTTCTTGCATTAATAACATATACTGGAAGTTACGGATGTCCTCCAGATGGATTGAGTGGCTCCGTGCGTCAAGCCCTATGACCCAGTGACCTTACGTGCAACCCCCCTCCTATTCCTTGTTCTCCAGAGATGCTGCCTGGCCCGCTGTGTTACTCCAGCACTTTGTGTCTATCTTCGGTAACAAAGCAGCACCTGCAGCTCCTTCCTGCAGCAGTTGGTTTTTCAGTGGGCTTTTGGAATTATAAAGATTTCTACTTGGATGACAACGAAAGCTATTTTCTGTCGGGCCAAGATAATTCAAGTGGGGGAAGACGTTGCCTTTAAGCGGCGGGGCGTGGACGTTGCCTTTAATCGGCGGCGCGCACGGAGCGCGGTGGCGGTGGTGAAGATGGAGCAGGGCCCGGAGCAGCAGCAGCAGCAGCAGCAGTTCCAGCTGTTTGCAGATGTGCATGGCGCGGCGCTGCGAGCCTCGGGGGTGCCCCCGCTCTACTGGGAGAGTTTGCAACAGAAGCTGGCGCAGGAGGTGGTTGCATTTCACAGTTTGCAGCGGGTGGAGGTGTTTGCAACGTTGCATTTCACGGTTTGCAGCGGCCGCACCGTGCATGTGGGTCTGGCCATGTGTTTGCAACGTTGCATTTCACGGTTTGCAGCGGCCGCACCGTGCATGTGGGTCTGGCCATGTGTTTGCAACGTTGCATTTCACGGTTTGCAGCGGCCGCACCGTGCATGTGGGTCTGGCCATGTGTTTGCAACGTTGCATTTCACGGTTTGCAGCGGCCGCACCGTGCATGTGGGTCTGGCCATGTGTTTGCAACGTTGCATTTCACGGTTTGCAGCGGCCGCACCGTGCATGTGGGTCTGGCCATGTGTTTGCAACGTTGCATTTCACGGTTTGCAGCGGCTATACCGTGGGTCGGGGTCTGACCGTGTGTTGCAACCTCTTCCGGACCCAGAGAGGCTGCAGTGAGTGACTACCCGACTGGCGTTTCATCTGTGTTAAAAAAAACAATACATCGTCTCATGCATCCATAGGCCAACAATGCAAGGGCCACAGTGGGATACTGTCACTTTAAAGTTGCAGCCCAGACTAGCAGAGCAGAAGCATCAAAGGGCAGTGGTGAACATTAAAAGTACCCAGAATTGGTCACCAGTTAGAGAGTCATAGAGTCCTACAACTTGGAAACAGGCCCTTCGGCCCAACTTGTCCCAGCTACATTAGTCCCACCTGGTAGACATGTGTTTGATCCATATCCCACCAAACCTGTCTTATCCATGTACCTGTCCAAACGTCTTTTAAATGTTGGGTTAGCCCCTGCCTCAACTCCCACCTCTGACAGTGCGTTCCATACACCCACCACCCTCTGTGTGAAGTAGTTACCCCTCAGGTTCTGATTAAATCTTCCCCTTCTTACCTTAAACCTATGTCCTCTGATACTTGATTTCCCCACACTAGGTAAACGACTGTTCATTCATCCTATCTGTTCCTCATGATCTTAGACACGTCCATAACAGAACCTTTGGAGATTGAATGGGAACAAAACATTATTTACCCAGGTGTATGGGATTAGCAGCAAATATAAGCAGGAACTTATGAAAAGAACTCTAATGGGATATCATTATGGGATGAAAACATTATTGTTTAGCTATTGGGTTTTACTTGAGAATTTATATTTAAAATATTTTTTAAACTATTTTGGTAAGTCTGGAAAGTTGTCGGCTGGAGCAGTGAATGTGCGAACATTTTGAGTAGAAACACAGAACTGCAGATGCTGGTTTATACCAAAGATAGATAGACACAAAGTGTTGGTGACTGAAGAAGGGTTTCGGCCCGAAACGTTGCCTATTTCCTTCGCTCCATAGATGCTGCTGCACCCGCTGTGTTTCTCCAGCATTTTTGTCTACCTTCGATTTTCCAGCATCTGTAGTTCCTTCTTAAACAAGTGTTGGGTAACTCAGGCAGCATCTCTGGAGAAAAAGGATGGGTGACATTTTGGGTTGGGACCTTTCTTCAGTCGAAATCAAAGATACTAGAGGATACTCCTCTTGTTTAAGAAGGAACTGCAGATGCTGGAAAATCAAAGGTAGACAAAAATGCTGGAGAAACTCAGCGGGTGCAGCAGCATCTATGGAGCGAAGGAAATAGGTAACGTTTCGGGTCGAGACCCTCTAGTATCTTTGGTCGAAATGTCACCGATCCATGTTCTCCACAGATGCTGCCTGACCTGCTGAGTCATTCCAGCACTTTGCGTCTGTGGGAAAATTCTGAAGTGCACCAAAATTGTTTAAGTGTGGAGCAGGTGATTAACTTTGAATTTGTTGTGGACAAAAAATAAAACCGTGGCTGCAGCATTTCATTAAACCTAGTAAATGTTGGAAAGGATTTGGAACATGGAACAGTACAGTGCAGGAACAGGCCCTTCGGCCCACAATGCCTGTGCCGAACATGATGCCAAGATAAACCACTCCTCTTCCTGCGCATGATCCTATATCCCCTGCCTATCCATGTGCTAATGTAAAGCTTCTTAAACACCACTGTCTGAACTGTCTCCACCATGGCGATGTGTTCCAGGCGCCCACCACCCTGTGCGTGTGTGGCAACATAAAACTACTCCTGCACATCACCTTTAATCTTTGCCCCTCTTGACCTCGGGTACTGGCCGTGTGGAGTTTGCACGTTCCCCCTGTGACCGCGTGGGTTCCCTCCCTCCGGTTTCCTCCTGCATCCCAAGACGTGGGTTTGTAGATGAATTGAACCTGTGTAAGATTGCCTCCAGTGTGCAGTGAGTGGATGTGAAAGTGGGATTAAATAGATCTAGTGTGAACAGATGGTCAGCGTGGACTCGGTGGGCTGAAGAAGGGTCCCGACCTGAAACGTCACCCATTCCTTCTCTCCAGAGATGCTGCCTGTCCCGCTGAGTTACTCCAGCCTTTTGTGTATATCTTGTGGGCTGAATGGCCTTTTTTCCATGCTGTATCTCTAAACTAACCTAAACGAAACAAACAGATGCTACCTGACCCACTGAGTTCTTCCAGCATTTTTTTTTGCGCAAGGTTCCAGCATCTGCAGTCTTGATGCCTCCATTTTGCTGCAATGTAAGCTGATGCGCTGTGCATTGCGTTCAGGTGTTCGATGCAGGAGATGCGTTTGGGATCATGCGAGTGGAAGATGAGGCCGATGAAGATGATTCGGAGGAGAAGTTGTCACTTAACCCAGGGACGCCCCCCGTTTATCAAGTAATCATCACCAAAGAAGATGGACTTCAGGCTACAGATGCCAATAGGTAAGGAACACCTCTGGTCCTATCTTTTGTGTCGGAGAGTCACACAGCATGGAAACAGGCTCTTCGACCCAACTTTGCCCACCCCGACCGACATGTCCCATCTACACCAGTCCCACCTGCCTGCGTTTGGCCCATATCCTTCCAAACCTGTCCTATCCACGCACCTGTCTAATTGTTTCTGAAATGTTCCAATGGTCCCTGCCTCAACCATCTCCTCTGGCAGCTCGTTCCATACACCCACCAGCCTCTGTGTCTTCACTAATCACTGCCCCTGCTGGGTGGCGCAGCGGTAGAGTTGCTGCCTTACAGCGCCAGAGACCCGGGTTCCATCCCGACTAGTTGGCCGGCACCGACTCGATGGGCCAAAGGGCCTGTTTCCACACTGTGTGTCTCTGAACTCTGAAGAGGTTGACATTTCTCAATGTGCATCCCTGAATCAGCCTGTAAATCATAGATCCTCTGTTACACCCGTCCGTGCTCACGGCTATTTTATATATTTATTGTTTTTATTGTAGTCGATGTATATATTATGAATAATAGTTAATATTGTACCATATATTACATAATGGCTAATTATTATAGTTAATATAATAATATTACTAATCATAATCATACTTTATTAACCGAGTATGTTTTGCAACACACGAGGAATTTGATTTGCCATACAGTCATACCACTAAAAAGCAACAGAACACACAAAATACATTTTAACATAAACATCCACCACAGTGACTCCTCCACATTCATCACAAAAAAAAAGTTCAATCTCTTCCCTTCTTTGTTCTCCCGTGGTCAGGGGCCTCGAACCTTCCATTGTCGGGACGATCTTGGCTCCCATAACCGGCGGTCGGGCCCTCCGCATCGGGGCGATCAAGCTCCCTCATCGGGGGGGGGGTCTCAGTTCCCCCGCGCCGGGCGCTCGGACACTGGGTCGGTGCTAGTCAAACCTCGTGCGGCTTTGGAGCTTCCCGACATCGGTCTCTACCCGAGACTGCGAGCTCCTCGATGGTGGAATCCGCAGGCCGTGGTTGGAGCGTCGATCCCAGGCAAGGGATCACAGGCTCCGATGGTAAGTCCACGGCCCCATGGTGGGGCTCAGTCAGTCCCGAGCAAGGCCTCCAGCTCCATGATGTTAGGCCGCAGAGTGACCGGAGATACGATCCGGAAAACAATCGCATCTCCGGCAAGGTAAGAGATTGAAAAAAACATTCCCCCGACTCCCTCCCGCACCCCCCACATAAAGCAAACCAGAGAACATTAACATACTTTATAAAACACACAAAAAATAACAAAAAAGACGAAAAGACAGAGAGACCATCGCTGACGAAATAATTCAGTCTGAAGAACTAAAGAAACGTCACCCATTCCTTCCCTCCAGAGATGCTGCCTGTCCCGCTGAGTTACTCCAGCATTTTATGTCTATCGCGAATAACAAAAACGGAAACAAATAAAACCCTAAACATTCACAGACACTAATTATTTGCTAATATTGTGGTTTTAAAAGCTATTACTCAATCCACACTCCAACGATATACAAAGGTTGTACAAAGGCTAATTGGCTCAGTAGAATTGTTAATTGTCCCAGTCTAGTTGAGTTGATCGCCACGTGTACCGAGGTACAGCGGAAAGCTTTTGTTGCGTGCTAACCAGCCAGCGGAAAGACCAAAGATCCTATAGCGAGCAAGATAGATCACTCGACGAAAAAGACGTAGTACGGTCATGGGCAGATTCATGGGTAATTTTCGGCCCCATTTCCGTAACCGGCTTCCGTCTCCGCACCAAAGATCCCATAGGATATTAGTGCGGAGACGGAAGCCGGTTACGGAAACATCCTCGTAAAAATAAAAGTTATTTGGGAAAAATCTTCTCCTCATTTTCAGAATTGTAATTTATTAACACACACTGTTCCCCCGCAACGCTGATTATACTGCGAGTCGGGTTGGGTCGGGTTACTGAAATGGATGGAAAAAAAGGCCCACGTTCCGCTCCGTTGCGTACTACATGTCAGCCCATTGCATTTAGAAGGAGTGGTCTATCTTGCTTGCTATAGGATTTTTGGGAAAGACTATACATGATTACAATCGAGCCGTTCACAAGGTATAGATACATGATAAAGAGTATAACGTGAATTAATGTTACTGTCGGAGTAGAGATTTGAAAGTGTGGAGCGATTACAATTTGCGATTGCAGATCCACTTCTGTGACTAACGTATAAAGAGTCGCCTGGGTTGACGCCATCTTGTATCATTAGTATGTGTAGGACAGTGTTGGTGTACGGGGATCGCTGGTCGGCGCGGAGTCAGGCCGAAGGGTCTGTTTCCGCGCTGTATCTCTAAACTCAACTATGTTTACATACCCTGTTGGGCTGCTGCAGGTAAAGGGTCTGTCCCACTTGGCGATTTTTTTCGGCGATTGCCTACAACCATTGACTTGACGTATCAGGTCACTGAAAAATACGCGGCGGTGACGTGGCACGATGGCGTGTTTTTTCAAGTGTCGCAACAAATTTTTTTGTCGCTGCTGAATGTCCAAAATCTTTTGGCGACACTGATATGACGCTAGCAACATCGCCAATTGGGACAGGCCCTTAAGAATATAATCGTTCTGTGTTTCAGGGCATACTACAATAACTTGATGTTTTACAGAAGAAAAACCCTCTGATTGATGTGTTCCTGCCTTACAGTATTTTCTTAATAGACCACGCTTGGACCTACCGGGTGGACCAGGCCCGTCAGCAGCTATGGGATACCCCTGGCTTGCTGCACCGGATGGCCAACCTCACTGGGGTTGGATTCCATGGAGAGGTCCCAGACGATGATACCATTGACAGTGTCTTAGCCGACTTGTGGGCTTTCAGCCACACCTATAAGCTATCGCAGGGGGTAAGAGAAATGAGATTTTAAAAGACAAATTGATACCAATTTAAAAGAATATAAAAATCATACAATGCTCAATTGAGGCTGCGTCATTGAATTTCCGCAGAATTAGTTCTTTATTGATAGTAGATTTAATTTAATTTTCACCTAGTCCACAGCTAACAATGGCCCGTTTCCTTTATCATCGTCACTATTTTTTGCATATCTTTCATTCATTTGTTTTATATCACTGCCTATATCTCGTTTCCCTTTTCTCTGACTCTCAGTCTGAAGAAGGGTCTCGACCTGAAATGTCACCTATTCCTTTCCTCCAGGGATGCTGTCTGTCCTGCTGAGTTACTCCAGCTTTTTGTGTCTATCATAGATTTAATTTAGTTAGTTCAGTTTATTATTGTCACGTGCACCGTGGTACAGTGTAAAGCTTTTTTGTTGTGTGCTATCCAGTCAGCGATTAGATTCCACACGATTACAATCGTGCCGTCCACAGTGTACAAGATACTGGATAAAAGGTATGACGTTTGGTGCAAGATAAAGTATGTTTGGTTCCTGGGGGATTTGAATGTTAAATACCTTTTGCTGCCTTGCATCCATTGTAAGTGAGGGTGGCGCAGCGGGAGAGCTGCTGCCTCACTGCGCCAGAGACCCAGGTTCGATCCTGACCTCGGGTGCTGTCTGTGTGGAGTTTGCACGTTCTCCCTGTGACTTGATGGGATTCCTCCGGGCACAAAGGTTTCTTCCCACATCCAAAATTTATGCGAAATAAATTGCAAGTTGATTGCCCTCTGCAAATTGCCCTGTAGTGTGTAGGGAGTGGACGCGAAAGTGTGACAACATAGAACTATTGTGAACAGGTGATCGGTGGGCCGAAGGGCCTGTTTCCATGCTGTACTTTTCAATCAATCAGTGCTCCAAACAGTGACTAGCTTTGTGACTTTAATAACCAATATTAATATCAAAACCATTTTGTGTAGGAAGGAATGCGGATACTGGATTAAACTGAAGATAGACACGAAATGCTAGACTAACTCAGCTGGACAGGCAGCATATATAACCATATAACCATAACAGCACGGAAACAGGCCATCTCGGCCCTTCAAGTCCATGCCGAACATTTTAAATTAAAAATAAATACTTCCCCCTAGTCCCATCTACCTGCACTCAGACCATAACCCTCCATTCCTTTCCCGTCCATATACCCATCCAATCTATTTTTAAAGGATAACATCGAACCTGCCTCCACCACTTCCACTGGAAGCTCATTCCACACAGCTACCACTCTCTGAGTAAAGAAGTTCCCCCTAATGTTCCCCCTAAACTTCTGTCCCTTAATTCTCAAGTCATGTCCCCTTGTTTGAATCTTCCCTACTCTCAATGGGAAAAGCTTATCCACGTCCACTCGGTCTAACCCGCTCATAATTTTAAAGACCTCTATCAAGTCTCCTCTTAACCTTCTGCGCTTCAAAGAATAAAGACCTAACTTGTTCAACCTTTCTCTGTAACTTAGTTGCTGAAACCCAGGCAACATTCTAGTAAATCTCCTCTGTACTCTCTCTATCTTGTTGACATCCTTCCTATAATTAGGCGACCAAAATTGTACTCCATACTCCAGAATTGGCCTCACCAATGCCTTGTACAATTTTAACATTACATCCCAACTTCTATATTCAATGCTCTGATTTATAAAGGCCAGCACACCAAAAGCTTTCTTTACCACCCTATCTACATGAGATTCCACCTTCAGGGAACTATGCACAGTTATTCCTAGATCCTAGATCCCTCTGTTCAACTGCATTCCTCAATTCTCTACCAATTTACCGTGTACGTCCTATTTTGATTTGTCCTGCCGAGATGTAGCACCTCACATTTGTCAGCATTAAATCTCTAGAGAGAAGGAATGGGTGACGTTCCCGGTCGAGACCCTTCTTCGGACTGTAGTCAGAGGAGAGGGAGATACATAGATAAGGGAGTGTAAGGTGTGAAAACGGGATGAAGGTCAAGGAAAATGTAGAACAGATCATTGTTCGTCATCCATCTGAAGTAGGGTCTCGACCCGAAACGTCACACATTCCTTCTCTCCAGAGATGCTGCTTGACCCGCAGAGCTAGTCCAGCATTTTGAGTCTATCTTCAAAACCACTTCGGGTCACTTTGTGTGGCTGTGGGGAACTTCATCTCCTTGATCTACTCCACCTCCAAGCTGATTCAGTTTCCCAATCGATTGCACTTGGTCTAAGGGGAGTGGATGAGAACGTTTATTTTAGTTTAGTTTCTAGTCATGTGGACCGAGGTACAGTGAATAGCTTTTGTTGCGTGCTAACCAGTCAGCGGAAAGACCAGACGTCACTACAATCGAGCCGTCCACAGTGTATAGACACACGGTAAAGGGAATAACCTTTGGTGTCTGGTAAAATCCAATTTATTCCGAGGGTCTCCAGTGAGGTAGATAGTAGCTCAGGACAGTTCTCTAGTTGTTGATAGGATGCTTCAGTTGTGGGATACCATGGAAATAGTGTGAATGGGTGTTCAGTGGTCAGCATGGACTCAGTGGGCTGAAGGGCCTGTTTCCATGCTGCATCTCTATACTAAACTAAATCAGCAGTTCACATTGGCATAAGGTTAAAACACTAGGTTTTCAATTTCAGGGCTTTGTTGCTTTTTATACTGAAAGAAATGTTATTTTACGGTGAAGAGGCAATTTGTTAGCTAAAAAGCAATTTGTTATAGTCGCACAGCATGGAAACAGGCCCTTCGGCCCAACTTGCCCACACCGGCCCACATGTCCCAGCTACGCTAGTCCCACTTTGGCCCATATCCCTCCAAACCTGTCCTATCACATGTACCTGTCTAACTCTTTCTTAAACGTTGCGATAGTCCCTCCCTCAACTACCTCCTCTGGCAGCTCATTCCATACACCCACCACCCTTTATGTGAGAAGGTTACCCGTCAGCCTCCTATTAAATCTTTTCCCCTTCACCTTAAACCTGAGCACTCTGGTCCTGGATTCACCTACTCTGGGCAAGAGACTCTGTGCATCTACCCAAATTATTGTGAAGATAGACACAAAAAGCTGGAGTGACTCAGCGGGATCGGCAGCATATCTGGAGAGCGACATTTCGGGACGAGACCCTTCTTCAGATCTATTCCTCTGATGATTTTATACACCTCAGGTAGACAAAAATGCTAGAGAAACTCAGCGGGTGCGGCAGCATCAATGGAGCGAAGGAAATAAGCAACGTTTCGGGCCGAAACCCTTCTTCAGACTTTATACACCTCTATAAGATCACCCCTCATCCTCCTGCGCTCCAGGGAATAGAGTCCCAGCCGGCTTCGACCTCTCCCATTGGTGGGAGACTCTCGCCCTGGCAACATCCCTCGTAAAATTGAATTGTTTTCCCCCGGGGTGGTGGCGCAAGAATCCGATGTAGACTGAGTGTCAGAGGTGAGGGGATGGCTGACATGCAGGATTGCGGGCGGATTATTGCAACACGCAGCAAGCTCACTGCAGTTCTTGCGTCCTCCCGCAGACAGCAGAAGAGCAGGTGCCGATTTGGTACGTGATGGACGAGTTTGGGTCTCAAATCCGGCACTCGGACGAACCCACGTTCCAAGTGGTTCCTTTCTTTTACGGGCCGGCACAGGTGGCTTTCTCTCTGCTCTGGCCCGTGCGCAACCTCGACCACGGTGGTGAGTGGAAATCCTTGCCGTTGTTTCTTAAAATTATTATACATTTTTAAATATTTTGCTGTTCGTCTTTGGGCTGGATGGATCTGGTCGCAAATTGTATTAACTTAACACAATCTGTACCTTCCATTGTTGGGTCTAAACTGAAGACTTGGGGCGGCACGGTGGCACAGCGGTAGAGTCGCTGCCTTACAGCGCCAGAGACCCGGGTTCGATCACGACTACGGGTGTTTACTGTACAGAGTTTGCACGTTCTACCCACGACCTACGTGGGCTTTTCTCCATGACGTCTTCTGTTTCCTCCCCACACTCCAAAGACGTACAGGTTCGTCGGTAAATTGGCTTGGTGTAAATGTAAAATTGTCCCCAGTGTGCGTAGGATAGTGTTAGTGTGCCGGGATCACTGGTCGCCCGGGCTCGATGGGCCGAAGGGCCTGTTTTCGCGCTGTATCTCGAAACTAAAGTGGCTCTTAATTAGTAAGGGTGTCAAATGGTCATGGGGAGAAGGCAGAAGAATGGAGTTGAGGAGGAGAAATAGATCAGTCATGATTGAATGGCTGAGCAGACTCAATGGGCCGAATGGCCTAAATCTGCTTCCGTGTCTTATGATCTAAAAAATGGTCCCTTTAAATTTACGCAGGTACTGGGATCAAACTCATGTCTCCAGATCAATGTTTATTGTTTTGTGCCTCTTTAGTAAACCAACAACTACGTGGGTGTTCCCTGCATAATGGGAGGGGGATTCTTTGAAAACAATTTATATCGGGATTTCTTGCAACATAGAACGTATGTTCATTCATTCATCATTTGCACAAGAGGCAACATACGAGAGTTGAAAATAAAATATTGCCCTTACTTTTAGTTTAATTTAGAGATACAGTGCGAAAACAGGCACTTCGGCCCTCCAGGTCCGTGCCGACCAGCGATCGCCGCGCGCTAACACTATCCCACACACACACTAGGGACAATTTTTACATTTATACCAAACCTACGTTAATTGGAATGTGGGAGGAAACCGAAGATCTCGGAGAAAACCCACGCAGGTCACACGGAGAACGTACAAACTCCGTACAGACAGCTCCCGTCGTCGGGATCGAACCCGGGTGCTGCATTCGCTGTAAGGCAGCAACTCTACCGCTGCGTCACCGTGACTTACGTTTTTTTTTTCATGTAAATACCATGAGAATGAATTCTTTATCTCAGATTGTCCTTTTAAGGACGTTCCCTTAGAAAGGAGGGGGAGGAATTTCTTTATAGTCGGAGGGTGGTGAATCTGTGGTATTCTTTGCCTCAGAAGGCTGCGGAGGCCAAGTCAGTGGATGTTTTGAAAGCAGAGATATATAGATTCATCATTAGTACGGGTGTCAGAGGTTATGGGGAGAAGGCAGGAGAATGCGGTTGGGATGGAGAGATAGATCAGCCGTGATTGAATGGCAGAGTAGACTTGATGGGCCGAATTCTGCTCCTATCACTTACGACCTTATTTTCAAATAGTGCTTCGCGAATTCCATATGGGCGGGTTTCTGTTTCCCAAATAGTTGAAGCCCATTTAAGATACAAATGGTGTGAAGAACCAATTTGAAATGAGTTGTGGAGTGTGACGTGTTGCTTGTGTCGTGGGTAGAGTGTGCAGAGGGTGACGTGTTGCTTGCGAACCACTTCCGAAAGCCTTATTGCTTGTTTTGTGCAGAGGAGGTCACGTGGGATCACGCGCACGGTGAGCAGAATCCACTCGTCAGGAAATGCAGGCTGTTGCCTTGGCAACCCGCTGATCTTAAGGGCATCAATGCCAGTGTCGGCGAACCTCCAGAAGAATACTTTAAGGTAAGGACTTGGACTGGTGTCCTTTGGTTGCTGCGAAACGGAGAAAGAATTCGACTTGGGACACACAGCGCAGGAGTAACTCAGCGGGTCAGGCAGCCCCTCTGGAGACGAGCCTTTGTATGTACCTCGGCACACGTGATAATAAAAGAAACTCAACTCGAAAAATGTGGATGGGTGACATTTTGGGTCAGGACCCTTCTTCCAGAGTTCAACTTAAATGTTTTGTATTGCTTTGTATTCTAACAAACTGAGCAGAATGGCTATTAATTTGATACTTTACATATTATCTTATAACTATTTGTAATCCTGTGTGGAAAAATAAGACCAATTGAGCTGGACAAGTTTACCTCACAGATAGCATTCCAGTCCAAGCTGGGAGTTTGTTGATTTAGTGTATGTGATAGGTTGGAACAGGAAATCAGATGGCACACATGCATGCTTGACCAATTCAAGTGCTCATGAAGATTAAATTGTACTAAACTTTGGTTTAGAGTCAAAGATAGACGCAAAATGCTGCAGTAACTCAGCGGGTCAGGCAGCATCTTTGGAGAAAATGGTTAAGTAACGGCAACTGAACCGTCCTCTCACCAACTAGAGAGCGGACCTGACCTCCCATCGACCTCATCGGAGACCCTTGGGCTATCTTTAATCGGACTTTACTGGACTTTATCTTGCAATAAACATTAATCCCTTTATTCTGTATCTGTGGATGGCCTGATTGTAGTCATGTTTAGTCTTTTCGCTGACTGGATAGCACGCAACAAAAAAGCTCTTCACTGTACCTCGGCACGTGACAATAATAAACTAAACTAGATGTTTCAGGACGGGATCCTTCTTCACACCTTTTGTGGTGGGAAGGGGTGATGGGTGGGTGGAAGAAAACTGTGTGAGAGAGGGTCCACATCCGTTCCATGTTCCTTATTTCCATCATTAATTTTCATGAGTAGGAAAGAACTGCAGGTGCTGGTTTAAATCGAAGATGGACACAAAATCCTTGTGCAGTGAATTTAAAGGGACAAGTGAAATCGAAGATACGACAGTATCATCGGGAATACAAAAACAGAGAGACAGCACGATCAGAGCGGACTGTGAAGAAAAAGAGACAAAGTGCTGGAGTAATCTGGAGTAAGGCAGCATCTCTGGAGAGAAGGAATGGATGGATGACGTTTCGGGTCGAGACCCTTCTTCAGACTGATGTCAGGGGAGTGAGCGGGACAGAGATGAAATGTAGTCGGAGACAGTAAGACTGGTCAGAGAACGGGGAAGGAGGAGGGGGATGGAGAGGGTGGGAAAGCAAGGACTACTTGAAGTTTGACAAGTCAATTTTCATGACCTGAGCCCCATTGTATTTTTTTAACAACACCTCTGTTGATATTCTGTCGAGGTAAGAAGGTCAAGCTTGACCATCCAGAATATAAGAATACATTTTGTTTATTGTTTTGAAATTTTAATGAGATTCGCTTTCTGAATTCCAGGCAGTTTTCACTGACAACAACGAGAAACTCCCTCTTCCAATCGAACCACCAGTTTATCAGAAGGATAACATTTTCAAGTAAGCTTAAATCTTTTGTTTGCCATTTCATTTTTCTCTCCCATCTGAAAATAATGATGGTGTTGCTTTTCTCAACCCATCAACGAATAATAGTCCTCCATTGTCAGAGTGAGGCCCAACTCAAATTGGAGGAACAGCACTGTAAAGAAGCTAGAACGACACATCGTTACTTTACTATCTTTATTCATACTGGAGCATTACATATTGCACTAGCTGTACGTGGTCTGTCATAGGAACTAGAGAGCGATCTGTGGGTGGGAGGTTGTAGTTATACTTGTGATATGGGGAGTGGTTAGTAGTGATGAGGTCACTATATTAAAGGCACATGCATATATCATCTACATCCTTCCCCTTGGAAACGACAAAGGTGCCCTAATTGTAACTTCACCACTCATCAATACAATGTATGCCCTGCCTTGGGTAAAACGTGTAATGTCTGCAAGAAATTGAACCATTTCGCTGCGGCCTGTCGTTCCCGTGGGAAGCCTTTCGCTGCTCCGAGGTGCATTTTAAACAACCTGGTACAAGCTGATAGTGAGCTCAGCTCCCTGTGCTATTTCGACGGACAGTCTGTATCTGAATCCGACGACTCTCAGGGGGAGAACAGCCTGTTTACTGTGTTGGGCGCACCTGCTATGATAACAGACCCTTCAGTGCGAGTAACTGAACAACTCGACCTTCACTGCTAAGATTGATACCGGGGCGGTTGCGAACGTTATGTCAACAACACTCTTCAAAAAGATAAGAACTAATGAGCAGGTTTATTCTGACAGCTCAACTTTGCATGCCTACGGGGGAGTGGTTAGTAGTGATGAGGTCACTATATTAAAGGCACATGCATATATCATCTACAAGCACCTCATAATTTGCTTGGGCAGCTTACACCCCAGCGATATAAACATTGATTTCTCTAACTTCAAGTAACACTTGTAACCCCTCTCTCTACGTCCCTCCCCCACCCAAGTCGTTGTACTCGTATAGTCGTTTCATTGTCTATAACTCATTTTCACCTAGCCCATAGCTAACAATGGACAGCGTCCTTGATCGTCGTTACTTTTTTGCACATGTATCACTTCTTTGTTCTATATCTCTCTACATCACTGTCTATATCTCTCGTCTCCCACTCCCCTGACTGTCAGTCTGAAGAAGGGTCTTGACCCGAAACGTCACCCATTCCTTCTCTCCAGAGATGCTGCCTGACCTTGCTGGGGTTACTCCAGCATTTTGTGTCTAACTGATAATAGCTGTTAGATCAAACAGCCTTTTTACTGAACTTTCTCATCCATGTACCAACTGTCTGGTCTTCCCTGTGTCCAATTTGAACGATTTTTTTTAAGCCATTAGCGACCACTAACCTTTCCCAAAAATACCATTATTCTTATTTGGACAACTAATTCCTTCTTTCAGAAGTTAAGGTAGTGTGAATCCTCGAAACTATTGGAATTTGCTGTGAAATGCCTTCAGAAAATCTGCTACTACACCAAATTGGAAAAGTTCAAGTTTGAGAATATTCTGAGGGATGGGATACACATGTATTTAGATGATAAGGGTTGACTAGGGAGAGTCAGCATGGTTTTGTACGTGGGAGGTCGTGCCCCGCATATCTGATTTTTTGAAGATGTGACCAAGCGAACGGCAGCACTGTGGCGCAGCGGTCAAGCTGCTGCCTTTCAGTTACGGAGACCCGGGTTCGATCCCGACTACGGGTGCTGTCTGTACGGAGTTTGCACATTCTCCCATGTGACCACGTGGGTTTTCTCCGGGTGCGAGTGCGAGTGTAGGCTAATTGGCTTCTGTAAATGTTCCTGAGTGTGTAGGATGGTGCTAGTGTATCGCTGGTTGGCACAGACTTGGTGGGCCGAAAGGCCTGTTTGCACACTGTATCTCAAAACGAAACTAAATCAAGGAATGGTCTAATTCGGGGTTTTCTAATGATTTAAAAGATTTGACAGACTGCTCGAAAGTATATGTCATGTCGGATAATTCACAACTGGGGAGGGAATAACTTAAAAATAAGGTCGTTCTGTTCATGGATAATGTGCATTTCATATTTTAAAAAATTGGTACTCAAAACCTGTTTAGGTTTAGTTTAGAGATACTGCGAGGAAACAGGCCCTTCGGCCCACCCAGTCCCCACACATCAGCGCTATCCTACGCACTAGGGACAATTTACAATTATACCAAAGCCAATTAATCTACAAACCTGTACGTCTTTGGAATGTGGGAGGAAACCGGAGCACCCGGAGAAAACCCACGGGGAGAACGTACAAACTCCGTACAGACAGCACCCGTAGTCGGGATCGAACCCGGGTCTCTGGCGCTGTGAGGCGGCAACTCTACTGCTGCGTCACCGTGCTGCCCACTGTTGAATCTGCATTAGCTGAATACATCAAAAATCAGGTAATCTGTTGCTGGTCGGCAGAGGCACTTTGTGTTAAGGAAACCAAGGAGGAGAGGAAGGATTTGAGGTGGACTTAATCTTTGATGCAGTAGAATGTTGTATGGGCTTTAATGGGGCTAAATGGTGTAATTCCAGTACCAATGTTCTTTCGCAGAGCGATTGTGGGAATAAAGGTTACTTGCCTGCCTTGAAGCTGCGTTGTCCCATATATCTTTTTATTTGTAATTTATCTTGGTATTCTCTTTTTGGAAGCTCGAAAGATGTTGAGACGAACTACTTGCATCTCATAAGGTCACAAGTGATAGGAGTAGAATTAGGCCATTCGGCCCATCCAGTCTACTCCGCCCTTCAATCATGTCTGATCTATCTCTCCCTCCTGACCCCATTCTCCTGCCTTCTCCCCATAACCTCTGACACCTGTACTAACCTGGAGTATTGTGTGCAGTTTTGGTCCCCTAATTTGAGGAAGGACATTCTTGCTATTGAGGGAGTGCAGCGTAGGTTTACAAGGTTAATTCCTGGGATGGCGGGACTGTCATATGCTGAGAGAATGGAGTGGCTGGGCTTGTACACTCTGGAGTTTAGAAGGATGAGAGAGGATCTTATTGAAGCATATAAGATTGTTAAGGGTTTGGACACGCTGGAGGCAGGAAACATGTTCCCGATGTTGGGGGAGTCCAGAACCAGGGGCCACAGTTTAAGAATAAGGGGTAAGCAATTTAGAACGGAGACTTTTTCTCACAGGGAGTTGTGAGTCTGTGGAATTCTCTGCCTCAGAGGGCGGTAGAAGCCGGTTTTCTGGATACTTTCAAGAGAGAGCTAGATAGGGCTCTTAAAGATAGCGGATTCAGGGGATATGGGGAGATTGGGGATGATGAGCCATGATCACATTGAATGGCGGTGCTGGTTCAGCCATGATCACATTGAATGGCGGTGCTGGTTCGAAGGGTCAAATGGCCTACTCCTGCACCTATTGTCTATTGTCTATTATCTATAATCAAGAATCTATCGATCTCTGCCTTAAATATATCCACTGACTTGGCCTCCACAGCCTTCTGTGGCAAAGAATTCCACAGATTCACAACCCTCTCACTAAAGAAATTCTCCCCATCTTCTTCCAAAAAGAACGTCCTTTAATTCTGAGCCTGTGCCCTCTCGTCATCGAACATCTGTGTTTTTCATTCAGGGTTTACTCGGATATTAAGCAAGTGTTGGAAAATCTGGATGATCCCCGCTTTGCCTTGACGGAAAATGAAGAGGAGGCTGATATTCTTTACTTGTACAATCATTTCAAAGACTACAGGTCAGTGACAGGAGAATTTGCAGACGAAATGAATGACGTCAAAATTCAGCTTTCAGTGCATCAAAGGGGGGAAGTTGACCTGATAACTGGGATTCAGAAATCGGAGGGGCGAAGGGACGGGAGTGCAGTTGTAGGATTCCCAAAAGGTTAATTTGCAAGAAAATAGACACAAAATGCTGGAGTAACTCAGCGGGACAGGCAGCATCTCTGGAGAGAAGGAATGGGTGACGTTTTGGGTCGAGACTCTTCAGTCCTTCATTTAAGAGGTTTTTATTTTAGATAGACACATGGGCTTGCATGGGATGGATGCCCATTTGGAATATGAGCAGCCAGACCACTTTCTTCTTTCGAGTCCATCTTTTTACAAATGTTGACATCGCTGTCATCGTCCGTCCTGAAAAGAACGCGAGCTTCCGTCGACAATCAGTGGGAGCCAACACTTGTCGCAATAGATGATGGTGGTAGCAGAATTAGCTCAGGATTCTTCCAGTTTCCAGTTTTCCAGCGACGTGGATGCTTCTGCTATGGCGCCAGCAGCCAGATAGGAATTGGTCTTGGCAACATGTTCGGCACAGACATTGTGGGCCGAATGGCCTGTTCTTGGGCTCTATTCTATGTTATAACTTCCTGCCTGTCTCAAGTCGTTTCCATGTAGTGCGAGCTCCTGAAATTCATTTCACTTGCACTTTATGTGCAATGTGACAAATAAAACCATATTGTGTTGTATTGGTGGTTCTGACAAAGAGAAAATAACGGCATTGATACTGGTTCAGTTTCTGACATATTAGGCCTCACGGCACCAAACACCCCGGTTCAATCCTGACTTTGGGGGGTTGCCTGTGAGGAGTTTGCACGTTCTCCCTGTGAACCCTCACTGTGGTTTCCTCCAGGTGCTCCGGTTTCCTCCCACATCCCAAAGATTTGTAGGTTGATTGGCCTCTGCAAATTGTGGATTCGACGTGCAGTGGATACAAAAGTGGGATGACATGAAACTAGTGTGCGGAGGGTCGCTGGTCGGCGAGGTCACGGTGAGGCCTGTTTCCGCCTTCTATCGCTAAACTAAACTAAATGTGTTTGAAACCTTTGCAGGACTCTGAGTGAGCAGAGGCCCCGTGTCCTGGTGAATCAGTTCCCATGTGAAAACCTGGTGACGGTGAAGGACTGTTTGGCTGCTGTGGCTCGGCGAGCGGGAGGTGTGGATGGTCCAAAATGGCTGCCGCTGACCTATAACCTTAGCACCGAGCTGCCTCAGTTTGTCAGCTGTTACCAGCAACGTCAAGACAGGTAGGCAACGCACAACGTTTTGAATTTTCAGCAACGATGTTTAAAGATACAGCGAGGAATCAGGCCCTTCTGCCCACTGAGTCCGCACCAACCCAGCAATCCCCGCACACTAACACTAACACTACCCCTACACACACCAGGGACAACTTTTACATTTACACCAAGCCAATTAGCCGACAAACCTGTACGTTTTTGGAGTGTGGGCAGAAACCGAAGATCTCGGCGAAAACCCACACAGGTCACGGAGAGCATGTACAAAATCTGTACAGACAGCAGCTGTAGGCAGGATCGAACCCTGGTCTCTGGCGCTGTAAGGCAGAAGCTCTACCGGTGTGAAAGAGTTAGTTATTAATCGATTGTTGTCATATTTAAGCTTTCCTGTTGTAAAAAGCCAATTGTATTGCATGATGGGATTTGGCCAAAATCATCATGACAAGGTTTTTTTTTTAACTTAAGTTGAATAGTTCACAGCTCTCTTACAAGTTTTTTAATGTAAGTTGAAGAGGTTAATCAGATATGAAAGGGGCCAGAGGATGCCATTGGGATGACTGGCTTTTGGCTAAGAGTGAAAAACAACTCCATATTTGGAGGTGGCTGAAGGTATATTAACCCCGGTTTTCTGGTATTTCTTTGTGTGTGCTGCTGGAAAATTCAGACGTAAAACTGTTGCCTCTGGGTCTCTAGGTCCACACCCATCAGACGTTAAATTAAAGCTTTGTGTGCTCTTAAGAATTTGTACTTTGTCTATTTTTTAAGTGAACTTTTACAGTTGCGCCACCGTGCCGCCCAATGTCTGGCTGTGTTTGTCGCTGTTGCTTGAAGTTTCGATTGATTTCCTGACTGGATTTCAGCAACGTCGCACTTAAATTGCACTTAAATTTTGCTGTTCCTTTTAAATTGGTTCTATTTCAACAAGATGTAATTTCCAGTTGGTTATGGTTCTTCTCTGCATAGCCTCTACATTCAAGTGTCCCAACAACAAGGAACCAGAATCTGCCCCTCAGGCTGAAGAAGGATCTCGTCCCGAAACGTCACCTATTTCTTTTCTCCAGAGATGCTGCCTGACCCGCTGAGTTCTGAGTTTTGTGACTATCTTCAGTGTAAACCAGCATGTGCAGTTCCTTCCCATACACCAGTATCTTCACTTCCTAGTTGCTATATTTCATTGCTCCAGCGCAGAATCTTCACACTGATGGCGACTTTTAATATATTCTCTACCTCTCTCTGACAGCTTCTGTGAGACCCTCTCTCACTGATCCCTCTCTGTGATTCCTGCTACTCTCCAGTCTGAAGTGAGGTCTCGACCCAAAACGTCACCAATCCACGTTCTCCAGAGATGCTGCCTGACCCGCAGAGTTACTCCAGCACTTTGTCTCTTTTTTTTTTACAGTCACCTCTGACCCTGCTGTCTATCTGTTATTTGTATTCCTGAAGATACTGTCGTATCCTCTATTTCACTTGTCAGTTTAAATTCGCTGCACCAGAATTATGAATGGTACTCTAGCGGTGTGGAATGAACAAATTGCAAAGGGGGCTGTCTGTACTGAGTTTGTACGTTCTCCCCGTGACCTGCGTGTGTTGTCGTCGGAATCTCCGTTTTCCTCCCACACTCCAAAGACGTGCAACTTTGTACGTTAATTGGCTTGATATAATTGTAAATTGTCCCTCATGTGTGTAGGAATAACGTTAGTGTGTTGGGATCGCTGGTCGGTGTGGACTCGTTGGAGGAAGGGGCTTTTTCTGCGCTGTATCTCCAAATTAAACTAAACTAAAGGTTATCAATGTGGGCTGAAGGACCTGTTTCCACGCTGTATCTCTAAAGTAAACTGAACTGATGGTCCAATTCTACACGGCCATCGTAGAGTCTGTTCTCACCTTCTCCATCATGGTCTGGCTTGGCTCAGCCACCAAGCACGACACCTGGAGGCTGCAGCGAATCGTCCAATCAGCAGAGAAGGTTATTGGCTGCAACCTTCTCTCCATTGACGAACTGCACACTGCAAGGGCCAGGAAGCGAGCGGGCAAGATCATCTCTGACCCCTCTCACCCTGGCCACAAACTCTTTGAATCACTTCCCTCTGGAAGGTGACTCCGGACTGTCAAAGCTGCCACAGCCAGACATAAAAACAGTTTTTATCCACGAGTAGTTGCTCTACTCAACAGCCAAAATCCGTAGCCTCCCTTTGATCTGGTATTTTGTTGGTTCACTTGCTTGATCAATGGTGTTTTATCATTAATGTTTTATTATTATTCATGTTTAGTGTTTTCTGAGTCATTCGTAACTGTCACTGTATGTCATGTTGTTACTTGTGGGCGGAGCATCAAGACATATTCCTTGTATGTGAATACTTGGCCAATAAACTTACTTACTTACTTACTATATTAACCTGTTCCCACACCCAAGGTAGAACATCACAGCTCTTTATGAAACTTGTGTTTAGGTGTGAACAATCTGAAAGCAGTAGATCAGTGCACCATCTGGAAGGATAATATTTTTCCCCTCAACAAACACTTCAGACATTGTTCACCTTGTGGCAGGCGAGGGTTGGAGTTAGACACAATAGGCTGGAGGAACTCAGCGGGTCAGGCAGCATCTCTGGAGAAAATGAACAGGTGACGTTTCGGTCCGAGACCCTTCTTCAGACTGAGAGTCAGGGGGAGATGGGAAATGAGAGATATAGAAGGCACACAGAGCAAAGAGCAACGATGATAGAGGAAAGGTAGAGCCCACAATGATCCATTGTTGGCTGTGGGGAAGGTGAGAATGAGGTATACAAGAAGTGAAACTCAACAGAACGACAGTGAAACTGTTATGCCGACTAGGGTAGGGGAGAGAGCGGATACAACGGTTACTGGATGTTACCTCCAATTTGCATTTGGTTGGAGTTTTTTTTTTACTAAGTATTCGCTCTATATTGTTTCTCAGAGGCGAGGACAATCACTGGATCTGCAAACCCTGGAACTTGGCTCGAGGACTGGACACGCACGTTACGAACAACCTCAACTACATCATTCGCCAAAGAGAAAGTACTCCGAAGGTTGGTTAGACCTGGCCTGGTAAATAACGCTCAAATTAAGTGACTTGCAGGATCCCCCAGGATAGGGCAGGGATTGATGTGGTGTTTAGACATACAGCGCGGAAAAGGGCCCTTCGGCCCACCGAGTCTGCGCCAACCAGCGATCCCCGCACATTAACACTACCCAACACACACACACACACACACACACACACACACACACAGGACAATTAACCTACAAACCTGTACGTCTTTGGTGTTGGAGGAAACCGAAGATCCCGGAGAAAACCCACACAGGTCACGGGGAGAAACATACAAACTCCGTACAGACAGCACCCGTAGTCGGTATTGAACCCAGATCTCTGGCACTGTAAGGCAGCAACTACCGCTACACCCATGGTGCCTTGGACGCTATGATGGATTATATCTATTATCCTGGTTTGTGCTTATTTCAAGGTTTTTGTTTTTTTTGTTGCTGTTTGTTTGACATTCAATCCTGGATCACCAGCAAGGTTTTAGAAGGCAATGGGCCAAATGCAGGCAAATGGAACTAGCCCAATATGCCAACTTGGCCTGCATGGACATGGTGGGCCGAAGGGCCTGCTTCCGTGCCGTGTAGCTCCCTCACGATAACAACATGAAGAAAAAAGACAACCTTTTCTCCTGTAGAGGATTACGTACAAACTCCGTACAGACAGCACGCATAGTCAGGATCGAACCTGGGTTTCCGGTGCTGTGAGGCAGCAACTTTACCACTGCGCTGCTGTATTAACTGACTACTGCACCCTTAACTCCTGAATAATATCTTAACAACGTTTAGTTTATCGTACAGAGGTGCAGTGAAAAGCCTTTGATGCATGCTAACCAGTCAGTGGAAAGGCAGCACAGGATTACAATCGAGCCATCCACAGTGTTCAGATACATGATAAAGGGAGATAGGTCCGATCAAAGATAGTCTGAGGGCCTCCAATGATAGTAGTTCAGGACCACTGTCTAATTGTGGTAGGATAGTTCAGTTGAATGATAACAGCAGGTGATAACAAAAGGTGTTTTTATGCTGGTTTTATATTCTTTGTTATGTATCTGCAGGTGGTTTGCAAGTATATCGAAAACCCGGTGCTATTTGAGAGAGATGACATAGAAGGACTCGTTAAATTTGACATTCGCTACATTATCCTCCTCCGTTCAGTCCAACCATTGCAGCTGTACGCGTACAATGTATTCTGGCTCCGCTTTTCCAACAGGTATAAAGTCTTTAGTTTAGAGATACGGCGCGGGAACAGGCGATTCGACCCAGCGAGTCCGCGCCGACCAGCGATCCCCGCACATTAACGCAACACCACACACATTGGGGACAATTTACACATACACATACCAAGCCAATTAACCTACATACCTGTACATCTTTGGAGTGTGGGAGGAAACCGAAGATCTCGGAGAAAACCCACGCAGGTCACGGGGAGAAGGTACAAACTCCGTACAGACAAGGACCCGTAGTCGGGATCGAACCCAGGTCTCCTGCGCTGTGAGGCAGCAACTCTACCGCTGTGCCACCGAGTACTTGCTTTTTGTCTGCTTTATGCATAGAACTTAACACAACAGTACAGATTGACACAAAATGCTGGGGTAACTCAGCGGGACAGGCAGCAACTCTGGAGAAGCAGACAAAAAGCAAGTACTCGTGAGCACAGCGGTAGAGTATGCTGCACTCAAGCGCAGGAGACCCTGGTTCGATCAGACTCTTATTTGTTCTTCTTCCTTTCTGTTCGAGTTTGTACCTTTTCTTACCTCTAGCTTCCCTCTCCCCTGACTCTCGGTCTGAAGAAGGTTCTCGACCCGAAACATCGCCTATTCCTTCTCTCCACAGATGCTGCTTGTCCCGCTGAGTTACTCCAGCGTTTAATGTCCATCTTCGGTGTAAACCGGCACCTGCAGTTCCTTCCAACACATAGAACTGTACAGCACAGGAACGGGCCCTTCAGCCCATATGTCCGTGCCGAACATGATGCCGAGTTAAGCCACTCTCGTCTGCCAGAACATGATAGAAGGAGTAGGCCATTTGACCCTTCGAGCCCGCACCGTCATTCAATATGACCATGGCTGATCATCCAAAATCAGTGCCCCGTTCCTGCTTTCTCCCCCATATCCCTTGATTCCTTTAGCCTAAAGAGCTAAATCTAACTTTTCAGCACAGAACATTTCTCTCTATTCCCTGCACTTCAACGTGCCTATCTAAAAGCATCCTAAACATCCACCACCACCCCAGGCAGTGCATTCCCAAGCTTTCCCTACTCAGTTACAACTTCATTACTCTGTTACAAATGTACCCAGTTGCTGTTGGTGAAGCCAAAAAAAAAATGTTGCCGTTCTTTCTTTCAAAAAAAGAATGAATGATAGATTTCTAAATTGTTGTACAATCTGTTGAGCTGATTACATGTTAGGGACTTGGTTATTTTTTTTCAAATTGGGGATAAACTAATGGGAGGGAAAAATATACCTTCAATTAAATTGCATGCTCATCACTTGTATTTGCATGTTTAATGATGCACTGTGTGTCAAGGTTTTTTTAGTAAGTTTAAAAAAAATTAAATAATATTCCAGTTATAATCATATGACGAAATAAAAGGAAATTGTGTTTGCTCCATTTTTGTAAGTGATGGGTGCCGGAACTACATAATAGCCAGCTCAGCAGGCTAATGGTTTCCTGCCAAGAGGTCTGGAATAGTCTGTCCGTAATGGTGGTAGAACACAGAAGAGTACAGAAGATAGAGCTGGAGTAACTCAGTGGGACAGGCAGCATAAGGTGCATGAGAGTCACGGCCTGTTTCCTTTGTCATCGTTACTTTTTTTTCATATCTTTCATTCATTCTTCTCTATCTCTCTACATTGTCGTCTATGTCTCTCGTTTCCCATATCCCTAACCAGTCTGAAGAAGGGTCTCGACCCGAAACGTCACCCATTCCTTCTCTCCAGAGATGCGGCCTGTCCCGCTGAGTTACTCCAGCTGTTTGTGTCTACCTTCGATTTGAACCAGCATCTGCAGTTCCTTCCTACACATAGAAGAGTACAGCACAAGAACAGGCCCTTCGGCCCACAATGTCTGTGCCGCACATGATGCCGAGACCAACTCTTATCTGCCTGCACATAATTCAAATCCCCCCATTCCCTGCAAATCCATGTGCCTCTCCAAAGTTCTCTGGACTGCCACTATCGTCTCTACCTCCACCAACCCTGGCCGTGTCTTCCAGGCACCACCACCCTCTATGTAAACACAAAACTTACCTGTACTTAAAGTCATAAGTGACAGGAGCAGATTAGACCATTCGGCCCATCGAGTCTGCTCCGCCATTCAACCATGGCGGATCTATCTCTTCCTCCTAACCCCATTCTCCTGCTTTCTCTCCCCGTAACCTCTGACACCCGTGCTAATCTCATCTTCTTTAAACGTTACCCCTCTCGCACCTTAAAGTGCTGTCCTCTGCTGTTTGACTTTTCCATTCTGTGCTCAGGGTGCACTGTGTCAGGGACTTTAATAAAATATTTTGCTATTTTCCTTCTACTTTTCCAGGCCTTTCTCCTTGGATCATCTCGATGACACTCAGAAGCATTTCACAGTCATGAACTATGCCGATGGAATTCCACTGAAGCAGGCAAGACGTTGGGTTTTGATTTTTTTGCATTCATTGTGTGGTTTTGGTTTGTCTTTTTTGGGTTTTTCTTCAAATTTCATCCACCTTTTCCCCTCCCCACTAAATCGCCGCCCCGCATGGTCGGTGCAAGTCTGCACCTTGTCCCAGGCAGCTTGTGCGTGTGATTCTTGCTTGTGCAGCTAAGGGTGTTCAGGCTCCCCGTCCCTGACATCTTATCGGGGGTGACGCAGCGGTGGAGCTGCCGCCTGGCAGCGTCAGAAATCCAGGTTCGATCCTGATTACCAGTGCTGTCTGTGCGGAGTTTGCACATACTCCCTGTTACCGCGTGGGTTTCCTCCAGGCACTCCAGTTTCCGTCCCGCATCCCAAAGACGTGCAGGCTTGTCGGATATTTGGCCTCTTGTCAATTGCCAGGAATGTGTGAAAGTGGAATAACATCGAACTGGTGTGATGGTCAACGTGGGCTCGGGGTGGGCCAGAAGGCCGAGTTCCACATTGTATATCACTCTAAATCTTCCCCAATGGTTTAGTGATACAGTGTGGAAACGGGCCCTTCGGCCCACCAAGCCCAGGCTGACCAGGGACCACCCGTACACCAGCACTATCACCCTGGGGACAATTTATAATTTAATCAAAGCCAATGAACTTACAAACCTGTACGTCTTTGGAGTGTGGGAGGAAAACCGGAGCACCCGGAGAAAACGCACGCCGTCACGGGGACAACGTGCAAACTCCGTACAGACAGCACCCGTAGTCAGGATCGAACCCGGGTCTCTGGCGCTGTAAGGCAGCAACTCTACCGCTGCGCCAGCGTGCCTGTGCGGTTGCTGGTTGCGAATGAGTCGTGGTTTCTGTTGACGGTTGCTCCTCTCTTATAGAGGATCTGGCGCAGAAATCTGTCTTTATGCAAAGTTCCCTCCCGCCCACCCACCTCCAATAATGTACAATCAATGTCCTTATGAAAGCAAATCTGCTGGTTGCCGTGATTAAAGAACGATGGTTGTACAGAGCTGAAAGTATATGATGAATCATTTACACTGAAAATGTCTAAAGGGAGAACATCCAACTTTTTAACTCTGTTGTGATTTTTTTTTTTTTAAACCATTTTGGGCTTCAGAGGTACAGCTCGGAAACAGGCCTTTCAGCCCACCGAGTCCACGGTGACCAGCGATCGCCCGTACACTAGCACCATCCTACATACTGGGGACAATTATGTTTGGAAGCCCCCTAGACTGTGGTCCTCCCCCCACAGAGCCTTGGCGTTGGCTGCACCGAGCTTCAGCGCGTCCCTCAGCACGTACTCCTGCAGCGGGCCAGTCGGCAATATTCCCCATGGGCATCCCGCTCTGCTGGGAGACCGACAGGTTTTGGGCCGACCAAAGCGCGTCTTTCACCGAGCTGATGACCCTCCAGCAGCACTACGTCCGTCTCTGAGCGTGTCCCTGGGAACAGTCCGTAAATCACAGAGTCCTCTGTGTGACGGAGCTGTTCAGGATTAAACCGTGACGGGGACCCTCACTCTCCAGACTCTCTTTGCAAATCCACACTCTGCAAAGAGTTGGCCAACCGTCTCCTCTCCATAGCAGCCGTCCCGAAGGGCAGCGTGCGCTGGTAGTGAGGTTCCGACAGTGCAGGAAGGATCTGACTGGGAGGGCTCCCCTCACTGCCAGCCAAGCCAGGTCTTGGTGCTTGTTGATGAGTTCTGGCGATGAGGCGTTTCGCCAGACAAGCTTGGTCAGTCTGCTCTGGTAACCACGCCACAGGATCCATGGAGTCATTTCCTGCAGTGCCTGCAGAATGTTCCGTGCTGACCACTGCCCGATGGACTTGTGGTCAAAGGTATTGGTTCGGTAGACCCTTGCCACGAACGACAGAGGGTGCGTCAATGTCCAGCTGACTGGCACATTGCGTGACATCTGCGCCAGGCCCATCTCAGTAGAACCTCAGCAGGTGTTGGCACTTAGTGCCCACGTGCTTGGCAAGTTGTCTTCTCCCTTTTATTTTAAAATCAATAAACTTTATTCAGTGTGAGAAAAGAAAAGCGTTCCTGTGCGAAAATTTCTTCCGACATTCTGGGAGGCTATACATATACATTCAATGCTTCGAAACATAGCGTCTACACAACTCTACCCCACTCCCTTGCTGCTCATATGGCCCCCTGGCGTGAAGTCCCTTCCCTTGTTTGAGGGCGTCTCCACCGCACTCTGCCCCTCAATGTCCAGCAGTGGAAGGACCCTAGACTGTTTGAGTCCTGAAAAGCGCTATATAATAAAATGTATTATTATTATTATTAGACTGTGGTCCTCCCCCACAGAGCCTTGGCGTTGGCAGCTCCGAGCTTCAGTGCATCCCTCAGCATGTAGGTGATGTCACAAGTGATAGGAGCAGAATTAGGCCAATCGGCCAATTGAGTCCACTCCGCCATTCAATCGTGGCTGATCTATCTCTCCCTCCTATCCCTATTTTCCTGTCTTCTCCCCAAAACCCCTGACACCCGTTCTAATCAGGAATCTTATCTATCTCTGCCATAGAAATATCCACTGACTCGGCCTCCACAGCCTCTGGGGCAATGAATTCCACAGATTCACCCTGCATACTGCGTACGCAAACTCCTGCACTCTTCGCCCAGCTCACCGAGTTCCCCTTTCTCGTTATTCTGCAGGCTTTTGCTGTGAAAGACTAGCTTTTTATACATTCCTTACACCGCACAGCCTGTGGAACAATGTTTGTCCCAATCCCAAACATCCCCTTGCATTTAAGCTGTCCAATCCGCCTGCCTTTCCACTGGGTCAGACCTGTGACCCTTGCTGCCTCTGTCACTGTATTTCATTGCAGGGCCTTTATCTGTTTCTTGGCATTCCAAAGATAGACCCCAGACTTCATGGAGACACTATGCCCTTGGTCAATCGCTATCCTGCCTGACTGCACAAACCTCAATCCACCCCGCTGTTTATTATCTTATCAAGGAATGCTACCAATGTGTAGGAAGGAACTGCAGATGCTGGTTTAAACCCGAACACAGACACAAAAAGCTGGAGTAACTCAGCGGGTCAGGCAGCCTCTCGAGAAAAATAATAGGTGACGTTTTGGGGCGAGACCCTTCTTCAGACGGAGAGTCTGAGGGGGGGGGGGGGGGGAGAAAGGGAAACGAGAGATACAGATGGTGATGTAGAGAGATGTAGAACAAATGAATGAGATATGCAAAAAAAAGAAACAATGATATGCAAAACAATGATAAGATATGCAAAACAATGATAAGATATGCAATGAAAGATATGCAAAAAAGGAACAATGATAAAAGAAACAGGCATTGTTAGCTGTGAGCTAGGTGAAAATGAGTTATGGACAATGCAACTCAACAAGATGGCTTTGAAACCAGTACTGAGTCTGAACTACAGTCTGAAGAAGGGTCTCGACCCAAAACGTCACCCATTCCTTCTCTCCTGAGATGCTGCCGGTCCTGCTGAGTCACTCCAGCTTTTTGTGTCTATCTTTGAAACTAGTACGATGACTTGGGTGGGGAGGGACGGGGGGAGTGGGGGATCTAATGATGTACTTAGCCCTAGGTCTCCCAGGAGTGGATGACAGAAATGTCTTGCTTATAACTCTGCGAATAATTCCCTTATCATGTGTCCACACTCTGTAAATGGGTTGATTGTAATCATGTGTTGTCTTTCCGCTGACTGGTTAGCACGCAACTAAAGGCTTTTCATAGTACCTCGGTACACGTAACCTTAAACTAATCTGAACTGAATAGTGATACTTTAATTTGGTTCAGGAAGGCTAAGCATCTGTGTTGAACAAGTCTCACGTTCAATTTCACTAAAGGATTGGAGCTGAACATTTCTCGCACCTTTATGCATCTCGGTTCCCCCTCTCCTGACTCTCAGTCTGAAGAAGGGTCCCAACCCGAAATGTCACCTATTCCTTTTCTCCAGAGATGCTGCCTGGCCCGCAGTGTGAACTATGAGGAGGATGCTATGAGAATGGCTGACTTGGACAGGTTGGGTGAGTGGACAGATGCATGGCAGATGCAGTTTAATGTGGATAAATGTGAGGTTATCCACGTTGGTAGCAAAAACAGGAAGGCAGATTACTATCTAAATGGTGTCAAGTTCGGAAAAGGGGAGGTACAACGGGATCTGTGGGTCCTTGTTCATGCAGGTACAGCAGGAAGTGAAGAAAGCGAATGGCATGTTGGCCTTTATAACAAGAGGAGTTGAGTACAGGAGCAAAGAGGTCCTTCTGCAGGGCCCTAGTGAGATCACACCTGGAGTATTGTGTGCAGTTTTGGTCCCAAATTTGAGGAAGGACATTCTTGCTATTGAGGAAGTGCAGCGTAGGTTTACAAGGTTAATTCCGGGATGGCGGGGCTGTCAAATGCTGAAAGAATGGAGCGGCTGGGCTTGTATACTCTGGAATTTAGAAGGATGAGAGGGGATCTTATTGAAACATATAAGATTATTAACGGTTTGGACATGCTAGAGCAGGAAACATGTTCCCGATGTTGGGGGAGTCCAGAACCAGGGGCCACAGTTTAAGAATAAGGGGTAAGCCATTTAGAACGAAGACGAGGAAACACTTTTTCTCACAGAGAGTTGTGAGTCTGTGGAATTCTCTGCCTCAGAGGGCGGAGGAGGCCGGTTCTCTGGATACTTTCAAGAGAGGGCTAAATAGGGCTCTTAAAGATAGTGGAGTCGGGGGATATGGGGAGAAGGCAGGAACGGGGTACTGATTGGGATGAACAGCCATGATCACATTGAATGGCGGTGCTGGCTCGAAGGGCCGAATGGCCTACTCCTGCACCTATTGTCTATTGAGTTACTCCAGCTTTTAGTGTCTATCTTCGATGTTCCTTGTGTGAATGTTACTGTATGGGGTTTTTAATCAAAGTGCAACTGAATCATCCTACCACAACTGGAGAGCAGTCCTGAACTACATCAGCCTCAGTGGTGACCCTCGGACTATCCTTGATCGGGACAGGCAGCATCTCTGGAGAGACGGAATGAATGACGTCTCGGGTCAGGACCCTTCTTCAGACGCAAAGCATGAAAGTTGGTCAAAGCTTACCAATAATTTGATTTTGTTTTGTCAGTGAGATTGCACTTATTTCGTGAATGGAAATACCTTATAATTAAAAAGCAGTAATCTCTCCACAATATCAATGTGTTCTGCTGATTGTACCTGTATACTTGCTTAATTATTCACAGATCCACTACAATGACTTCACACCAATGTTTGAGAAGCAGTACCCCAAGTATTCCTGGGCTAGTGTACAGGTAAGTTTTAATGCTTGTATACTTTCTCACGAGTCTTTTTACAGTAACCCTGTTTCTGAAATGGATTTGTGGTGTTTTGGTTGCAGTAAAAGCCATTTAAACTGCTGATTACCAACGTAGGAAATGCCACGCAGACACAAGGAGCCGCAGATGCTTGTTTACAAACCCCCCCCCCCCACAAATTACTGGAGTAACTCAGCGGGTCAAGCAGCATCTCTGGAGAACGTGGATAGGTGACGTTTCGGATCGAGTCATGAATCCCTACCTGAAACATCGCCTGTCTGAGTCTGAAGAAGAGTCTCGACCCGAAAAGTCACCTATTGCCTTTCTCCAGAGATGCTGCCTGACCCAGTCATTGAAAGTAGGCATGCAGGCGCAGCAGGCAGTGAAGAAAGCGAATGGTATGTTAGCATTCATAGCAAAAGGATTTGTGTATAAGAGCAGGGAGGTTCTACTGCAGTTGTACAGGGTCTTGGTGAGACCACACCTAGAGTATTGCGTACAGTTTTGGTCTCCTAATCTGAGGAAAGACATTCTTGCCATAGAGGGAGTACAGAGAAGGTTCACCAGACTGATTCCTGGGATGGCAGGACTTTCATATGAAGAAAGACTGGATAGACTCGGCTTGTACTCGCTAGAATTTAGAAGATTGAGGGGGGATCTTATAGAAACGTACAAAATTCTTAAGGGGTTGGACAGGCTAGATGCAGGAAGATTATTCCCGATGTTGGGGAAGTCCAGAACAAGGGGTCACAGTTTAAGGTTAAGGGGGAAGTCTTTTAGGACCGAGATGAGGAAATCATTTTTTACACAGAGAGTGGTGAAACTGTGGAATTCTCTGCCACAGAAGGTAGTTGAGGCCAGTTCATTGGCTATATTTAAGAGGGAGTTAGATGTGGCCCTTGTGGCTAAAGGGATCAGGGGGTATGGAGAGGGCAGGTACAGGATACCGAGTTGATGATCAACCATGATCATATTGAATGGCGGTGCAGGCTCGAAGGGCCGAATGGCCTACTCCTGTACCTATTTTCTATGTTTCCAGAGATGCTGCCTGACCCGCTGAGTTGCTCCAGCACTTTGTGTCCTTTTCAGTATTAAACCAGCATCTGCAGTTTGTCGTTTAAACATTGCAACATATATTATTGCAAGTTGACTCCGATCTCATCTAGATGGTGCAATTAATTTGATAAGAACCAAACGCTCATTAAATTGGCGATTGATTAAGATTTGATTACTGTCTACTTGCTTAATTGTAGTCGCTTGCTTTGGCTTTGAAAGGGACACGCGTCAGTTTGGCTGATTGTCGTGCAGTTTGGCAGGCGGACACCCCACTCTAATGATCAGTGCTACTGATGGTATCTGACTGAGTGCACAAGTCTGCATTATTCTTGCATCCAATTAAAACTCCACTGTATGCATTGGCTGGGGAACCATCAAAGAGCAGCTTCTTACCAGGAAGTTGTTCTTCACCTTGATTGCTGGCTTGTTGTCCCCCAGGAGGAGGACATCGAGCCGTCAGTCTAAGGACAAGCCGGGAAAGGGTTTTTTTGCTCTAAAAGTCGGAATCGAGCAGTTTGTCACAGAACAGATTGAGATCAAGCTCTCGAAGAGGGACATACAAAATGCCGGAGTAGCTCGGCGGGGCAGGCGGCATCTGTGGAGGGGAAGGGATGGGTGACGTTTCGGGTCGAGACCCTTCTTCAGACCGGGAGTCAGGGGCGAGGGAGGCACAGAGATATGGGAGGGTAAGGTGTGAAAGTGAGAGATCAAAGGGGACAAAGTTTAACGGAAAGTGTAGAATAGATCATTGTTGGATGATGGGAAGGTGAAAACGAGGCAGCAATCAGGAAAATTTAATCAGGGGGACAGTGAAACTAGGCCTGACAGTGAAACTAGGCCTGACATTGGGAGCTGTGGATCTTGGCTGTAGACGTTAGTTTAGATTCACAGTGCATGTTTAAATTATCATGTTTTATTTGTAATTGTCTACCGTATATCGTGTTGTTACTTGCGAGCAAAGCACCAAGGCAAATTCCTTGTGTGTATACATAGTTGGCTAATAAAATGTATTCAATTCAATTGAATCCAACTAGAATTTGTTTTTTAAAAGTATTTTAATGAGGTATGGCGTTATTCACATACGAGCAGGTCTGCGACTTGCAAAGAGGAAGGGAGGTGCAATGAATTGCACGTTAGATTGCAAGATACAAGATTCAATTTAATTGCCACACGTACCAATTGAGGTTCAGTGGAATTCGAGTTACCATCCATCAATCAATCAATCAATCAACCTTTATTGTCATCTTGCAAAGCAGCAGTTGTACAGTGCAAAATGAGAAGACGTTTCCCAGGGAACACCAGAGCATCGCACATAAAACTTAAACATTTCACACAGAAATAAAAACAATCCGGGTCCTGATAAAAACAGTAGGAATAGTTTTTTTGAAAGTGCAGGTAAAAAACAACAACATTAAGATACAAGTAAAAACAGTCATAAATTGTCCAGGGCAGCTGATCCAAGTGGCCAGTGCCAGAGTTTGTTATTAGAGTGTCAGTGCAAAAAAAGCAGCAGAATCAGCTGGAGTGAGTGTTTAGCAGCCTCACGGCCTGTGGAAGGAAGCTGTTTAGCAGTCTGGTTGTCCGGGCTTTGATGCTGTGGTATGTATCTCTTGCCTGATGGCAGGAGATCCAGATGTGTGTGGAGGGGGTGCGGTGTGTCCTTTGCTATGCTCAGTGCTTTTTTTCAGGCAGCGGCTCTGGAACAGTTCTTGTACAGAGGGTAGGTAGACGCCAATGATCCTCTCTGCTCCCCTCACTACCCTCTGCAGAGCCATCCTGTCTGAGCAGTTGCAGTTGGAGTACCACATGTTGATGCAGTACTTGAGCACAGACTCCACCGTGCCCCTGTAGAAAGTCCTGAGGATGTTGGTGGGGAGTGAGGCCTGTTTGGGTTTCCTCAGGTAGTGCAGTCGCTGAAGGGGCCCGTTTGACAATCCCAGTGTTGTTCCTGGACCAGGTGAGACTGTCTGTGATCTGCACTCCGAGGAACTTTATGTTCTCCACTCTCTCCACCGTGGTGCCACTGGTGTTGAGGGGTGTGTGTTTGGCTGCGACCTCCTGAAGTCGACAATCATCTCCTTGGTTTGTCGACGTTTAGTTCCAAGATGTTGTTGCCGCACCAGTCCACTAGTTGTTTCACTTCCTCCCTGTACATTGTTTCATTCTCTCCACTGATGAGTCCCACCGTTGTGGTGTCATCTGCGATTTTAATAATCGTGTTGTCCCTGAATCTGGCAGCACAGTCATGTGTGAGCAGTGTGAACAACAGCGGGCTGAGCACCTACAGCCTTGAGGGTGCCCAGCATGATCGAGCCTGAGGTGTTCTTGCCAACACGGACTGACTACGGTCTCTCTGTCAGGAAGTCCAGGATCCAGTGACACAGGGTGATGTTGAGGCCCAGCAGGGTTAGTTTCTCCACAAGTCTCTGTGGGATGATGGTATTAAAAGCTGAGCTGAAGTCAATGTACAGGGTTCTGGCGTAGGTGTTTTTGTTTTCCAGATGAGTGAGTAGTGTGTGCAGCGTAGTAGAGATGGCATCTTCTGTAGAGCGGTTGGGGCAATAGGCGAACTGGAGGGGGTCTAACGATGAGGGGAGGCTGGCAGTAATGTGAGGTTTAACCAGGCGTTCAAAGCACTTCATTACTATGGGGGTCAGGGCGACATTTAGGCAGGCCACAACTGATTTCTTTGCTATTGGGATTATTGTGGAACTACCATACAGCCATACTAAGTATAAAGCAAAAAATACACACAGCACATAAAATAAAGTTTAACATAAACATCCACCACAGTGGAGTCGACATTCCTCACTGTGATGGAAGGCAATACAGTTCAGTCATCTCAGTCTTGTTCACCTGTGGTCGGGGGCTTTGGGTTGTTGAATGTGAATGAAACCTCCACCTTCTCCAGGCTGAATGATGCAAGGGGCCCCTGTCACGGTTTATCCCAAACAGTTTATTTTGTGTTATGTTGCATTTTCTAATTGTGTTATTTGCTTCATTGTCACTTTGGTTGCAGGAGGAGATATACAAATCGTTTGTTGAGCTATTTCAAGTGGCCACGGCTAAACCTGCCCCCTCTGGGATCTGCAACTACCCGTCATCCCGGGCGATCTATGCCGTCGACCTAATGCTGAAATGGGACGCGGATGATGATGGTAGGTCTAGTTATCGTTGAGAGATACAGGGCGGAAACGGGCCCTTCGGCCCACCGAGTCGTCACCGACCAGCGATCCTCGCACACCAACACTATCCTACACGCACTAGGGGACAATTTACATTTACACCGAGCCAATTAACCTGCACGTCTTTGATCTAGTGGTGGCAGCCTCGCCAGCAACTGTCTGTCCTTTCATCCTTTTTGTTATTTTTAGTCTGTCTAAAAGTTTGTTTTGGGGGGTCTTTTAGTCTTCCTTATGTGGGAGGTGGGGAGGGGAAGGGGAAGGGGGAAACCGTTTCCCAGTCACTACCTGGTCGAGGATGCGTCTTTTCTCCGAGCCGCTTCTTTGCACCCCCCCTCGCGGCCTACCATCTGGGATTGGCGCGGCCTTTCCTGCCGGAGACCGGCCAGAGCTTCAGCAGCGGCGCAGCACTAATTTACCATCGCAGAGCTGGGCGATGCCGTGTTGGTGCTCCGGAGTGTTGAGCCTGCCGACTTTAACACCGTGGAGCTGTGGTTTGCGGAGCTTCTGGCCGCGGGCGGCGCTGACTTTAACATCGCGGAGGCCTGGGATCTTTCGCCGAGGACCGCCAGTGTTGGAGCTCCACCAGCTCGGCCTGTGGACTTCGGGAACCGCGGTCTCCGGTAGAAGCGGCCGTTTCGGAAACTCCAAGCCGCTGAGAGTGTTCTTCCGTTCCGTCAACGGAGCTCCGATCATCCCGGCAAGAGGGCCTGGAACATCGGGCCAACCGTCGCGGCGACTGCGGAGGCCTCAATAGGCCCCGACCACGGGTGAACAAGGGAAGATGACTGAACTTTGTTGCCTTCCCTCACAGTGGGAAACGTTGATTCCGCTGTGGGGGATGTTTTTATGTTTTATGTTAAATTCTATAGTGTTGTGTCCATCTTATTTGTGTGCTGCATGGTAACTCAAGTTTCACTGCACCAATTGGTGTGTGTGACAATAAATGTCCTTTTTCCTTGTCCTTTGTGTGGGAGGAAACCGAAAATCTCGGAGAAACCCCATGCGATCACGGGGAGAGCGTACAAACTGGACAGATACTGTACGGAGACTCTAGCGCCGTAAGGCAGTAGCTCTACCGCTGTGCCGCCCGTGTTTATTTTTAAGATACCAAATACCAGATGTTCTTTCTCGAGGTCTTTTGTCGTGACAGCCAAGACCAGAGGCAGCATCCCTGAGATAGACAAACATGCAGCATTGAAAAGGCCCTCCGATGCAGGCTCGAAGGGCCAAATGGCCTCCTCCTGCACCTATTTTCTATGTTTCTCCCAGCCCAACGATCGGCAACACCCATTCTCATAAATCCTGCACCATTCCTTATTTATTCCCCCAGATTTTATTATCATGTACACCTCAGGGACAATTTATCCCAAGAGATTGGGCAGTAAGTTGCTGCCTCACAGCGCCAGAGACCCCGCCCGGTTCGATCCTGACCACGGGTGCTGTCTGTATGGAG
>CM075979.1:83992021-84037021 GCA_038087875.1 Malacoraja senta
GTCTGTATGGAGTTTGTACGTTCTCCCTTTGACCGGGTAGGTTTTCTCCGGGTGCTCCCATTTCCTCCCGCACTCCAAAGACGTAAAGGTTTGTAGACTAATTGGCTTCGGTAAGTTGTAAAGTCGTTCCTAATGTTCGTAGGTTAGTGTGGGGGGTGATCGCTGGTCGCCGGGCACTTGATGGGCCGAAGGGCCTATTTCCGCGCTGTATCTCTAAAGTCTAAAGTGTTGTGGCCTCCCTCTAAAATATATTTGTCAATTTGATTCTTTAAGGCTGAGTAACAAACAGATGTTAGGCACAAAATGCTGGAGTAACTCAGCGGGACAGGCAGCATCTCTGGAGAGAAGGAATGGGTAAACTGGTACATCGTTGGCTGAGAGGAAGGTGACAGCGATGCATAAAAAGTCAAAGTCAAATTTATTCTTCACGTACACCCGAAGGTGCAGTGAAATGAATTTGTCAGCAGCGATACACTTGAAAAAAGAACACACAATACACAGTAGAATTGAACACAAACATCCACCACAGCATTCTTCACTGTGGCAGGAGACAATCAGGAGGACAGTGAAACAAGTCTGAGAACATGGGTGGGGGGAGGAATGGAGGGGGAAAGCAAGAGTTACTACTTGAAGTTAGAGAAATCAATATTCATAGAAACATAGAAAATAGGTGCAGGAGTAGGCCATTCGGCCCTTCGAGCCAGCACCGCCATTCAATATGATCATGGCTGATCATCCAACTCAGTATCCTGTACCTGCCTTCTCTCCATACCCCCTGATCCCTTTAGCCACAACTCCCTCTTAAATATAGCCAATGAACTGGTCTCAACTACTTTCTGTGGCAGAGAATTCCACAGATTCTGTGATTTTTTTTTTCTCATCTCGGTCCTAAAAGACTTCCCCTTATCCTTAAACTGTGACCCCTTGTCCTGGACTTCCCCAACATCGGGAACAATCTTCTTGCATCTAGCCTGTCCAACCCCTTAAGAATTTTGTAAGTTTCTATAAGATTTCCCCCCTCAATCTTCTAAATTCCAGCGAGTACAATTCCTACTGAAAATAGACACAAAATGCTGGAGTAACTCAGCGGGTCAGGCAGCATCTCTGGAGCAGAGGAATGGGTGACGTTTCAACAAGCGGGTGTGTTTGTTTTTCAGGAAGGCGGATCATGCAGCCTCAGATTCTGGAAGTGAACTACAACCCCGACTGCGTGCGAGCTTGCAAGTATCACCCTGGCTTTTTCAACGACGTGTTCAGCGTGCTGTTCCTGGAGGAGGCGACCGGACACAACGTCACTCTCTTGAGCTGATCCCCTTCGCAATTGTCATGATCGCACGGCGCACATTGTCGGGAGAACCTGCGGCTTTGAGGCGGCAAACCGCTCGGCAGGTGAAAGACGACACCAAGTAACGGAGGGGCAGAATTGGGCCATTCAGCCCATCGGGTCTACCCCGCCCGCTGATCTTATCATTCCCTCTCAACCCCATTCTCCTGCCTTCTCCCCGTAACCCCTGACACCCGTACTAGTCGGAAGATACGGGTGTCAGACATCTAGAAATTGAATGAACGAATAAGTTTATTGGCCAGGTATTCACATACAAGGAATTTGCCTTGGTGCTCTGCCCGCAAGTGACAACATGACATACAGTGACAGTTAGGAATGACACATAAAACATTAATAATTAACCATTAAAATTCTGCACATTTTAACATCTTTCGCATCATTGGAATTTGAGTTTAAGCCAATTTTCAACTTCTATTCCAGTGCCGTTCGTGGGGAATAAAAGCCCTCTGTGGGATGGTGATGATTTACAGGTGGTTTGACATTCTTGCATTAAATAAAGAATCTTGCATTGGTGATTTGCGTGGTTTCTTCCCAGGATGATTGTTGAAGAACAGAAATGTTTCATGTGGAGGAAGGGGCTGCAGATTCTGGTTTAAACCGAAGACAGACACAAAAAAGCTATAGTAACTCAGCGGGTCTGGAGAAGGGTCTCGACCCGCAACGCAACGACCCGCAGCTTCTCTCCAGAGATGCTGCCTGTCCCGCTGAGTTACTCCAGCATTTTGTGTCGATCCTCAGGTTAGTCAGCATCTCTGGTGAGGAGGAACAGGGGGATGTTTTGTGTCGAGACCCTTTTTCATGGTCAGGCTTGCAAGCTAATTCTTCAAAGATTTGTTCGTCTTGAGTGGTGATTAAGGGCCAGTTACTGCATCAGGGATATTGTGTTCGTGTCATGGGGTTTTATAACACAGGAACAGGCCCTTCAGCCCACCAAGTCCATGCTAAACCTTTTGCCCAACTACACTAATCCCAAATCATCTGCATTGTGACCCTATCCTACTAAGCCTTGCCTCTGTAAATGGCTGGCTAAATGCCTCTTATGTTCATAAGTTCTAGGGGGTGGGAGATTGCAACCTTCACGTGGTCCACCCTGTTTCGACGAATGCAATCAACCTGCCGTGCACAAACAGAAGATCAATCAGAACAACTTTAGGCTGTGCACGCCATACGCAAGAAGAAGAAGATAAGTTCTAGGAGAAGAATTAGGCCATTCGGCCCATCAAGTCTACTCCGCCATTCAATCATCGCTGATCTATCTTTCCCTCTCAACCCCATTCTCCTGCCTTCTCCCCATAACCCCTGACACCCGCACTAATCAACAATCAATCTCTGCCTTAAATATATCCACCGACATGGCCTCCACAACCTTCTGGCAAACAATTCCACAGATTCATCACCCTCTAACAATAGAAATTCCTCCTCATCTCCTTCTTAAAAGAACGTCCTTTAATTCTATGACCTCTAGTCCTAGACTCTCCCACTAGTAGAAGCATCCTCTCCACATCCACTCTATCCAAGCCTTTCACTATTCTGTACTTCACCATGAGGTCCCCCCCCCTCATTCTTCTAAACTCCAGCGAGTACAGGCCCAGTGCCGTCAAACGTTCCGAATTGATTCAGTAGAAGCAAGGAACTGCAGATTTCTGGTTTACAAAAAAGGTCACAAAGTGCTGGAGTAACTGCAGGTCAGGCTGCATCTCTGGAAAACATGGATAGGTGACGTTTCGGGTCAGGACCCTTCTGACTGACATGTGTCTGAAGCAGTGTCCTGACCCAAAAAGTCACCAATTCCTGTTCTAGGGATTTATTTCACTAGATGTGTTAAATAGGAACACATATTACTTTCCATCGTAGTTTAGAGACAATTAACCTACAATTGGGGGTTCAGTATTGATGTGGATAGAGAACTGGCTGGCAAACAGGAAGCAAAGAGTAGGAGTAAGCGGGTCCTTTTCACAATGGCAGGCAGTGACTAGTGGGGTACCGCAAGGCTCAGTGCTGGGACACCAGCTATTTACAATATATATTAATGAACTGGATGAGGGAATTGAAGGCAATATCTCCAAGTTTGCAGATGACACTAAGCTGGGGGGCAGTGTTAGCTGTGAGGAGGATGCTAGGAGACTGCAAGGTGACTTTGATAGGCTGGGTGAGTGGGCAAATGTTTGGCAGATGCAGTATAATGTGGATAAATGTGAGGTTATCCATTTTGGTGGCAAAAACAGGAAAGCAGACTATTATCTAAATGGTGGCCGACTAGGAAAAGGGGAGATGCAGTGAGACCTGGGTGTCATGGTACACCAGTCATTGAAAGTAGGCATGCAGGTGCAGCAGGCAGTGAAGAAAGCGAATGGTATGTTAGCTTTCATAGCAAAAGGATTTGAGTATAGGAGCAGGGAGGTTCTGCAGTTGTACAGGTTCTTGGTGAGACCACACCTGGAGTATTGCGTACAGTTTTGGTCTCCAAATCTGAGGAAGGACATTAGTGCCATAGAGGGAGTGCAGAGAAGGTTCACCAGACTGATTCCTGGGATGTCAGGACTGTCTTATGAAGAAAGACTGGATAGACTTGGTTTATACTCTCTAGAATTTAGGAGATTGAGAGGGGATCTTATAGAAACTTACAAAATTCTTAAGGGGTTGGACAGGCTAGATGCAGGAAGATTGCTCCTGATGTTGGGGAAGTCCAGGACAAGGGGTCACAGCTTAAGGGGAAATCCTTTAAAACCGAGATGAGAAGAACCTTTTTCACACACAGAGTGGTGAATCTCTGGAACTCTCTGCCACAGAGGGTAGTCGAGGCCAGTTCATTGGTTATATTTAAGAGGGAGTTAGATGTGGCCCTTGTGGCTAAAGGGATCAGAGGGTATGGAGAGAAGGCAGGTACGGGATACTGAGTTGGATGATCAGCCATGATCATATTGAATGGCGGTGCAGGCTCGAAGGGCCGAATGGCCTACTCCTGCACCTAATTTCTATGTTTCTATGTTTAAACCTGCACATCTTTGGAGTGTGGGAGGAAAACAACACCCAGAGAAAGCCCACGCAGTAAACGCAGATGGTCGGCACGGACTCGGTGGGCCGAAGGGCCTGTTTCCATGCTGTATCTCTAAACTAAACTCAGCTCCTGAACACACTGCAAATGCTTTACTGAGGTAGAGTGCAATTGGCATTGCTGCCTCTCAAGCAATTACTAAACCTCGCAATGCTATTGTTAAGAACATTCATCAAATATTTGGGCTTTTTGAATGTGCAGAATTTCAGTTTTATTTCGACGTGAATCTGACGTTTTCTCATAGAAGTCGAATTTTAGTTAGCATGAAATGTTAGTTACAATTGCAGATTAATATACTCTGCAGTTGTTGTTTTCTAAATCGCAGCTGACTTGATTTAGGCTGGTCATTGTTCAAGTGGGGCTGGAGAGGGGGCAGGAAGCAGGGCCCTTGGCAACAGATTACAGCGAGCTGTGTTTGTAGGAAAGAACTGCAGATGCTGGTTTAAATCGAAAGTTGACACAAAATGCTGGAGTAACTCAGCGGGACAGGCAGCATATCTGGAGACAAAGTCTAGTGTTGACCCTTCTTTATCTGGTGTGTAGGAAGGAACTGCAGATGCTGGTTTAAGCCAAAGACAGACACAAAGTGCTGGAGTAACTCAGCCAGTCAGGCAGGATCTCGGGAGAAAACGAATAGGTGACATTTCGGGTCGAGGCCCTTCTTTAGACTGAGAATCGGGAATGAGAGACATGGTCGGTACTCAGGACAAATGAATGGAAGATATGCATCTGCAGTTCGTCTCTACACATTTTGTCTGCTCAAGGTATGCCTACTTTGAAGAAGTTCTCTCTGCGAAAGAGTTATTCATATCTTCTATTAATTTGTCCGAAGTACCGAATGTATCTCTCATTCCGCTTTCCCCTGACTCTCAGTCTGAAGAAGGAACTCAACTCGAAACGTCACCCATTCCTTTTCTCCAGAGATACTACCTGACCCACTGAGTTACTCCAGCATTTTGTGTCTATCTTGCTTGTCTGGCGTCCTTGTACACTTCTTTCAGGCGCCGCTGGAGATAGGTCAGCAATAGAGACAATACTCCCTCCTTTCACCCAAGGATGCTTTGAACAAGTTCCAAGCTGAGGTAAAGCAATTCAGGTTCAGAGAGGGATTTGCTCTGTTCATTAAAAAGCCATTTATTGAACAATTTTTTTTTTCTTGCTTCAATTTTATAACAGATCCAGGTTTCTTGTTGTAGAGCACTACAGCACAGAAACAGGCTCTTCAGACCACCGAATCCTTGCTAACTATGTACACAAAGGGACTCGACCCGCAACGTCACCCATTCCTCCTCTCCAGAGATGCTGCCTGTCCCACTGTTGCTCCAGCATTATTGTGTCTATCTTTGGAGTAAACCAGCATCTGCAGTTCTTTCCTCCCCATTTTAGTTGAATTTTGTTCAGTTTAGAGATACAGTGTGGAAACAGGCCCCTCGGCTCACAGACTCTGTGCCGACTAGCGATCACCCATACACTACGCGACGATATAACTTTATCCCCGGAAGGAAACTGATCTGCCAACAGTCATAAAACACAAGGTGCATGATACATGAAATTAAAGTGACGAGTGGAAAGGATTGGGGACGTGTAAAGATTTGGGGGGTGGAGGAGGGGGGTCAGTCTCAGTCTACCCCACGGCAGAAGGGGAGGAGTTGTACAGTTTGATAGCCACAGGGAAGAAGGATCTCCTGTGGCGTTCTGTGCTGCATCTTGGTGGAACCAGTCTGTTGCTGAAGGTGCTCCTCAGGATGACCAGTGTGTCGTCATAGTTCTATCCTGCACACTAGGGACAATTTACAAAAAGCTGATGAATGTACAAACCTGCCATCTTTGTAGTGTGGGAGGAAACCGGGGCACCCGGACAAAACCCACACAGTCATGGTGAGAGCTTACAAACTCCGTGCAGACAGCGCCCGTGGTCAGGCTCGAACCCCGGGTCTCTGGCTCTGCGAGGCAGCAGCAGCTCTACCCGCTGCGCCACCAAATTCTCCCCATGTTCCTCTCGACTTTCCCCAGACGCCACAACTCACCCACACATCAGGGGCTCGGTTTACAGGAGACAATTACATTCTTACCGGTTCGGGAGCGGCAGGTGTGAGTTTGGTGATTGGCATTGTGTTCCCTTTCAGGTGCGATTAGTTTAAAGCCGGGAGCGACCAGCTAAGGGACTGTGAAATGACAGAAGAATGTGGGGTTTTTTTCATGTTATTTATTTTAGTTGTTTATCTTAGACTTTTGCTCTAAGAAAATGTGTGAATGGTGCGCTGACTGGTTGGCATTTCTAATTTCGTTGTACATGTTTACATGTTATAATGACAATAAAGTATTCATTCATTCATTCATTCAAGTTCGGAAGCAGCAGGTGTGATTTCAGTGATTGGCTGAGGAATTCAATTCGCAAATTGGTTAATTGGCAAATTGGGCAATTTGTCAGCCTGTATAAGCCAGGTTTGTTGTCGAGGGAAGTGCCTTGTGAGAAAAGTCTTTGGCTCAGTGCCTTGTGAGGAAAAGTGCGAGTCTTTGGATCGAGAGTCTTCGGCGAGGAGACTATGCAAGAGGCTGGAGAGGACGGGAGGCGGTGAACACATGTCGGGTAAGATGAGGCAGTGTGATGCTTGCAGGATGTGGGAGGCCAGGGACACAGATGGAGCCTCTGGGCTGCTACAACTGTGGTAAGTGTGTCCAGGTTCAGCTCCTGAAGGACCGTGTTGGGGGCACTGGAGAAGCAGCTTGATGACCTCGGGGCCATCCGGGAAAACGAGAGTTTCGTGGACAGGACCTACAGTGATGTTGTCAGCCCGAGGATACGGGAAGAAATAAGTTGTGTGACTGAGAGAAAGGGGAGTAACCGTGGAGTGCAGGAGACCCAGGTGGCTGTGCTTAATGAAAGCAGGTAAAGAAAGCCCTCTTGGGAGCTGTCGGGGGAGATACATAGATACATAGAAAATAGGTGCAGGAGTAGGCCATTCGGCCCTTCGAGCCTGCACCGCCATTCAATATGATCGTGGCTGATCATCCAACTCAGTATCCCGTACCTGCCTTCTCTCCATACCCCCTGATCCCTTTAGCCACAAGGGCCACATCTAACTCCCTCTTAAATATAACCAATGGAGTCACCCACCACTATGGCTCTGTGGATGTCGTGAGGCTCTATGTGGAGGCTCTATGAGATGATGTTTCCAGTCTGAGCGGCGGACACGTCGGTGGCTCCAATCCTAGAGATGGGACTTGACCGGCGAGACCGACGTCGGGCAGAGCCATAGTGGTGGGTGACTCCATTGTCCGAGGTGCGGACTGGAGATTCTGTGGCGGCAGGCGGGACTCAAGGAATGGGCTGTTGCCTCCCTGGTTCCAGGGTTCAAGATGTCACAAACCGAATTCAGAACATCTTCGAGAGGGAAGGTGAACAGCCGGCAGTAGTTGTCCACGCGGGCACAAAGGACATCGGGAAGAAGAGGAAGGAGGTTCTGCAACGTGAGTTTAGGGAGTTCGGAAGAAGACTGAAAAGCAGGACTTCCAGGGTGGTTATCTCTGGATTGCTTCCAGTACCTCGTGCTGGTGAGGACAGGAACAGGGAGATAGCAGAGTCGGGATATGGGGAGAAGGCAGGAACGGGGGTACTGATTGTGGATGATCAGCCATGATCACATTGAATGGCGATGCTGGCTCGAGGTGCTGAATGGCCTCCTCCTGCACCTATTGTCTATTGTCTATCGAGCTGCACGTCCTTGGGATGTGGGAGTAAACGGGAGAATCCAGTGAAAGTTCACATGTTGGCAGCGAGAATGTACGACATCCAAACAGATAACACCGAAGGTCAGGATTGATCATAGGCTGTGTCTGGTGATTCCATGTTTTTATAACTAACTAAAATCACATTTATATGAAATTAGATGTGTATGATTCTTATGCTCATTAAAACTAGATTTATATGAAAACAGCCACACTCTCAGCTCAGTTTAAATGCAAGCAATCTGCAAGAGGTGGTAGAAACAAGGAACTGCAGATGCTTGTTGCCATAAAAAAAGACTCAAAGTGCTGGAGTAACACAGCGGGCCAGGCAGCATCTCTGGAGAACGTGGAGAGGTGACGTATCGGGCCGGGCCACTTCTGCCGGAGGTGGTTCATGGATTGAGATTATTACAGTTTAGTTTATTGTCACGTGTACCGAGGTACAGTGAAAAGATTTTGTTGCGTGCTAACCAGTCGGCGGAAAGACAATACATGATTACCATCGAGCCATTTACAGTCCACAAATACAAAAGAACTTGGCAAGCAAAAGGCAAGGGAACACTGGAGTGAACGATTACTGATATGAAGTTGTCTACAGGGTTGAGGCTCTATAAGGCGCTGGTCAGGCCACATTTGGAATATTGTGAGCAATTGTCGGCACCATTTCTGAGGAAGGATGTGCTGGTTCTGGAGAGGGTCCATAGGAGGTTTACAAGAATGATCCCAGGAATGAGTAGGTTAACATATGATGTGCTTTTTACGGCACTGGGCCTGTATTCGCTGGATTTAGAAGAATGAGGGGGGACCTCATTGAAACGTACAGGGCAGTGAAAGACTTGGATAGAGTGGATGTGGTGAGGATGTTTCCACTAGTTGGAGAGTCTAGGACTAGAGGTCACAGCCTCAGAATTAAAGGACGTTCTTTTAGGAAGGAGGTAAGCTGGAATTTCTTTAACATAGAAAATAGGTGCAGGAGTAGGCCATTCGGCCCTCGGAGCCAGCACCGCCATTCAATGTGATCATGACTGATCATCCAAATTCAGTACCCCGTTCTTGCTTTCTCCCCATTTAGTCAGAGGGTGGTGAATCTGTGGAATTCTTTGCCACAGAAGGCTGTGGAGGCCAAATCAGTGGATATATTTAAGGCAGAGATTCTTGATTAGTACAGGTGTCAGAGGTTATGGGGAGTAGGCAGGAGAATAGGGTTAGGAGGGAGAGATAGATCAACCATGATTGAATGGCGGAGGAGACTTGACGGGCCGAATGGCCTAATTCTACTCCTATCACATGATCTTATGCACATCGAAACAGGTAACAGATACAAAATGCTGGAGTAACTCAGCGGGTCAGGCAGCATCTCTGGAGAAGAGGAATCGGTGACGTTTCAGGTCGAGACCCTTCTTCAGACTGGCTTACTCCAGCGTGTTGCATCTATCTTTGGTGCAAACCAGCATCTGCAGTTCATTCCTGCACATCTATCTATACCGCTGATACAGACGTGAAACAGTGCAGAAGAATAAGGTTAATGGAGATAAATGAAGAAGGGATTTGTCAGTCAGCTGTCGAGGTGTACAAATGATATTTGAAACATGGAGGACAAACAAAGGATGGCTGTCTGCAGAATAAGGAAGTGAGGTGTCAGCATTTATCATTATAATTGATTGACTGAAACGGGCCCTCAAGTCCATGTCGACCTGTTCATACTGCTGTTATCAGGCAACTGAACCATCCGACTGCAACTAGAGAGCAGTCCTGAACTACTACATACCTCATTGGTGATCCTATCCACCTGATTGTTTGATCGGACATTACTGGCTTTACCTTGCACTAAACGTTATTCCCGTATCATGTATCTGTACACTGCGAAAGGCTCGATAGTAATCGTGTATTGTCTTTCCGCTGACTGGTTAGCACGCAACAAAAGCTTTTCACTGTACCTCGACACACGTGACAATAAACTAAAACTGAAACCTGGTTCTGTTGTCCCACTTTTCCATCCACTCCCTGCAACCTTACGGAAGCCAATGAACCCACACATCCGCCCATATTTGGAATCTGGTAAGAAACCCCAGCAGTCACTGGGAGAACATGCAAACTCCGCACAGACAGCACCTGAGGTCAGGATCGAACCTGGGTCACTGGCGCTGTGAGGCACTGTGCTGCTCTTTACCACAGTGGTTTGCCTTTAATTGATGAAAGTGGATGCATATTTTATCTAATGTTGCTGTAACTGAAGGGTAAAATAGGAACACAGATTACTTTCCATCTTAGTTTAGAGATACAGCGTGGAAACAGGCCCTTCGGCCCACCAAGTCCGCACTGACCTGCGACCCCTGCACATTCACACTACCCTACACACACTAGGGACAATTGACATTCATACCAAGCCAATTAACCTACCAACCTATATGTCTTTGGAGTGCGGGAGGAAACCCACGCAGGTCACGGGGCGAACGTACAAACTCCTTACAGACAGCACCAGTAGTCGGGATCGAACCCGGGTCTCTGGCAATGTAAGGCAGCAACTCTACCTGTAAATAAACTCTACCTGTAAATAAAAATCATTGTAAAACTGATCACCACCATGAAACCTACTACCTGCCTCCTCGACACTGTCCCCTCTGCCCTCCTAAAGGACATAATTACAACAGCTGGTCCCAGCATCCTCGCCATCTTCAACAGCTCTCTGGCCACTGGCACTGTACCTACCTGCTTCAAGCATGCGGTGGTCCAACCACTCCTGAAACAACCTAACCTCGACCCCACCTTGCCAAGCAACTACAGACCCATTTCTAAACTGCCTTTCCTCTCAAAAGCCCTTGAAAAGGTAATTTTAAGTCAACTTATACCTTACCTTCACCAAAACACTATCTTGGAAACTTTCCAATCAGGTTTCAGGGCTCACCATAGCACAGAGTCTGCCTAGTTGAAGGTACACAATGACCTACTGCTCACCGTTGACTCCGGCGACTGTGCAATCCTGCTCCTTCTTGACCTCAGCGCAGCATTTGATACTGTCGACCACACCATCCTAATTGACCGTCTCCGGTATGGGGTTGGTATTGATGGCACTGCCCTGAGCTGGTTCATCTCCTACCTCAAAGGTAGGAGTTTCTCGACTAACATAGGCAACTCATTCTCCTCCCCAGCTAATCTCTGCTGTGGGGTTCCACAAGGTTCCATCCTTGGCCCCATTCTCTTCTCCCTGTATATGCTCCCCTTAGGCCAAGTCATTGAAAGGCACGGCATTTCCTTCCATTGCTACGCAGACGATACACAACTCTATCTCCCCCTGAAGCCCAAAAACCAATCAAATCTGTTTAACCTTACCCACTGCCTCGAGGATATAAAGTGTTGGATGGCCCAGAACTTCCTCCAACTAAACGAGAGTAAGTCTGAGGTCATCCTTCTCGGCCCCTCGGACTCAATCAAAATGATAGCAGGCAGCCTTGGAAGTCGTACCCCGCTACTCAAACCTCACGTCAAAAACCTTGGCGTGATATTTGACTCAGCACTGAAATTTGACAAACAACTCAATGCCGTGGTAAAAGCTAGCTTCTTTCAGCTTCGGACGATAGCTAAAATAAAACAATTCCTCCAGTTTGATGACCTGGAAAAGATCATCCACACATTCATCTCCTCCCGCCTAGATTACTGCAACTCACTTTACACTGGCATCAGCCAATCTTCCCTGTCCCGCCTGCAACTGGTCCAAAACGCTGCAGCGAGACTCCTGACGGGCACTCGAAAAAGGGACCACATCACCCCGATCCTGGCCTCTCTCCACTGGTCCCTGTGCGGTTCCATATAAACTTCGAGATCCTCCTCTATGTCTACAAAGCCCTCAATGGGCTTGCCCCCACCTACATAAAAAGTCTTCTCACCCACCACTCCACCTCCAGGCCCCTCAGATCGGCCGACTTGGGGTTGCTGAATATCCCACGATCTAGGCATAAGCTCAGGGGCGACCGCGCCTTTGCGGTTGCAGCCCCTTAGACTGTGGAACAGCATCCCCTTTCCCATCAGAACTGCCCCCTCCATCGACTCTTTTAAGTCAAGACTAAAGACTTATCTATACTCCCAAGCCTTTCCTGATGTCCTCTGAGTGAGGGCTACATGTATATATGTATGTAGTTTGTTTTATTTGTGCTATTCTTATAACAAATGTAAAGCACTTTGGCCAACGAGAGTTGTTTTTTAAATGTGCTATATAAATAAATGTGACTTGGCTTGACTTGACTTGACTGCCACCGTGCCACCCCTTTTTTAAAATCACGAAAACCTCACAATCGCATTCGTGAGACACGACCTCCCATGTACAAAACCTTAGACACATAAGCCAAAGACACAAAAAGCTGGAGTAACTCAGCGGGGCAGGCGGCATCTCTGGAGAGAAGGAATGGTTGACGTTTCGGGTTGAGGCCCTTTTTCAGACCCAAATCCTTGCTGACTCGCCCTGTTTGAATTGTGAATCAATGGTTCAATGGTATTCTAGCAGGTGAAAACCCCTTGTCCCGCCTGCTTCTCTTACCCTCCTCCCTTCCACCTCCCCCACCCCCTCTTCCCCCCTTCCATTCCCCACTCCCCCTTATCCCACTCCATTCCCCCCCTCCTCACCCTTCCACTTCTCCTGTCTTCCTCCCCCATTTAGTGATTCTGAAGCTTTATTTAACCTCCCCCAAGGTCATGCGCTAAATTCCAAGATACATTTGTTTTGCTTTTTACTGACCTACTAAAGCAGAGTTCACTGTTATCTACATTTCCATATCATATCAAAAATATTACTTGTATGTGCCCTAACCTAATTGTTCTCTTTTGAAATAAATAATTGAATTAATATAGAATATTTCATGCACATGTCAAAGGGTTTGAAATGAACTTAATATATTTTTAGAATTGGCATTCCTGCACAATTAGAATGGCCAAATAATGTATTTTAACCACGTTGCTAATTGTCATTTCCTTTCGCGCCAAGCAGGTTTGTGGTTTGATTTCTCACCTGAAAGACATTTCAGACAAAGCATGTAATTATTGTGAAGATAGACACAAAGTGCAGGAGTAACTCAGTGGGTCAGGCAGCATCAGTGGAGAGAAGGAATGGGAGACGTTTTGGGTCAAGACCGTTCAAACTATCTTGGTAGCAACTGAGGAATCGAGGCTTTTTTTGCACTAATACTGTTTTTTTGTTTGTTTGCTATCCATGTTTGTTATCCATGTGTTTACAGTGTTTACAGACCATGGTGGTGCAGCGATAGAGTTGCTGCCTCGCAGTACCAGAGATCCGGGTTTGATCCTGACTTCGGGTGCTGTCTGTATGGAGTTTGTACGTTCTCCCGTGGGTTTCCTCCGGGTGCTCCGGTTTCCTTCCTCACTCCAAAGACTTACAGGCTTGTAAGCTAATTGGCTTTGGTATAATTGTAAAATTGTCCCCAGCGTGTAGGATAGTGTTAGCATGTGGGAATCGCTGGTCGACGCGGACTCGGTGGGCCGAAGGGCCTGTTTCCACACTGTATCTCTAAACTAAACAGCAACATTAGATAACATATGCATCCACATTCATCAATTGATCAAACTACTGTAGTAAGGAGCAGCACAGTTCCTCACAGCGCCAGTGACCCAGGTTCGATCCTGACCTCGAGTGCTGTCTGTGCGGAGTTTGCACGTTCTCCCCGTGACTGCTGGGGTTTCCTACCAGATTCCAAATATGGGCGGATGTGTGGGATCATTGTCCTCCGTAAAGGTGCAGGGAGTGGATGGGAAAGTGGGACAACAGAACCAGGTTTCAGTTTTAGTTTATTGTCACGTGTGTCGAGGTACAGTGAAAAGCTTTTGTTGCGTGCTAACCAGTCAGCGGAAAGACGATACACGATTACTATCGAGCCTTTCGCAGTGTACAGATACATGACATGGGAATAACCTTTAGTGCAAGGTAAAGCCAGTAATGTCCGATCAAACAATGAGGTAGATAGGATCACCAATGAGGTATGTAGTAGTTCAGGACTGCTCTCTAGTTGCAGTCGGATGGTTCAGTTGCCTGATAACAGCAGTATGAACAGGTGATCGATGGTCGACATGGACTTGAGGGCCCGTTTCAGTCAATCAATTATAATGACAAATGCTGACACCTCACTTCCTTATTCTGCAGACAGCCATCCTTTGTTTGTCCTCCATGTTTCAAATATCATTTGTACACCTCGACAGCTGACTGACAAATCCCTTCTTCATTTATCTCCATTAACCTTATTCTTCAGCACTGTTTCACGTCTGTATCAGCGGTAAAGATAGATGTGCAGGAATGAACTGCAGATGCTGGTTTGCACCAAAGATAGACGCAACATGCTGGAGTAAGCCAGTCTGAAGAAGGGTCTCAACCTGAAACGTCACCTATTCCTTTTCTCCAGAGATGCTGCCTGACCCGCTGAGTTACTCCAGCATTTTGTATCTATCTTACCTGTTTCGATGTTCATAAGATCATAAGTGATAGGAGTAGAATTAGGCCAAGTCTACTCTGCCATTCAATCATGGCTCATCTCTCCTTCCTAACCCTATTCTCCTGCCTTCTCCCCATAACCTCTGACACCTGTACTAATCAAGAATCTCTGCCTTAATTATATCCACTGATTTGGCCTCCACAGCTTTCTGTGGCAAAGAATTCCACAGATTCACCACTCTGACTAAATGGGAAGAAAGCAAGAATGGGGTACTAATTTTGGATGATCAGTCATGATCATATTGAATGGCGGTGCTGGCTCGGAGGGCCAAATGGCCTACTGCTGCACCTGTTTTCTATGCTAAAGAAATTCCACCTCATCTCCTTCCCAAAAGAACGTCCTTTAATTCTGAAGCTATGACCTCTAGTCCTAGACTCCCACTGGTGGAAACATCCTCTCCACATCCACTCTATCCAAGTCTTTCACTACCCTGTACGTTTCAATGAGGTCCCCCCTCATTCTTCTAAATCCAGCGAATACAGGCCCAGTGCCGTAAAAAGCACATCATATGTTAACCTACTCATTCCTGGGATCATTCTTGTAAACCTCCTATGGACCCTCTCCAGAACCAGCACATCCTTCCTCAGAAATGGTGCCCACAATTGCTCACAATATTCCAAATGTGGCCTGACCAGCGCCTTATTGAGCCTCAACCCTGTAGACAACTTCATATCAGCAATCGTTCACTCCAGTATTCCCTTGCCTTTTGCTTGCAAAGTTCTTTTGTATCTGCGCACTGTAAATGGCTCGATGGTAATCACGTATTGTCTTTCCGCCGGATAGCACGCAACAAAAGCTTTTCACTGTACCTCAGTACACGTGACAGTAAACTGAACTAAATAAACTTAACTGTAATAATCTCAATCCATGAACCACCTCCGGCAGAAGTGGCCCGGCCCGATACGTCACCTCTCCATGTTCTCCAGAGATGCTGTCTGGCCCACTGTATTACTCCAGCACTTTGTGTCTTTTTTATGGCAACAAGCATCTGCAGTTCCTTGTTTCTACCACCTCTTGCAGATTGCTTGCATTTAAACTGAGCTGAGAGTGTGGCTGTTTTCATATAAATCTAATTTTAACTAGACTAAGTGGGACCAGTCGGGTCCCAGCATCACACGGGAGGGCTGGTCCCCCAACGCAATATTCCACCTCTCCAACAATTCCAATATTGGTGGCCAGTGTGGTGGGGGGGGGGGTGCTTGCTGGAGCGCTAGTATGGGTCTTGTGGGCTGAAGGGACTGCTTTCCAGAGGGCTAGTATGGACATTGTGGGCCGAATGGATTATTGGGCTGGCGGCTCAGTCACTCAAGCCTATTGTGCTGGCAGCTCATTCACTCACAGGCTGGTGGGCTGGCAGTTGGCTCACGGCTATTCCTTGAAATTCCATTTCAAGCAGGGCGCAAGGCCAACAAATTCAAGTGCAGTTTCTTACCATTACAAGCAGGGTGCAAGGCCACTAAAGACAGCGAGTCGGGACCTCTCCCTCCTCCATCTTGCAGAGACTGAGCCACGCCCACACTTCTGGGTTTTATAGTCCCTCCCCCCTCCCACCTGACAGGAGAGAGAATCTGAACATTTTTTAAACACTAATAACTCTTTATTTTTCATCGATGGGAAAAATCCGCAGCACCTGATGAGTGGAGGGGGACTCTGAGTAAGATGGCCAAAAATCACAGCCGTACGTCGTAGCGTTTTTTCTAAAATCAATATATAGCGCAAACAGGAAGTGGTCAAATAATAATAATAAACTTTATTTCGGACTCAAGGTCCAGACAAGGGACAACATTACATAAAAATGCATTGCATATTAAAAAATATCATAAAGTACATATAAAATCGTAGTATATCACTTATAAAAGCATCATAAATTATATGTTTAAAAAAACACGATACATGAATTAAAATCCAGAATATAAGAATGATCAATGTCCTACAACGAGACAACGATACCAGTGTCTCCACAACTGGGATTCGTAGCGTGTCGTGCTAAACCTTATGTTTGACAAGGCCACAATAATTACATTTTTTAGAGTCATTTATCCTGCAAATGAATTTATAAATAAGCGACTTTGAGTCCTGAAAAGCACTATATAAATAAAATCTATTATTATTATTATATGATTTCTTAGGATAGCTTCTAAAGTACTGACTCCTGCAGCCACAAACCTGTTACTAGCACTACACCATCTAGGTTTCCTTAGCAGTGTTCTCATGGCATCATTATATGACACCTTTAGTCTCTGCAAACTTGTCTTTCCATAGTTCGACCACAGGTGTGCAGTATAGAGTGGTGTGCAGTATGCTCTAAATAGCGACATCTTCACCACATCTGCACACGCACCAAACTTACGCAAGAGAGTATTCGCTTGTACATACAGCATACGTCGTTGCCTATAAATATCCTCATCATCTGTCATTTGTTCTGTAAAAAAATGCCCTGGATATTTTACCTTATTACAGACACTAAGATTATTGTCAGACAATTTAAAATCAGGAAATTTTAGACATTTATCCTCTTTGGTTCTACAGATCATAACAGCACTCTTACCAGCATTATATTTAATATCATGTTCCACACCATACACAGAACATATAGTAAGGAGCTGCTGGAGACCAGCGCTAGATGGACTAAAGACCACAAGATCATCTGCATACATAATATGGTTCACTAAAATATTACCAATCATGCACCCAGTATTACATGCTTTCAATTGTTTGGACAGATCATCAATATAAAGATTAAAAAGGACTGGGGACAAAATTCCCCCTTGTCTAACACCATTGCTAACCCCAAATGGGGCTGAGACCCTATTGCCCCATTTTAATTGCATAGTCTGGTGGGCATACCAGTAGGCCAGAATTCTCACGATGTATTTAGGCACCCCTCTTTGACTCATTTTAACAAGCAGCTTTCTGTGATTAACACGATCAAAGGCTTTGGAAGCATCAATAAAGCACATAAGGATTGAAGAGTTTTTGCCTCTATATTTGTTTATAATCTCCTTTAGGGCATATATGCATAAGTCAGTGTCATGTTTAACTTTAAAACCAAACTGGTTATCTGTGGAGATAACAAACTCATTTATTCTATCCAGCAGAACTCTTTCTAAATCTTTTGACAATATGCTGGCTAAAGCTATGGGCCTGTAATTATTTAGGCTACAGGAAGTGGTCAAGATCAGACATTTCGTAATATAGATGAACATAAGAGTCATATACATCTAATTTCGCATAAATGGAAGCTCCAGACACAGCCCATGATTAATCCTGACCTTCGGTGTTATCTGTTTGGATGTCGCACAGTCTCTCTGGATTCTCCCTTTCACTCCCACTTCTCAAGGACATGCAGCTCGAGAGAGAGAGTTAATTGTCCCCTGTAAACCGAGCCCTGATGTGTGGGCGAGTTGTGGCGTCTGGGGAAAGTCGAGAGGAACATGGGGAGAGTTTGGTGGCGCAGCGGGTAGAGCTGCTGTCTCACCGAGCCAGAGACCCGCGGTTCGATCCTGACCACGGGCGCTGTCAGCACAGAGTTTGTAAGCTCTCACCATGACTGTGTGGGTTTTGTCCGGGTGCCCCGGTTTTCTCCCACACTACAAAGATGGCAGGTTTGTACATTCATCAGCTTTTTGTAAATTGTCCCTAGTGTGCAGGATAGAACTATGATGACACACTGGTCAACCTGAGGAGCACCTTCAGCAACAGACTGGTTCCACCAAGATGTAGCACAGAACGCCACAGGAGATCCTTCTTCCCTGTGGCTATCAAACTGTACAACTCCTCCCCTTCTGCCGTGGGGTAGACTGAGACAGACCCTCCACCCCCCCCCCCCTCCTCCACCCCCCAAATCTTTACATGTCCCCAATCCTTTCCACTCATCACTTTAATTTCATGAATCATGAACCTTGTGTTTTATGACTGTTGGCAGATCAGTTTCCTTCCAGGGATAAATAAAGTTATATCGTCGCGTAGTGTATGGGTGATCGCTGGTCGGCACAGAGTCTGTGAGCCGAGGGGCCTGTTTCCACACTGTATCTCTAAACTGAACAAAATTCAACTAAAATGGGGAGGAAAGAACTGCAGATGCTGGTTTACTCCAAAGATAGACACAATAATGCTGGAGCAACAGCGGGACAGGCAGCATCTCTGGAGAGGAGGAATGGGTGACGTTGCGGGTCGAGTCCCTTTGTGTACATAGTTAGCAAGGATTCGGTGGTCTGAAGAGCCTGTTTCTGTGCTGTAGTGCTCTACAACAAGAAACCTGGATCTGTTATAAAATTGAAGCAAGAAAAAAAAAATTGTTCAATAAATGGCTTTTTAATGTACAGAGCAAATCCCTCTCTGAACCTGAATTGCTTTACCTCAGCTTGGAACTTGTTCAAAGCATCCTTGGGTGAAAGGAGGGAGTATTGTCTCTAATGCTGACCTATCTCCAGCGGTGCCTGAAAGAAGTGTACAAGGACGCCAGACAAGCAAGATAGACACAAAATGCTGGAGTAACTCAGTGGGTCAGGTAGTATATCTGGAGAGAAGGAATGGGTGACGTTTCGGGTCGAGTTCCTTCTTCATACTGAGAGTCAGGGGAAAGCGGAATGAGAGATTCAGACGGTACTTAGGACAAATTAATAGAAGATATGAATAACTCTTTCGCAGAGGGAACTTCTTCAAAGTAGGCATACCTTGAGCAGACAAAATGTGTAGAGACGAACTGCAGAACAGTCTGAAGAAGGGTCTCGACCCGAAACGTCACTTATTTCTTCGCTCCATAGATGGTGCCTCACCCGCTGAGTTTCTCCAGCATTTTTGTCTACCTGCAGATATTTGTCCTGAGTACCGACCATATCTCTCGTTCCCCTGATTCTCAGTCTAAAGAAGGGACTCGACCCAAATTGTCACCTATTCCTTTTCTGCAGAGATCCTGCCTGACTGGCTGAGTTACTCCAGCGCTTTGTGTCTGTCTTTGGTTTAAACCAGCATCTGCAGTTCCTTCCTACACACCAGATAAAGAAGGGTCAACACAGACTTTGTCTCCAGAGATGCTGCCTGTCCCGCTGAGTTACTCCAGCATTTTGTGTCAACTTTCGATTTAAACCAGCATCTGCAGTTCTTTCCTCCAAACACAGCTCGCTGTAATCTGTTGCCAAGAGCCCTGCTTCCTGCCCCCTCTCTCCAGCCCCACTTGAATAATGACCAGCCTAAATCTAGTCAACTGCGATTTTGAAAAAAAAACTGCAGAGTATATTTATCTTCAATTGTAACTAACATTCCATGCTAACTAAAATTTGACTTCTATGAGAAAATGTCAGATTCACATCGAAATAAAACTAAAATTCTGCACATTCGAAAAGCCCAAATATTTGATGAATGTTCTTAACAATAGCATTGCGAGGTTTAGTAATTGCTTGAGAGGCAGCAATGCCTCAGTAAGCATTTGCAGTGTGTTCAGGAGCTGAGTTTAGTTTAGAGATACAGCATGGAAACAGGCCCTTCAGCCCTCCGAGTCTGTGCCGACCATCGATCACCCGTTCACCGCGTGGGCTTTCTATGGGCGCTCTGGTTTTCTACCACACTCCAAAGATGTGCAGGTTTGTAGGTTAATTGTCTTCTGTAAATTGTCCCTGGTGGGTAGGATAGTGTTAGTGCATGAGTTATCGCTGGTTGGCGCGGACGCGGTGGGCCGAAGGGCCTGTTTCCATGCTGTATCTCTACAACTAGAGAGTATAAACTAAAACCACTTTACAGTGGACTCCGTTGCAGTTTGATTAAGTACATTTGACACAGTAAAGGATGAATGGAGAGATATGTATCACGTGCAGGTAAAAGAGATTTGTTTAATCTGGCATCGTGTTCGACACGGATATTGTGGGCCTGGATATCTAATCAGAAATTTGGGTGCTCTGGGACAGAAGCATTTCTCTGTGAAAGGAGCTGCTGATTACCTCATTTTGCAAGCTGCAGGACCAGGCTCCACAATGTCTGGTTCTGCAGGATTTGGAGGAAGTTTCTGCACCTGTAACCTTTTATAAGTGTAGCAAAGTTACAAATGTTGAGATTTTAAAAATCAAGTCTGCAATTTATCCCATCAGATAAAGCATAAAAATAAGTTTAATTTGACACCTAATTCACTTTCATATCTTCAGTATTAAAAAAGTTATGGCCATTTTCATACTCGGAAATTAGCATCTTGTTCCCTATTGCTTTTCTATTGACAACACAAAAGCTGTGATCAAGGACAGTCAAAAGCCCATAACTTTCTTAGAAATTAAGAGAACTGAATGAAATTTTCAGTTATTATAGATTGAAGCATTCTGAAACAAATATGAAACAATCTTACTTGGATGACCTGAAATTAAAGCATATAATTAGTTAGTTATCTAATTGTAGCTAATTACAAAACTCAATGACTAGATATAAACATCTATCCATTTCTTAAGAAAAGGTTAACATTTTTAAATAGCCTAATTGTCCAAATAACATTCACACAAGAATTCACAATATAACATGATTTTTAATCTCATTGTCATGAATTTATAGGCCAAATGGAAGTAATTTAGTGTTTAATTCCCGTAAATTAATGGGCATTTTAATCATCTTGCGAATGGGATTTTGTGGAACGGGATAGATTGGAACGTTGCGGTTTGCGGTGAATTTAAACCCCATATCGGCAGGAAAAACACTGCCGGTTCGTATGGGGCCTAAATCACCTTTTCGCAACGTAAAACTTGGATTAAAGTCATCCTAAGAAGCAAGTTTATATGTAAAATAAACAGCTTACCTTGCTTTGTCCCGTACGTGAGATCCGTCCCGTTGACGGCGTTAGAAGTCGATTTTTATTTTACTCCTGCTATTAAATTATCCAGCGATGTTTATAAAAAACTTCAGAGAACGCAAGTCAGATCAATTATTCTTCAGCAGCTTAACAGCCTGAGAAAATCGACTCTCCCTACAAGCAGGAGAAAACGGCATTTTAATCCTGCCCCCTCTCAAAGGAGCCAAAGTCGCGTACATGGCCAGTGGCAGAACTGCAGCGCCGTTGAAGGTAAGTTTTGTAACATACCTATTAAGTGCTTTTTGTTATTTTGCAGGGCAAGGACGCTGAATGCACACATATGATTGTTTTAGGTTCTTAGTTTCTACTTTGTGTCAGTGTCGTATCCCGACTACGGGCGCTGTCTGTTCGGATTTTTTGTACGTTCTCCCCATGACTACGTGGGTTTTCTCCGAGACCTTCGGTTTCCTCCCACACGCCAAACACGTACAGGTTTGTGGGCTAACTGGCTTGGTATAAATATAAAAATTGTCCATAGTGTGTGTGTAGGAGAGTGTTAATGTGCGGGGATCGCTGGTCGGCGCGGACTCGGTGGGCCGAAGGGCCTGTTTTCACGCTGGATCTCTAATCTAAACTAAATATTGGGTGCAGATAATGGCAAACGAGAAGAGATGGATTGTTTTTGAACCAGTGAGAACTGTATCACTTTTAGTACAAAGCATTCTTTCAGTGGAATCCCGTCTGCTTCTAATCCTGTCTCTCGCTTGGACTTCCTCACATTCCACCACAAACGCTTTATCTTAGTCCATCAATTCTGTGTTCCATTGTTGTTCTACATTCTGAGATATTAATTTCATGTTTCAAGCTATGCTGGAGTCGAGCCTTTGGCTCAGTCTGTTTATATACTGGTATCCATTGCTCCTCCAAGCCAGAGTTGCCTGAACTCGCATTTCATTTCTGGACCCTGTCCTACTTATTGAACTGTCAGGTTTTAACACATCATTTCTGTAATGTAGTGCTTCTCCTGAAATTGCAAAGAGTTGTGGACATAGCCCAGACTATCACGCAAACTCTCTTCCCTTCCATTGACCCCATCTACACTGCAGGCTGCATTGGCAAGGCCACCGGCATAATCGAGGACCGGTCTCACCCTGGACGCTCCTTCTTCCCCCCTCTCCCATCAGGCAAGAGGTACAGATGTTTAAAATGATGCACACCTCCAGATTCAGGGACAGTTTCTTGTCAGCTGTTATCAGGCAACTGAACCATCCTATTACCAACTGGAGTGTGGTCCTGACCCACCATCAACCTACTTGGACACCTTGGATGGGTGGCATGGTGGTGCAACGGTAGAGTTGCTGCCTTAGAGCACCAGAGAACCAGGTTCAATCCTGACTACGGGTGCTGTCTGTACGGAGTTTGTACGCTCTCCCCGTGACGGCATGGGAGCTCCGGTTTACTCCCACACTTCAAAGACATACAGATTTGTAGGTTAATTGGCTTCAGTAAAAATTATAAATTGTCCCAAGTGTGCAGGATGGTACTAGTGTGCAGGGTCTGCGCGGATTCGGTGGGCCAAAGGGCCTGTTTCCGCGCTGTATCTCTACAACAACAACAAATAATTCTACCTTGGTACACGTGACAAAGTAAACTAAACTGATTAGCCAGAAATCTCAACCACCTAAATCCATTCTCGTGTTGTCATCTCCCAAGTTAAAATCTTTCCAGTGTTATTCCACAGGCCCTTTTCTCCTTATTGAATGAACTTCTCAACCTGCCATCTACCATTCCATCCGCCCTCAAGTCTGCTTGTTCAAGGATGCAGAACATAGAACACAACAGCCCAGGAACAAGCCCTTCGGCCCACTATGTCTGTGCTGGTCATAATGCCAATATGAACTCATCTCAAAGATAGACACAAAAAGCTGGAGTAACTCAGCGGATCGGACAACCTCTCTGGGGAAAAGGAATGGGCGATGTTTCGGGTCGAGACCCTTCTTCAGACTGCCAGTCAGTGGAAGGGGAAACGAGAGATATAGAACAAATGAATGATAGATTTGCAAAAGTGACAATGATAAAGAAGACAGGCCATTGTTAGCTGTGGCCTAGGTGAAAACGAGTTACAGACAATGAAACTCACCAGGACAACATTGAAGCTAGTACAATGACTGAGTTGGGGGAGGGACAGAGGGAGAGGGGATAACTAATTTCAGTTGCCTATTTCTGATCCCTCCATTCCCAGCATATCCATGTGCCCTCTAAAAGCCTCTACCTTTGTTACCTGGCCAAATATACTCAACTCTTTAAATCCACCCAAACTCAAAGGCCTGAAGGCAGATCCGTTTATTTGCAGTGACATTAAACAAATAAAGGCAACTGTACAGAGAAAGATTTATTTAAAATTGCTTATTAGTAAAATAGTTTAATCTGATAAAGGGGTTATTCAAACAATGAACTTTTGCCTCGCAGTCAAATAATTTTTTTCTAAAGTACTTTTTTTCGGTGGCGCAGCGGCAGAGTTGCTGCCCTACAGCTTTTACAGCGTCGAAGACTCTGGTTCGATCCCGACTACGGGCGCTGTCTGTACGGAGTTTGTACGTTCTCCCCGTGACCTGCGTGGGTTTTCTCCGAGATCTTCGGTTTCCTCCCACACTCCAAAGACGTGCAGGTTTGTAGGTTAATTGGCTTCAGTAAAAATTATAAATTGTCCCAAGTGTGCAGGGTCAGCGCGGACTCGGTGGGCTCAAGGGCCTGTTTCCGTGCTGTATCTCTACAATAAAGAACTATCTTCTCCGAGATAGTTTGTAGGTTAATTGGCTTGGTATAACTGTAAATTGTCCCTAGTGTTTGTAGGATAGAGTTTAGTGTGCGGGGATTGCTGGCTGGCGCGGACTCGGTGGGCCGAAGGGCCTGTTTCCGCGCTGCACGTCTTAACTAAACTGAACGGAACTAAAATCATCACATGATGTAATAGCTGCCTGACCCGCTGAGTTACTCCAGCATTTTGTGTCTATCTTCGGTGTAACCCAGCATCTGCAGTTCCTTCCTACACATTTTTGATTTTTGGTTTTCTTTCAACTTACGAAAGCATGCCCATGTTGTGTCTCAGTCTCAAGGTTGCCCCTTTATCGGCACTATTATCTGTTGTATTAGCTTCAATTTTGCACCTGTTGTAGTGTAATAATAAAATTAATTCCAATAAGATTTCACCTTCAAACATTTACAAACCTTGCATTTATATTACGTCTTAATTTCCTTCAGAAATAAATCCTTTTTCTATACCACAGGCATGCACTGGCAATAGGTTATAATTTTCTATACATTTGGTTTAGATCAAGTGGAAATTCTGAAAGAGCTCTTCATTCATTCTGAAAGAGGTAAAACAAGGAACTGTAAATGCTGGTTTACACAAGGAAGGCATAAGAGGGTGGCAAGGTGGCGCAGCGGTAGAGTTGCTGCCTCACAGCGTCAGAGACCCCGGTTCGATCCTGACCACGGGTGCTGTCTGTGCGGAGTTTGCACGTTCTCACTGTGACCGCGTGGGTTTTCTCCGGGTGCTCCGTCTTCCTCCCACACTCCAAAGACGTGTAGGTTTGCAGGTCAATCGGCTTCTGTAAATTGTCCATAGTGTGTAGGATAGTGCTTGTGTACGGGGTGATTGTTGGTCGGTGTGGACTGGGTGGGCTGAAAGGGCCTGTTTCCACGCTGTATCTCTAAACTAAACTAAACTAAAAGGAGACAAAGTGCTGGAGTAACTCACCGGGTCAGGCAGCATCTCTGGAGAACATGGATAGGTGATGTTTCGGGTCGAGCTGCCTCTTCAGACTGGAAGCCTCGTGGACACAAGATGGCGGCACAGCAAGCTGTTAAGGAAACACATGGCTGTGATAGCATGCCCAGGTTAAAACATGGTTGTAGAGCCGGAAAGCAGCAGGAATCACAGAGGGGGAGCAGTGAGAGAGGGTCTCACAAAACTCCCATCGAAGAGAGGAGGAAAACATCTTCAAAGTAGGCGTAACTTGAGGAGATTTCGTAATGGAGCAGTCAAAATGGTCTCCAAACTTGAGGAAGGACATTCTTGCTATTGAGGGAGTGCAGCGTAGGTTCACGAGGTTAATTCCCGGGATGGCGGGACTGTCATATGTTGATAGATTGGAGCGGCTGGGCTTGTATACTCTGTAATTTGGAAGGATGAGAGGGTATCTTATTGAAACATATAAGATTACTAATACACGCTAGAGGCAGGAAACGTTCCCAATGTTGGGGGAGTCCAGAACCAGGGGCCATAGTTTAAAGATAATTGGTAAGCCATTTAGTACGGAGATGAGAAAAACTTTTTCACACAGAGTTGTGAGTCTGTGAAATTCTCTGCCTCAGAGGGCAGTGGAGGCTGGTTCTCTGGATGCTTTCAAGAGAGAGTTAGATAGAGCTCTTATGGATAGCGGAGTTAAGGGATATGGAGAGATGGCAGGAACGGGGTACTGATTGGGGATGATCAGCCATGATCACATTGAATGGCTGTGCTGGCTCGAAAGGCCGAATGGCCAACTCCTGCACCTATTGTCCATTGTCTAAAATGTAGAAAGAAAGAACTGCAGATACTGGTTAATACACAGAAGGAAACAGAGTACTGGAGGAACTCAGCAGGTCAGGCAGCATCTCTGGAGAACATTGATGGTAGACGTTTCAGGTCGACACCCTCACACTCAAATTTTGGGTCGAGACCCGAGACATCACCTATCCATGTTCTTGAGAGATGCTACTTTAGGGCCTGTCCCACTTTCACGACCTAATTCACAACCTTTTTAGTATGCAAACTTAAAGCACACGGTATTGGGGGTTCAGTATTGATGTGGATAGGGAACTGCTGGCAGACAGGAAGCAAAGAGTAGGAGTAAACGGGTCCTTTTCACAATGGCAGGCAGTGACTAGTGGGGTACCGCAAGGCTCAGTGCTGGGACCGCAGCTATTTACAATATATATTAATGATTTGGACGAGGGAATTGAATGCAACATCTCCAAGTTTGCGGATGACACGAAGCTGGGGGGCAGTGTTAGCTATGAGGAGGATGCTAGGAGACTGCAAGGTGACTTGGATAGATTGGGTGAGTGGGCAAATGCATGGCAGATGCAGTAGAATGTGGATAAATGTGAGGTTATCCACTTTGGTGGCAAAAACAGGAAAGTAGACTATTATCTGAATGGTGGCCGATTATGAAAAGGGGAGTTGCAACGAGACCTGGGTGTCATGGTACACCAGTCATTGAAAGTAGGCATGCAGGTGCAGCAGGCAGTGAAGAAAGCGAATGGTATGTTAGCATTCATAGCAAAAGGATTTGAGTCAAGTCAAGTCAAGTCACATTTATTTATATAGCACATTTAAAAAAACAACTCTCGTTGGCCAAAGTGCTTTACATTTGTTATAAGAATAGCACAACAAAACAAACTACATACATATATACATGTAGCCCTCACTCAGAGGACGTCAGGAAAGGCTTGGGAGTATAGATAAGTCTTTAGTCTTGACTTAAAAGAGTCGATGGAGGGGGCAGTTCTGATGGGAAAGGGGATGCTGTTCCACAGTCTAGGGGCTGCAACCGCAAAGGCGCGGTTGCCCCTGAGCTTATGCCTAGACCGTGGGATATTCAGCAACCCCAAGTCGGCCGATCTGAGGGGCCTGGAGGTGGAGTGGTGGGTGAGAAGACTTTTTATGTAGGTGGGGGCAAGCCCATTGAGGGCTTTGTAGACATGGAGGAGGATCTTGAAATTTATACGGAACCGCACAGGGAGCCAGTGGAGAGAGGCCAGGATCGGGGTGATGTGGTCCCTTTTTCGGGTGACCGTCAGGAGTCTCGCTGCGGCGTTTTGGACCAGTTGCAGGCGGGACAGGGAAGATTGGCTGATGCCAGTGTAAAGGGAGTTGCAGTAATCTAGGCGGGAGGAGATGAATGTGTGGATGATCTTTCCCAGGTCATCAAACTGGAGGAATTGTTTTATTTTAGCTATCGTCCGAAGCTGAAAGAAGCTAGCTTTTACCACGGCATTGACTTGTTTGTCAAATTTCAGTGCTGAGTCAAATATCACGCCAAGGTTTTTGACGTGAGGTTTGAGTAGTGGGGTAAGGCTTCCAAGGCTGCCTGCTATCATTTTGATTGAGTCCGAGGGGCCGAGAAGGATGACCTCAGACTTACTCTCGTTTAGTTGGAGGAAGTTCTGGGCCATCCAACACTTTATATCCTCAAGGCAGTGGGTAAGGTTAAACAGATTTGATTGTTTTTTGGGCTTCAGGGGGAGATAGAGTTGTGTATCGTCTGCGTAGCAATGGAAGGAAATGCCGTGCCTTTCAATGACTTGGCCTAAGGGGAGCATATACAGGGAGAAGAGAATGGGGCCAAGGAGGGAACCTTGTGGAACCCCACAGCAGAGATTAGCTGGGGAGGAGAATGAGTTGCCTATGTTAGTCGAGAAACTCCTACCTTTGAGGTAGGAGGTGAACCAGCTCAGGGCAGTGCCATCAATACCAACCCCGTACCGGAGACGGTCAATTAGAATGGTGTGGTCGACAGTATCAAATGCTACGCTGAGGTCAAGAAGGAGCAGAATTGCACAGTCGCCGGAGTCAACGGTGAGCAGTAGGTCATTGTGTACCTTCAACAAGGCAGACTCTGTGCTATGGTGAGCCCTGAAACCTGATTGGAAAGTTTCCAAGATAGTGTTTTGGTGAAGGTAAGAGTATAGGAGCAGGGAGGTTCTACTGCAGTTGTACAGGGCTTGGTGAGACCACACCTGGAGTATTGCGTACAGTTTTGGTCTCCTAATCTGAGGAAAGACATTCTTGCCATAGAGGGGAGTACAGAGAAAGTTCACCAGACTGATTCCTGGGATGTCAGGACTTTCATATGACGAAAGACTGGATAGACTCGGCTTGTACTCGCTAGAATTTAGATTGAGGGGGGATCTTATAGAAACTTACAAAATTCTTAAGGGGTTGGACAGGCTAGATGCAGGAAGATTGTTCCCGATGTTGGGGAAGTCCAGAACAAGGGGTCACAGTTTAAGGATAAGGGGGAAGTCTTTTAGGACCGAGATGAGAAAAACATTTTTCACACAGAGAGTGGTGAATCTCTGGAATTCTCTGCCACAGAAGGTAGTTGAGGCCAGTTCATTGGCTATATTTAAGAGGGAGTAAGATGTGGCCTTTGTGGCTAAGGGGATCAGGGGGTATGGAGAGAAGGCAGGTACGGGATACTGAGTTGGATGACCAGCCATGATCATATTGAATGGCGGTGCAGGCTCGAAGGGCCGAATAGCCTACTCCTGCACTTATTTTCTATGTTTACTCGTGGACATTTTTCATCAGGCTAGAAAAACTCCCCGACCTACTTGACGCCACGATTATCCACGACTAGCATCATGACCTACCTATGACCTCGTGATGACCATGCAGCGAGTATGTCAAGGGCAAACTCGGCAGAGGTCGTGAATTAGGTCGTGAAAGTGGGACAGGCCCTTTACCCTGCTGAGTTACTCCAGTACTTTGTGTTCTATTCTGAATGAGGTCATCATTAAATCTTCTGCTTTAAAAGAAACCACCGTGGTTTAAAGTTAATGAGCCATGCTTCCATTAAATGGCTGTGTCATTTCCCCAGGTAGAAGGATCTGTACCACCGTGTGTGAATATGAAACCATCTGTCATTCCATCTGCACTTCACGCTGTCTCTGAAAAGCAGCCAACACAATTAAAGACTTCTGCAGATGTGGGTTTAGATACAAAATGCAGGAGTAACTCAGCGGGACAGGCAGTCAGAATGGTTGAGAACTTCTTCAAAGAAGGCATACCTTGAGGAGATTTCGCAGTGGAGCAGATGAAATGTGTAGGAAGGAAGTGTAGAGTCGAGACCCTTCTTCGGACCCGAAACGCCTATAATCAAAGACTGGTCCCACCCCGGTCATTCCTTCTTCTCCCTGCTCCTGTCTGGCAGAAGGTACAGAAGCTTGAATGCGTGCACCACCAGACTCAGGAACAGCTTCTTCCCCTCTGTTATCGGGCTTCTGAACGGTCCGTGCATAAGCTGGGGTACTGTCTGATTCACGTCTACCCCGTTGTGGACATTGGACTTTATCTCTGGAACTGATGCGCTACAATGCTGAGAACTATATATTCCGCTCTCTGCATCTTCCCCTTTGTACCATTGTATGTAGCTCGTTAGTACCTGCACTGATGTGAAGCACTTTGGTCAACGAGAGTTGTTTTTAAATGAGCTGTAGAAATAAAATAGACTTGACTCTATCTACTGTATCTGAGTTTCAAAGCTGCCCAAGCGAAATATGAGATGCTGTTCCTCCAATTTGCATTTAGCCTCACTCTGACAGTGGAGGAGACCTAAGACAGAAAGGCCATTGTTGGAATGGGAAGGAGAATTAAAGTGTTTAGCAACCGGGAGCTCAGGACCAGTTTTACTCCATGTGAGGGTGGAGCTGACAGTACTAAGCCTGTTCCAGAACTGCTGCTTCAGAAGCAGGCACTATTTGAAATTGTCTTCAGTCGCATATGAAAATTTGATATTTGCATCGGGAACCCAGACAAAAGAAGCAGTTGTTGCTTCAGCAGGGTGCTCTAATGGAGACCAGAATCTTTCTTCACAGATGACCTTAGCACTGTTTCCAAATGAGCACTTGTGAATTTTTCCCTGTTATATCCCTCACAATTTTAGGTCCGTTTAGTTTATTACTGTCATGTGTACCGAGGTACAGTGAAAATCTTTTCTTGCGTGCTACCCAGTCAGCAGAAAGACAATACGTGATTACAATCGAGCCATCCACAGTGTACAGATACATGACAAAAGGAATAACGTTTAGTGCAAAATAAGGACCAGTAGAGTCCAATTAAAGATAGTCTGAGGGTCTCCAGTGAGGTAGATGATAGCTTAGGTCCAATCTCTAGTTGGTGATAGGATGGCTCAGTTGCCTGATAACAGCTTGGAAGAAACTGACCCTGAATCTGGAGGGGTGCGTTTTCAAACTTTTGTACCTCTTGCCTGATGGAAGAGGGGAGGAGGGAGTGACCGGGGCGAGACTGGTCCTTGATTATGCTGGTGGCCTTGCCGAGGCAGCGTGAAGTGTAGATGCAGTCAACGGAAATATTTTTAAGGTTAGAGGAATGAAAGGGGAAATTCTTCTCCACAAAGAGCGGTGGGTGTATGGAATGAGCTGCCAGAGGAGGTGGTAGAGGCAGGTACAATGGGCGGCATGGTGGCGCATCGGCGGTGTTGCTGCCTTATAGCGCCAGAGACCCGGGTTGGATCCTGGCTACGGGTGCTGTCTGTACGGAGTTTGTACGTTCTCACCATGAACGGCGTGGGTTTCCTCCGAGAGCCGCAGTTTCCTCCCACACTCCAAAGACGTACAGGTTTGTAGGTTAAGTGGCTTGCCACAATTGTAAATTGTTCCTACTGTGTGTAGGAATAGTGTTAGTGTGCGGGGATCGCTGGTCGGCGCAGACTCGGTGGGCCGAAGGGCCTGTTGTTCCCCGCTGTATCTCTAAACTAAACTGACCTGCAATTACAACACTTAAATTACATTTGGATCATTGTCAAAACGGTATCTTCCCAATTCCCTGCCACCCGCTACTTCAATTAAACACCTCCTTGAATGCTCATCATTTCCTTCTCTGTAGGATTAAAGGATTCTTAAAGGATTGGACAGGCTAGATGCAGGAAAAAAAATTCCCGATGTTGGGGGAGCCCAGAACCAGGGGTCACAGTATATGTATAAGGGGGAGGCCATTTAGGACTGAGATGAGGAAAACATTTTCACCCAGAGAGTTGTGAATCTGTGGAATTCTCTGCCACAGAAGGCGGTGGAGGCCAATTCACTGGATGTTTTCAACAGAGAGTTAGATTTAGCTCTTAGGGCTGAGGGAATCAAGGGATATGGGGAAAAAGCAGAGGTACTGATTTGGGATGATCAGTCATGATCATATTGAATGATGGTGCTGGCTCGAAGGGCCGAATGGCCCACTTCTATACCTATTTCTATGTTTCTTTGGAGGTCAAGAGATTGTGAGAACACAGCCAATCTGGATTGAGGATTGACACAGTTTCTGGGGCCTCGTTGATGTTGCAAGGTTTGGTTTGTCATTACACAGCATGTCAGGAGTTGCAGAATGCAAGGAATTTAGTACTGATGCTTATTATACATCTTGCCCGTAATAATGAAACGTGCATTAAATAATTAATTAAGGCAGAGGATTCCAGCTATAATATTTCTGCAGCAGCTCCCTGAGAACCTTATCCACAGCAGACAAAATGTGTAGTAAAGAGCTGCGGATGTTGGTTAAATCGAAGGTAGTGTGGCGGTTCCTGGGAAGTAGGCTACTCCCTGGTTCACCCCACTCGGCACGTAATGGACTGGTCCGGGGGCGGGGCACAGCTACGAGTATAAGAGGAGTGGCAGTTGGTGCGACAGTTGGTCTTCAGTCTCCCACTGAAGCAGAGAGTAGTGTGCTGTACTAATTAAACCCTTTACAGAATTCACCTGGTTCCTCGCCTTCATTCCGGGCTTTCCACGAACCCGCTACACTGGTGACCCTCGGCTTGTGGACTGACAGTTCACTCAGCCATGGCTTGTGGACTCACAGTTCACTCGCTCACTGCTTGTGGACTCACAGTTCACTCGCTCAGTTTGTGGACTCACAGTTCACTCGCTCACGGTTTGTGGCCTCACAATTCACTCACTCACGGCTTGTGGACTCACAGTTCAGTCACTCACGGCTTGTGGACTCACAATTCACTCACTCAAGGCTTGTAGACTCACAGTTCAGTCACTCACGGCTTGTGGACTCACTGTTCACTCACTCACGGCTTGTGGACCTCTGGACTCAGGCTCGACTTCCGGATTCAGCGCGACTTCCGGACTCAGCACGGCTTGTGTACTCACGGTTTTGGACTCAACTCTCACTCACGGCTTCCGGGCTGACTGACTCACGCCCGACCTCTGGACTCACGCCCGGCCTCCGGGGCATTATTCTCCTTGCCCCCGGAACGGGCGTTACCTTCATGGTGACCGATAGGCGAGAAGACCAATCTGCTGATCTCACGATTTTTTTAAACCTTCATAACTTTTCTAATATTCCACCAATCGGAACAAAACTTGGTGTGCTGGGAGCAGAGGAGAACGGTGAGTAAGGTGGCAAAAAATCCTAGCGATATAGGGTACCGTTTTTCGCAAAATTTAAAAACGGCGCAGACCGGAAGTGGTCAAGATGAGAGTTTTAGTAATAGTATAGATAGACAGATTGCTTCAGTGTGCTGGGTCCAGGAAAGATCTTCGGAAATATGCACGCCCAGGAATATGACGTTTTTTACTCTCTCCACCATCGTCCTGTTGATATAAACAGGATTGTGGATCCTCATCCTTCCTCTTCCAAAGTCCACAATCAGTTCCTTGGTTAAGGGGAGAAGGCAAGAAAATGGGATTAGGAGGCAGAGATCAGCCATGATTGAATGGCAGAGTAGACTCGAAGGGCCGAATGGCCTAATTCTTCTCCTATAACTTGTGAACTGCAGATGCTGGTTTAAACCGAAGATAGACACAAAGTGCTGGGGTAACTCAGCGGGACAGGCAGCATCTTTGGAGAGAAGGAATGGGTGACGTTTTTGGTCAAGACCCTTCTTCAGACTTGAAAAGTCACCAATTTCTTCTCTCCAGAGATGCTGCCTATCCCATTGAGTTACCCCAGCACTTTGTGCCTATCTCTACCAAAGATCCTATAGCGAGCAAGATAGTCCACTCGACGAAAAAGACGTAGTACGGTCATGGGCAGATTCACGGGTAATTTAAGGCCCCATTTCCGTAACCGGCTTCCATCTCCACACCAAAGATCCCATAGGATAATAGTGCGGAGACGGAAGCCAGTTACGGAAACATCCTCGTAAAATTAAAAGTTATTTGGTAAAAATCTTCTCCTCATTTTCAGAATTATAATTTATTAACACAAACTGTTCCCCCGCAACGTTGATTACACTGCGAGTCGGGTCCGGTTATGGAAATGGATGAAAAAAAGGCCCACGTTCCGTTCCATTGCGTACTACACGTCAGCCCATTGCATTTAGCAGGAGTGGTCTATCTTGCTCCGCTATAGGATCTTTGATCTCTACTAGGTTGTAAGCTGCCCAAACACTCCAGCTCTGTGGCCACCCTGTTCTGCAGAATCAGCATCTCGTATTACGTCTGGGCATGTGACAGCCCTCGGTACTCAGCAGTGGTGAATTCAACAATATCTGAAAACCAACCTTTCCAGCTGGAATTAGCTTAGCCATTTAGGCCTGTGTTCCACTAATTTTTTAAAACCCAATAGCAGGTTTAACTCTGCAATTTAGACTCGACGGCGGGTTTAAATCCCTGATATTTAGACTAAAGTTGTCTTTCTACTAATCGGCAAAGCTTAGACTGACCTTAGACTAGAGTCTAACGCTGCAAATTTTAGACTCAGCAGGGGGCAGGTTTAAGGAAGGTTTAAGCTCGCTACGGAGAGAAAAAATGGCCGACGAGCTGGAAGCACTGCGGAGAGCAGAACGATTTGATGAGATCAAAATGATTGCCCTACAAGCTGGGAGACGGGAGAATCATGTCACTGACTACGCTAATCCTATTTTTAAGTTCGACGATGACGCATTCTTGAAAAGGTATCGTTTCACTAAAGTAAGAGCAACATTCATCATCAATGAGCTGACTCCTGTACTCTCTAGGCAAAGGTCAGAATGGATTTCTGATCTGTAAGAAATCGTGGGGGATCAGATCCCTGATAAGCATACACATGGGTGATGGGTTGGGAGACGGTGGGCCTCCACCCGTTTGCCTCGCGCTCCTTTTGTGAGAAGACCACTCTACCTTCGCTTGCAACTTCATTCTCTTCCATTGCTCACGAAGGTCACGAAGATCTCTGCGGCTGCCAAACCGCGACTGGAATTGCGAATAAATCGCATCCCATGCCTTGTTCTTTTCAATTGTTGCCTGGAAATTGCACATTTTTTTCTCGATATTTGTAATTTTATCGGCTAGTAACGTCAGGAGAAATTCTTTCTCGCTGGCGTCCCAGTTTCCGTTCCGCTGTTTCTTTTTGTCAGCCATGTTGAAGTTGTCGTCTACTCGTGCTTCTGCAATTGCATTGCACATGTGCGGTACAAACAGACATCGTCACCATGGCAACTAAAATGCGGTCTAACTTTAGACTCGGCTAAAACCAAAGTCTAAAGTTAGACTCGCCTTAGACTTTAGTCTAACTAAACCTCTCTACCAGAATACCACATATTTCTTAAACCGAGCGTCGGGTTTTGTTAGACCGAGCGGCAGGTTTAAGGTGAGTTTAAGGAAAGTCTAACTTTGCAATTAGTAGAATACGGGCCTAAGACTTTAGATATAAGGCGCAGAAACAGGCCCTTCGGCCCACCGAGTCCATGCCGACCAGCGATCACCCCATGTATCCTACACGCTGGGTACAATTTACAATTAACAATCAACCAACAAACCTGTATGTCTTTGGAGTGTGTGTGTGTGGTGGGGTGGAGGGGGGGGGGGGGTGGGAAGCAGAGCATCCGGAGAATACCCACGCAGGTCACAGGGAGAACGTACACACACCGTGCAGGCAGCACCCGTAGTCAGTATCGAGCCTTGGTCTCTGGCGCTGTACGGCAGCAACTCTACTGCTGCGCCACCGTGCCGCTCCTGAATGATGCAAGAGCAGAGAATGGTGTGGGTGTGAGACTCACCCTCCCAGTCCAGTACGACTTAAAGCAGAGTTCCTCATCACAGAAATGCCTCTTTGTACAATTCATCTGTACTAACTGTGATTTCCATCTATGCAAATATTATTTGAGTTATGTATGGCTCATATCTTTCTATATCTAAACCCCTATGCAAATGTCTTTTAAATTGTGTATTTGTACCTGCACCAACACATACCCTGCTTTCTAAATTTTCCCATTTATATATATTTTTTCAGATTTGCGTTTCCTCAGTTTTTTTACTTTATGCCTTGAGAACAATGAGACCGTCATTTCCTTCAGAACCTATAACAGAGCCTGCCTGGGTTTTGCCCACATCTGTCTAAACCTATCCTATCCATCCACATGTCTCAATGTTTCTAATTTGAGGAAGGACATTATTGCAGCGTAGGTTCACCAGGTTAATTCCCGGGATGGCAGGACTGACGTAAGATGAAAGAAGGGGTCAACTGGGCTTATATTCACTGGAATTTAGAAGGATGAGAGGGTATCTTATAGAAACATATAACATTCTTAGAGGATTGGACAGGGTAAATGCAGGAAAAATGTTCCCCATGTTGGGTGAGTCCAGAACCAGGAGTCACAGTTTAAGAATAAGGGGTAGGCCATTTAGGACCGAGATGAGGAAAAACTTTTTCACCCAGAGAGTTGTGGATCTGTGGAATTTTCTGCCACAGAAGGCAGTGGAGGCCAATTCATTGGATGTTTTCGGGAGTGAGTTAGATTTAGCTCTTGGGGCTAAGGGAATCAAGGGATATGGGGGGGAAAAGCCAGAGCGGGGTACTGATTTTGGATGATCAGCCATGATCATATTGAATGACGGTGCTAGCTCGAAGGGCCGAATGGCCTACTCCTCCACCTATTTTCTATGTTTCCTCCAATTTTTCCTCTGCCATGGATTTGACCGTAGGTGATGGGCTGTCGGCCATGATTGTTTCACTTCTACACTGCTGTACTCACCTTTTCCTTCACAATGGCCGAATAGACTTGACAGGCTGAATGGCCTAATTCTGCTCCTACAACTTATGAACTATGAACCCGCTTATGTCTGCAGCTTTGACAACCGCAAAAATGATCTGAAGAATTTTTTTTGTGATATATTGTTCCTCTTCTCCCATACTCTGTGGCTCTGAGTGTTCTCATAGCAGGTGGGTGGACTGTCTTGAGTCATAGAGTCTCACAGCATGGAAACAGGACCTTTGGCCCAACTTGTCCCAGCTGCACTAGTCCCACCCGCCCGCGTTTGCTCCATATCCCTCCAAACCTCTCCTATCTATGTACCTGTTTAACTGTTCCTTAAATGTTATAAGTGAGAATTAGGCCATTCGGCCCATCATTCGAACATAGTGGATCTATCTCTGCCTGTCAACTCCACTCTCCTGCCTCCTACCCATAACCTCTTCTTCTTCTTCTTGCGTATGGCCTTCACAGCCTAAAGTTGTCGGAGAACTTATTCTATTTGATCTGAATTTGATTGTGCGGACCAGGTTGATTGCATTCTTCGAAACAGGGCGGACCACGTGAAGGTTGCAACCTCCCACCTCCCCCACCCCCTATAACCTCTGACATCTGCACCAATCAAGAATCCATCAATCTCTGCCTTGAAAAATATCCACTGACTTGGCCTCTGCACAGCCTTGTGTTGGGCTAGTCCCAGCCCCAACTATCTCCTCGACCAGCAGCTGGTTCCATACACCCACCACCCTTTGTGTGAGGTGCACTTAATGTGCCTTTTGTTTGTTTGTTTGTCTTCTTGTTTCTCTCTCTCTCTCTCTCTCTCATGTGCAAACCCAGCATCTGCAGTTGCTGGCATTGCTTTGGTCTGGAGCCACTGTGCGGGCAGGCGGGCGGGCGGGCGGGCGCCTCGTCGTGTCGTGTCGTGTCGCGGCGCGGGCGGGCACGTTCGAATTTCGGCCGCCGTGCTACCGCTTGTGACGTCACAATGGCCGGGCGGAGCGGAGAGGGAGGGGGAGGGGGGGGGGGGGCGGCTACAATGTTACTTTGCAATGTAACAACTCGCCCACTGTTGCAACCAGCACACATGCAACAGCAGCGCACATACCCCCGGCCGTGCATGTCACCGGCCCCTGCCTCCCTGCCTCCTGCTGCTGCTGCTGCGACTCCCGACAATTGCTGATCCGTGGCGATAGAGACAACCCAGGTAACGTTCCGCGCTTCCCCCTCGTCCTGTTACATTTTGAACGTGTTTTTTTTTTTTGTCCACACCACCCCCCACCCACCACAGTGTGATTCCCAAACAATTAAGCGTGCTCCTATAACTTGTGAACTAATTAACATTGAGCCTTTTGCTTCCTGCTTTAACAAAGCCGATTAGTTAACAATTAGTAGTGTGTGGTGTGGTGGGGGAGGGAGGGAGGGAGGGAGAGAGAGAGATAGATAGATAGATAGATAGATAGATAGATAGATAGATAGATAGATAGATAGATAGATAGAGAGAGAGAGATTTGTCCCCTTTCCAGCCCCAGTCCGCGGTTTGATTTCTTTTAAACTTCTGATTGTTATATTGCTGTAGTCCCACGATAAAAGGTTGCTGCCTCAACATGTTGTTGTAGCAATCTATGTAATTCTTTGTGTATTGAAACAATACATGATTTAAATCAGTCTTAAAAAAAAAAAAACCCAAGTGATTGTTTCTGTGTAGACTTGAATGATTTGAAGTAACCGATGGCAGGGATTGTGTTGACTTGTAATCAGTGCATTTGGAGCACTGGGACTCTAAAGTACATTTCTTTCTACCTTAGAAAGCAGTGACAAGGGTTTGTGGGCTTGCAAATGATGAATATGGATATTTTGATTAAGAAAGAACTGCAGATGCGGGTAAAATCGAAGGTAGACACAAAATGCTGGAGAAACTCAGCACGTGAGGCAGCATCTATGGAGAGAAGGAATTGCTGATGTTTTGGGTCGAGAGACACTTCCTCAGACTGATGTCAGGGGAGGGGGTAGGACAAAGAAAGAATGTAGGCGGAGACAGTGGGACTAGTGGGAGAACTGGGGTGGGGTGGGGTGGGTGGGGGGATGAAGACAAAGAGCAAGGGCTACCTGAAGTTAGAGAAGTCAATGTTCATACCGCTGGGGTGTAAACTAACCAAGCAAAATATGAGGTGCTGTTCCTACAATTTGCGCTGGCAATGGAGGAGGCCCAGGACAGAAAGGTCAGATTGGGAATGGGAGAGGGAGTTGAAGTGCCACCGGGAGATCAGCTTGGTTAAGACGGACTGAGCGGAGGTGTTCAGCGAAATGATCGCCGATGTAGAGCAGTTGACCCCTGGAACAGCGCATGCAGTAGATGAGGTTGGAGGAGGTGCATGTGAATCTCTGCCTCACCTGGAAAGGCTGTTTGGGTCCTCGAGGGGGGAGGTAAAGGAACAAGTGTTGCATCTCCTGCGGTTGCAGGGGAAAGTACCTGGGGAGGGGGTGGATTGGGTGGGAAGGGACGAGTTGACCAGGGAGTTACGGAGGGAACGGTCTCTGCGGAAAGCAGAAAGGGGTGGAGATGGGCGGAAATGTTGGAGGATTATATGTTATATACGACGGCTGATGGGGTGGAAGTTGAGGACAAGGAGGACTCTGTCCTTGTTACGAGAGGGGGGGAGGGGGAGTGAGAGCGGAGCTGTGGGATATCAAGGAGACCCCAGTGAGAGCCTCATCTATAATGGAAGAGGGGAACCCCCGTTCCCTAAACAGTGAGGACATCTCCGATGCCCTGGTATGAAAAACCTTGTCCTGGGCGCAGATGCGGCGTAGACGGAGGAATTGGGAGAAGAGTATAGTCTTTACAAGAAGAAGGGTGGGAAGAAGTGTCGTCAAGATAGCTATGGGAGTCAGTAGGTTTGTGGTAGATGTCGGTCAATAGTCTATTTCCTGTGATGGAGACGGTGAGATCTAGAAACGGTAGGGAGATGTCACAGATGGTCATCGTGAATTTGAGTGCATGTAAAAGTTCACTTAGAAAGATAGACAAAGTACAAATTCTTAAGACCATACAAAGCTTTAATTTAACGTCTGACGGGTGTGGACCTAGAGACCCAGAGGCAACAGTTTTACATCTGAATACTCCAGCAACACACACACAAATACCAGAAAACCGGGGTTAATATACCTGCAGACTTAATACCAATTGCATGAGGTAATGTACCAGAAACCATCAGCCATCTCCAAATATAGAGTTGGTTTTCACTCTTTGCCAAAAGCCAGTCATCCCAATGGCATCCTCTGGCCCCTTCTTATCTGATTAACCTCTTCAACTTACATAAAAAACTTGTAAGAGAGCTGTGAACTATTCAACTTATGTAAAAAAAACCTTGTCATGATGATTTTTTCCCAAATCCCATCATGCAATACAATTGGCTTTTTACAACAGCAAAGCTTAAATATGACAACAATCAATTAATAACTAACTCTTTCATGCAGGATGGAAATTAGTGGTGAAGTTGATGAAGTCAGTGAGTTCTGCATGGGTGCAGGAGGAAGCACTAATGCAGTTGTCAATGTAGCGGAGGTAGAGTTTGGGGATAGACAATAGTTGCAGGAGTCGGCCATTCGGCCCTTCGAGCCAGCACCGCCATTCAATGTGATCATGGCTGATCATTCCCAGTCAGTACCCCGTTCCTGCCTTCTCCCCATATCCCCTGACTCCGCTATCTGTAAGAGCCCTATCTAGCTCCCTCTTGAAAGTATCCAGATAACCGGCATCCACCGCCCTCTGAGGCAGAGAATTCCACAGACTCACAACTCTCTGTGAGAAAAAGCGTTTCCTCGTCTCTTACCCCTTATTCTTAAACTGTGGCCCCTGGTTCTGGACTCCCCCAACAACGGGAACAAGGCCAGCCGCTCCATTTTCTCAGCATATGACAATCCCGCCATCCCGGGAATTAACCTTGTAAACCTAAGCTGCACTCCCTCAATAGCAAGAATGTCCTTCCTCAAGTTAGGGGACCAAAACTGCACACAATACTTCAGGTGTGGTCTCACTAGGGCTCTGTACAACTGCAGAAGGACCTCTCTGCTCCTATACTCAGTTCCTCTTGTTATGAAGGCAAACATGCCATTCGCTTTCTTCACTGCCAGGGATAGGGCCAGTGTATGCCTAGAACAGGGATTGTTCGTTGTACCCTACAAAGAGGCAGGCATACCTCGGGCCCATGCGAGTGCCCATAGCTACGCCTTGCATCTGGAGGAAGTGGGAGGAGTAGAAGGAGAAGTTGTTGTGGGTAAGGACCAGCTCTGCTAGGCCGAGGAGAGTATTGGTGGATGGAAATTGGCTGGTTCTGCGGTCGAGGAAGAAACGGAGGGCTTTAAGATGGAGGAGGATGGAGGTGTAGAGTGACTGGACATCCATAGTAAAGATGAGGGAGTGGGTGCCTGGAAAACGGACGTAATTGAAGAGACGAAGAGCGTGTGAGGTGTCTTGGACATCGGTGGGGAGGGATTTAACCAGGGGGATAGGATGGAGTCGAGGTATGTGGAAATTAATTTGGTGGGACATGAACAAGCAGAAACAATGGGTCTGCCAGGACAGTTCCGTTTTTGTGGAGAAGATAAAATCGGGCCGTACGGGGCTGGGGAACGATAAGAGGGCATTAGAGGGCATAGGCTTTAGAGGGCATTAGAGGGCAAGAGGCTTTAGAGGGCATAGAGCCGGAAATGATGAAGTCAGTAATGGTGTGTGATATTAAGGCCTGGTGCTCGTCTGTGGGGGTCATGGTCCAAGGATAAGTAGGAGGAGGTGTCTGAGAGTTGTCGCCTCAGTCCGGTAGAGGTCAGCGCGCCAGACTACCACGGCACCTCCCTTGTCGGTGGGTTTGATTATCAAGTCGGGCTTGCTGCATAGTGAGCGGAGGGCTGTACGTTCATGGGGGGAGAGGTTAGAGTGAGTAAGGGGAGTGGAAAATTTGAGGCGTTTGATGTCCCGCCGGCAGTTGGAAATGGAAAAGTCTAAAGAGGGTAGAGAACCAACCGGGGGGTTCCAAGAGGAGGGGGTACGTTGGAGATGGGAGAAGGGGTCATCATTGGGTGGTGAGGATTCCTTCCCATGGAAAAAGGCACGGAGACAAAGGCGACAGAAGAAGAGCTGAACATTGTGGCGGACCCGGAACTCGATGAGGTGGGGGCGGAGGGGAACAAAGGTGAGGCCTCTGCTGAGGACAGACCGTTCCGTATCAGAAACGGGGAGGTCAGGGGGGATGGTGAACACACGGCAAGGGTGGGGGTTGGGGTCAGAGGAAGGCAGGTGAGTGGAAGGAGGCAGAGTGATGTCTGGTGGGGGGGATGGTGGGTGTTCAGAGAGGAGGGAGGCATGAGGACTATTGTATGGGTGGGGAGTAGCTGGGGTCACCTGGTTAAAAGGGGAAGGGGAAGACCCAGTGGAACCCCCATAGAGGTTCCCTGTAAGGGGGGGGAGAGCAGTGGGATCCAGCGCAGTCAAACCACGTGGTGTGAGAGTCTGCATTGTGGAGACTTCGGGCCCGGTGCTGATCCTGGGACTCGGGTAAGGCGATGGCTGCAGCCGGCTGGTGGGCGGCGGAGTGGCGAGGGTTGGCAGAGTCGCTGGTGGAGGCCCACGGGGAGTGGAGTCCGGGTCAGCGTGCGAAGCGTCGGAAGAGCCGGTCAGCGGAGGCAGCAAGGGTCGGTGGTACCGATGAGGCAGTGAAGGGCAGCGGCAGCGGCCCTGGAGAGGTCGACGATGATGGCGGTGTCTTCGGTGGTCCGGGCCTGAGATCGGCCAGGAAGGCGGTGAGTGTTGGTGCTGCTCGTCTTGGCAACAATGGCGTCACGGGACTGGGCCTCGTGGTGTTCGGGCAGGTGGGGCGGGCCAGCGGTGGAGCCTGCGGGCGGTCGGGTCGAGGAGTGGCAGTAGCGGTCTGGAGGCGGGCAAGTTTACGATCCTTTGTGGAGTCCAGGTTGGCAAGGAAGCGTTTGTTGAAGGCGTGGATCTGCTGTTGGATGAAGTATAGTTGGGGTTCGTTGCAGGTGTGGGTGAGTGAGGCTCAGAGTTGTGGGAGAGTCTGTATCTGTATCTTGACGTATAATCACCATCACTGGTTGTCGCATGCGTTAGAGCGAGGTCTCGTTGGTGCCAACACATCGCACCCAGTGGGGAACTGTTGTGAAAAGCGGCAGATCGACTGTTGAAACCTATAGTCCTGTTTGCGTCCGAACTGGGAGGTCTGGAACCAGAGCTGGATTCCACGAGGTAAAAGATGGAGGCGCAGGCAAGTCCCGAGAAAACAAACGTGGCTGTGGTAACGGGTCTGGGTTAAGACGTGGTCGTAGAGTCGGAGTGAAGGAGGAGTCACGGAGGGGGGCAGTGAGAGAGGAGGTCGCTAAACTGTCTTCGGAGAGAGGGGGAGAACTTCTTCAAAGTAGACATTCATTGAGGAGATTTCGCAGTGGAGTGGACGAAATGTTTAAGAAAGAACTGCAGATGCTGGTAGAATCGAAGGTAGATGATGGAAGGTAGAATATGGATATTTGTTTGTTTTCATATTATACTAGACCAACTGGGACCCATTGGGTCCCTGCCACATGGGAGGCCTGCTCCCCCAACGCATCCCGTTCCCAACGCAATATTCCACCACTCACCCATAGCCCCACGAGAGGCCTGCTCCCCCAACGCAACCCGTTCCCCAAGGCAATATTCCACCACTCACCCGTTTCTCCAATACAACCCGTTCCACCAACGCAATATTCCACCACTCACCCATAGCCCACAACTGCACAGGGGCTGCTCATTTTGCCTTATTCACCCACCCTCATTTTTAAACTTAAAAAAAAATGCAATTGCACTGGCTAGCAAGCAGAACTCAGTGTACTATGACTTAAAATAAAAATGCAATTGCACTTGCTAAGGCTAGCAGTACTCGGTGTACTTGGATAGCAACAAGGTTGCGAGCAGGGCTACAATCAGGGAATAAGCCATAGACAGTCGTTTTTATTTCAGTTTTGTCAGATATTTGAACATTTTCATTAATAACTCGAGAAATAAAGCATGACATTTTCAGATAAGGCGATTTCTGGCTCCAGGGGAAAAATCTCTATGTAACTTTTACCGTTGGCTCGTAGTTTTTTTGAGAAGATGTGATTATACACGAACAAACAAACACACACGAACAAACACCCACACGAACAAACACATCCACATCCAAGATCAGACTTTTAATAGGTACTAGACCAAGTGCAGACCCGTTGGGTCTGTTCCCCCAATGTGTGGTGGGGGGGCTGGGGGGGTGGCATGCGGCGTCACACACACTAACTACCCCCCCAGCACACATGCTAACTACCCCCCTTGGCGCGTCTAGAGAGGAAGGGGGGGGTAGAGAATGAGGGCAGAGAGAGAATGGGCAGAGACAGAAGGGCAAGAGACAGGGAGAGGGGGGTGGAGGGGAGGAGGAGAGGGAGGGTGGGAGAGGAGGGGTGAGAGGGATGGGAGGAGAGGTGAGAGAGATGGGAGGAGAGAGAGGGGAGGGGGGAAGGGAAGGGGGAGAGGGGTGGGAAGGGAGGGGGAGAGGTGGGGGGGAAGGGAGGAGAGGTGGGGGGAAGGGAGGGGGAGAGGGAAATAATTAAGTTAAATTCAATGAAAAACAATGGAATCAACAACCTGGCAGGCTGGGGGGCGGGGCCAGGAGGCAGGGGGGGGGCAGGGCCGGGCGGGGCCAGGAGGCAGTTGGGCCAGGTGCAAAGGCATTGTGAGGTCAGCAGCTGGGCAACCTTAATATTTTTTTTAAATGTCAAGTTTGGTTATAAATTTTAGTAAATATCTCGGGAAATAATTGACCAAATCGATAGAGGATTGGATTTTTGAAATCATAAGGAAAATTTCTACCAGAAGATGCAAAAAATTCTCTGTTATTGTAACGTTAGCAGCTGGGCAGCAGTCAGATTTTTAAAAAAAAGGTCAGATTGGTCAACAATTTTAATTAAAAAGTCTGGGAAATAATGTACCAAATGTACAGAGGAGTGGATTTCTAAATTCATGAGGAAAATCTCTACTGAAATATGTTTAAAAATTCCCGTTTCGGCATCTGGTTTTCGAGGAGATACGTTTCACATGCAAAATGACACCCACACACACAGTTTTAAAAGTATACTAGACCAAGTGCAGACCCGTTTGGTCTGTTCCCCCAACGTACGGTTGCGGGGAGGGGGGCAGCATGCGGCGTCACACACACTAACTACCCCCCCCCCGCACACATGCTAACTACCCCCTTGATATTATATTAATATTATTAATTTGCTCCTTTTACCCCATAATGGCCCTATCTACTCGCAGGCGCTTCTAGAGAGGGAGGGGGGGGATAGAGAGTGAGGGCAGAAAGAGAGGGGCAGAGACAGAGAGAGGGGCAAGAGACAGAGGGAGAGGGGGGTGGAGGGGAGGGTGAGAAGGGAAGGGGAGAGGTTGGGTGAAGGGAGGGGGGGAGGTAGGTGGGGGGAAGGGAGGGGGTGAGGGGAAGGGAGGGTGAGAGGTGGGGGAAGGGAGGGGGGAGGGGGCGAGAGGGGTATGGATGGGAGGAGCGAAGGGGTGAGGGGGAGAAGGGGGTGAGGAGAGGCGGGTTGTTACCGAACTGAACTCACTGTGGAATGAATCCATTAACGGAGCCACTCTGCTGCTGGATTCTAAGTTGTCCCTGCCTTCCCTCTGGAAGGCTCCTCGTCCCCATCAGATGCCGAGTTCCCAGAGCTCACGGTTAAGTCTGTGAAAGCGGCCCCATCAGAGACTGTGAGCAGCAGCAGGGTTCACTATAGGAAGGACCATTGCGCCTATTGTAGCGGGTGGCTGCTCGTTCCTCACACCCCGGCCTTTACACCGC
>CM075979.1:84039521-84045629 GCA_038087875.1 Malacoraja senta
TGGATACAAGGCTATGGGCACGCGCATGGGCCCCAGCTACGCCTGCCTCTTCGTCGGGTACGTCGAACAATCCTTGTTCCAGGCGTACCAGGGCCCCATCCCCGACCTCTACCTCCGCTACATCGACGATTGCTTTGGTGCCACCTCCTGCACCCATACACAACTGACTGACTTCATCCGCTTCACCACTAACTTCCATCCAGCACTCAAATACACCTGGACCATTTCCGACACTTCCCTACCATTCCTTGACCTCACTATCTCCATCGCAGGTGATAGACTTCTGACCGACATCCACTATAAACCCACTGACTCCCACGGCTATCTTGACTACTCTTCCTCCCACCCTGCTTCCTGTAAGGACTCCATCCCCTATTCTCAATTCCTCCGTCTACGCCACATCTGCTCCCAGGATGAGGTGTTCCACACCAGGGCATCGCAAATGTCCTCATTCTTCAGGGAACGGGGGTTCCCCTCCCCCACTATAGATGAGGCTCGCACCAGGGTCTCCTCCATACCCCGTAACACTGCTCTCTCTCCCCATCCCCCCCCACTCGCAACAAGGGCAGAGTCCCCCTGGTCCTCACCTTTCACCCCACTAGTCGGCACATACAACAAATCGTTCTCCGTCAGTTTCGCCACCTCCAACGTGACCCCACCACTCGCCACATCTTCCCATCTCCCCTCCTGCCTGCCTTCCGCGAAGACCGCTCCCTCCGCAACTCCCTTGTCAATTCTTCCCTTCCCTCCCGCTCCACCCTTTCCCCGGGCACTTTCCCTTGCAACCGCAAGAGATGCTACACCTGTCGCTTTACCTCCCCCCTCGACTCCATTCAAGGACCCAAGCAGTCGTTCCAGGTGCGACAGAGGTTCACCTGCACCTCCTCCAATCTGATCTATTGCATCCACTGCTCTAGATGTCAGCTGATCTATATCGGTGAGACCAAGCGTAGGCTTGGCGATCGTTTCGCCCTCGCGTTGGGGCTATCAAGCTCCCGCATCGGGGGGGGTGTGGAATCTCAACTCCCCTGCGCCGAGCGATCTGACCCCGGGTCAGGGTTGGTCGAAACCTTCTGTATCGTTTGGAGCTTCCCAACATCGGTCTCTACCCGAGACTGTGGGAATGTGAATATCTCATTTGATCCCAGGAATGACTGGGTTAACATATGATGAACGTTTGACGGCTCTGGGCCTGTACTCGCTGGAGTTTAGCAGGATGAGGGGGGACCTCATTGAAACTTACCGAATAGTGAAGGGCCTGGCTCGAGTGGATGTGGAGAGGATGTTTCCACCGGCGGGAGAGTCTAGCAGCAGAGGCCATAGCTTCAGAATAAAAGGACGTACCTTTAGAAAGGAGACGAGGAAGAATTTCTTTAGTCAGAGGGTGTTGAATCTGTGGAATTCTTTGCCACGGACGGCTGTGGAGGCCGTTATCGTATATTCTTAAGGTGGAGAATGACAGAATCTTGGTGTGTACGGGTGTCGGGGGTTATGAGGGGAATGGGCTTGAGAGGGAAAGATGGATCAGCTATGATTGATCGGCAGAATAGACTTGATGGGCCGGATGTCTAATTATGCTCCTATATCTTTTGAACTGGAAAAGCAACCAAAACCTCTTTTTAAATGGGTTGGTAAGGGAGCCGTCCTGAAACGTCACCTATCCATGTTCTCCAGGGATGCTGCCTGGCCTGTTGAGTCATTCCAGCACTTTGTCTTTTTTGAGGGGAAAAAAAACCTGCACCTGCAGTTCCTTGTTTCCACCTTTTAAGCGGGTAGATTGAAACATCATTCAGCTGTGTGGAATCTGGATTAGGCTGTGGTCCTGGGTTCTGTCTGCACTGCAGGATGACCCTGGCACTGGTGAATGAATGTAGGTCCTGGAGTTTGCAAAAGGCCACTGCTTCTGACTGAAGAAGAACAAAGAAGAAGAAGAAGAGGAAAAAAGGGTCTGAAGAATGGTCCTCATGATAAAGTTCGCTGCTTAGACAACAACACAAATGGTTAAAGGTAATCCAAGCCAAGCTTTAATCGATCATCAAACGGAAGTGGAGGGACTAGTGCAAAGAGTATACAACTCGAAGGGCCGAATGGCCTACTCCTGCACCTATTTTCTATGTATCTATGTAACTATACCTAGCGCTCCCCATGCTTCCACTCAAAGATACAGCATTTTTACAATTTCATATATACTGTTCAAGTCAATTATGGGCCTGTCCCCCTTAGGCGATTTTTTTTTTAAGGCCACTGCCAGCGACTAGGCTGTCGAACCGGGGTGTCGCCTGTATGGTTGTGAGTAGTCTAGTCTCCTCAGTCTTTGGTCGCTGCTGGATTTTCAACACGTTGACAATTTTTCGGAGACAGTCGGCGACAGTGGGTTTGACGCCAATGAGCGCAGCTTGACTTCTCCTGACGTAGGTGCTGTCGTAGTTGTCGCCAGGCTAACGTAAGTTGCCGCTAGGCTAATGTAGGTTGTCGCCAGGTGACGTAGGTTGTCGCCGGTGCTGACTTTGGGTTTCTGTTGTTGTTGTAAAGTAATGATTCTATTTCAATGAAGATGCTGCCTCACCCGCTGAGTTTCTCCAGCACTTTTGTCTACCCCATCCAACCTGTACTGAACCCCCCCCCCCATTCAACACCACTGACATCCGGTGCTCTCCCCTCACAATTTTACCTACTCCAACCAACACGTACTAATTCACCTGCCTCAATCCATCCATTCTGCACAGAGATGAGGACAAACTTTTTCACCCAGAGAGTTGTGAATCTGTGGAATTCTCTGCCACAGAAGGCAGTGGAAGCCAATTCTCTGGATGCTTTCAAGAGAGAGTTAGATAGAGTAAAGATAGCGGAGTCAGGGAATATGGGGAGAAGGCAGGAACGGGGTACTGAATGTGGATGATCAGCCATGATCACATTGAATGGCGGTGCTGGCTCGAAGGGCCGAATGGCCTACTCCTGCACCTATTGTCTATTGTCTATTATCACCTATTCCTTTTCTCCCGAGATGCTGCCTGACCCGTTGAGTTCCTCCAGCATTTTGTGTCTATCTTCGGTTTAAATCAGCATCTGCAGGTCTTTATGTGTAGGAAAGAACTGCAGATGCTGTTTTAAATCGAAGTTAGAAAGAAGGAATGGGTGATGTTTTGGGTCGAGACCCTTCTTCAGACTGAGAGTTAGAACTTCTCTAACTTCCAGTAGCCCTTGCTTTCCCTCTCTCTCTCTGTCCCCAGTCTTACTGTCTCCAACTACATTTGATCTGTACCACCCACTCCCAGTCTGAAGAAGAGTCTCGCCCGAAACGTCACCCATTCCTTCTCTCCAGAGATGCTGCCTGTCCCGCTGAGTTACTCCAGCATTTTGTGGACTATCTGCAGGTCTTTCCTACACGGACAGTCAAACTCGTTGGAGAGCGAGGATGGGAGGATGGAGAGAGAGGGAGAGACAGAGAGAGGGGGGGAAAGCAAGGGTTACTTGAAGTTAGAGAAGTCAATGTTCATTTCAAAGATCCTTTACCAAGATAGACCACTCCTGCTAAATGCAATGGGCTGACGTGTAGTACACAACGGAACGGAACGTGGGCCTTTTTTTCATCCATTTCCGTAACCCCGACCCGACTCGCAGTGTAATCAACGTTGCGGGGGAACAGTTTGTGTAATAAATTAAAATTCTGAAAATGAGGAGAAGATTTTTACCAAATAACTTTTATTTTTACGAGGATGTTTCCGTAACCGGCTTCCGTCTCCGCACTAGTATCTTTGCTCCGCTATGGGATCTTTGGTTCGGAGACGGAAGCCAGTCACGGAAATGGGGCCGAACATTACCCATGAATCTGCCCATGACCGTACTATGTCTTTTACGTCGAGTGATCTATCTTGCTCGCTATAGGATCTTTGCTTCATACCCCTGGGCTGTAAGCTGCCCAAATGTGTGTTGCAGTGATTTAAGCAAACATTAACTTAATGAGAAGATGCTTTTTTCCCCCACAGTTACACCATTGTCAAACTGATTTTTATGGGGGGGGTAATTACAGTACTAAGTATTTATTTTTGTTCTGTGATCATTGTAGGTTAAAGCTGGGATATTTGGTTCTTTTGGTTTATTACTCCTAATTTACAAATTTCAACCGCAGACTCTTCCTATGGTTTTGAAACCAGATAATAAAACTCCCCACACCAAGTGGTAATCTCCAAATTACAAGGACGTGCAAATTACTTTATTGTCCTCCTATCTGTAAACCACAGACACAACTAAGGTTTGTTCTCGCCACCTGGTTTTGCTCTGTATTTGTAATGTTTCTTAAAGCAAGAAGAGATTTATCAGTTAGACTGGCACAGTGTGGAAGCAGGCCCCACGGCCCAACTTGCCCACACCAGCCAACATGTCCCAGCTACACCAGTCCCACCTGCCTTAAACATTGCGACAGTGCACTGTAGGACTTGTGAAGCTGTCTGCGTTGTTGGTGAAGGCACAAGGAACTGCAGATGCTGGCATTAGTCGTAGGAAAGGTTGAGAGGGATATGGGCCAAATGTGAGTAAAAGACCCCCAAACGTCCTTCTATCCAGAGATGTTGCCTGTCCCGCTGAGTTACTCCAGCATTTTATGTCTATCTGTAGGTAAACGAGATTAGCTTAGATGGGGCAATGGGGCATCTTGGCCGACATGGATGAGTTGGGCTGAAGGGCCTGTTTCCGTGCTGTTCAACTCGCACTGTACGAAAGTCACCAGGATGCTAGCATGGCATGCAGGCTTGAGTTATAGGGAGAGGTTGGATAGGCTGGGACTCTTTTATTGGGTCGGGTCGGGTAGGTTGGAGGTCGATTGGTGACCTTGAGGGATGTTCAAGATTATGAGCGGCACGGATAAAATGAAAGCTGTCTTTTTCCCCCCTAAATTTAGAGGGTTCTAGAATGAGAGGGTATCGGCTTACGGTGAGAGGGGAGTGCTTTAAGAGGGGAACGTTTCCACTTGGATGGGAGACAACATTTGCAATGATTTGCCAAAGGAAACTTCAGAATTTCAGATTTCAGTCTGAAGAAGGGTCCCGACCCGAAACGTCACCCATCCTTTTTCTCCAGAGATACTGCCCGACCAGCTGAGTTGCTCCAGCACTTTGTCTATCTTCGGTATGAAACAGCATCTGCAGTTGCCTCCTGCACGTTGATGCATTCGTGTCTCCACAGCCACCATCTTCAACACCTTGGCACAGATCTCCGAGGTAATTGGTGGCATTTGGTCTTAATAATTTCTCCCTAACCCTGGAGAAGGGCGTAAATGTCCAGTTTAACTCTAAACCTGTCCATTTTCAGAAGTATTGTTGCGTATTCAGTGAACAGGACAGTATGTTTAGCAAGGAAGTGCAGATGCTGGTTTACACCAAAGATAGACACAAAATTCTAGAGTAACTCAGTGGGTCAGGCAATATCTCTGGAGAGAAGGAATGGGTTTAGTTTGGAGACACAGTGTGGATACGGGCCCTTCGGCCACCGAGTCCACACCCACCAGCAATCCTCGCACGTTGACACTACCCTACACGCACTCGGGACATTTTACACTTATACCAAGCCAATCAACCTACAAACCTGTGCATCTTTGGAGTGTGGGAGGAAACCGAAGATCTCGGAGAAAAAACCCAGGCGGTCACGGGGAGAAATTACAAACTCCGTTCAAAGTCTGCACCCTTAGTCAGGATCGAACCTGGGTTGTTGGAGCTGTGAGGCAGCAACTCCACTGCTGCGCCACCAAGCCGCAGGCGACGATGACAATTTTGTTGTTCTGCTATCTCCAGTAATCTCCCACTCTGGCAGTAAGAGGTTCACATTGTCATATCTGTTAATCTGTTCCTTTTTGCTTATCTATTGAAGCTCTAGCGGTCTGTTTTGGTTTCTTGCCAGCCTGCCCTTTGTTTTCTACTTTCTCTTTCTCTTATCTATGCCTTCATCACCCTTTCTAAGAAGAAGTCACCCTTTGTCTTCTGACCTTTTCCCATCCCTCAGGCTTGTCTCTTTGGCAAAGTTATATTGGTTCAATGGTTCATTTTGCATATACAAAGCACAATGAAATTATTTTGCACATCGGTGGTGGAGTTGCTGCTTCACAGTGGCAGAGCC
>CM075979.1:84045829-84096981 GCA_038087875.1 Malacoraja senta
GCGTACTCCGTAACAGCCACGTCTTGTTCATGAGTTAGTCATAGAGTGATACAGTGTGGAAACAGGCCCTTCGGCCCAACTTGCCCACACCGGCCAATATGTCCCAGCTACACTGGTCCCACCTGCCTGCGCTTGGTCCATATCCCTCCAAACCTGTCCTATCCATGCAGCTGTCTAACTGTTTCATAAACGACGGGATAGTCCCAGCCTCAACTACCCTCTCTGGCAGCTTGTTCCATACACCCACCACCCTTTGTGTGAAAAAGTTACCCCTCAGATTCCTATTAAATCTTTTCCCCTTCACCTTGAACCTGTGTCCTCTGGTCCTCGATTCCCCTACTCTGGGCAAGAGACTCTGTGCATCTACCTGATCTATTCCTCTCATGATTTTATACACTTCTATAAGATCACCCCTCATCCTTCTGCGCTCCAAGGAATAGAGACCCAGCCTACTTAACCTCTCCCTACAGCTCACACCCTCAAGTCCTGGCAACATCCTCGTAAGTTGAAGGGAAATAATTAAACCTCCCTGCTACGATACTCAAAGTGCACTTTTTATTTTTTTTATTTCAGATCCTTTGGCACCTCCAATAAAGCAAAAAGCTCGATTCAAGATCAAAGATGCCAAATGCCATCTTCGACCACGAATTAAGGAACGGATTAAGGATAGTTTGAAGCAAAGCATATCAGGTTTGTTGCCATTTTCTTTCAAATGGGAATAGTGGTTTCACCATTAAGTGTAATGTGGATAGGCACAAAAAGCTGGAGTAACTCAGCGGGACAGGCAGAGCATCTCTGGAGAGAAGGAATGGGTGACCTTTCCAGTGGAGACCCTTCTTCAGTCTGCTGGATGTGGATAGAAACATAGAAACATATAAAATAGCTGCAGGAGAAGGCCATTCGGCCCTTCGAGCCAGCACACCATTCAACATGATCATGGCTGATCATCCAAAATCAGTACCCTGTTCTGCTTTTTCCCCATATCCCTTGATTCCCTTAGCCCTAAGGGCTATATCTAACTCTCTCTTGAAAATATCCAGTGAATTGACCTCCACTGCTTCTGTGGCAGAGAATTCCACAGATTCACAACTCTCTGGGTGAAAAGTTTTTCCTCATCTCAGTCCTAAATGGTCTACCCCTTATTCTTAAACAGTGACCCCTGGCTCTGGACTCATCAACTAGGCTCCCAAGGCATTGGTGATTTGTCATGGAGAACATAGCAGTTTAAAGCTAAGAGTGATTGTCCCATTGCATGCCAGCCAGAGAAGTAATATTGATTGAGGCTGAGAACATTGGACAGTGTAGCACAGGAACAGGCCCTTCGGCCCACAATGTTTGTGCTGAACATGATGCCTATCTGAACTGATCTCATCTGCCTGTACATGATCCATATCCCTCCATTCCCTGCACTTCCATGAGCCCATTCAAAAGCCTCTTCAACGCCACTATCGTATCTGCCTCACCACCACTGCCCATGGCAACGTGGTTCCAGGCTCCCACCACCCTCTGTAACAAAAATAATGCCCCGCACATCTCCACTAAAACTCTCCCTCTCTCACCCATAATTTCGGGTTGAGACTGTAAAGATGTGTCATAACGCACTGTATCTTTACTACTGTTTATTCATAATACACATTATACACATACTTGCTGCCTAGCTGTCCGTGGTCTGTCACTGGAAACCAGAGAGAGAGAACTGGGTGGGAAGGTTGTAATTATACCAGTGATGTGGGGAGTGGTTAGTAGTGGTGAGGTCACTATGTTAAAGGTACATGCACATATCATCTACATCCTTCCCCTTGGAAATAATAAGCAATACCGAAGTGGACAGGGCGACCACATCTCATACGCTACGAGCAGGTGAGCAAACAGTTAAACAAATTCACCATAACGGATAGGCGGCCTGACCACCCGCCCGGACCGGGTACGCAGTTCGCCATCCCCCCCTTCTGCAGGCGGAGCATGAGCAGGAGCCGGCGCAGGGGAGAGAACCGGGGAATCAGGAGGAGAATGAGAAAACGGAGAAGGAGCAGGGGAAGCAAGAGCAGTAGCGGGAAGACGGTCAGGCGAGGGAGGACTGGCCGGAGGGGCAGGCAGCGTGTCGACAGTGGGGAGGGAAAAGGGATCCGCAGGCGGCGGTGGTGGCTCGTTAACAAGCCGCAGATGTTGCCGGGAACGGCGGTAAATGGTACCGTCATGGTCGACAAGGTAGGACCGCGGCGAACCAGCAGTACCGACGACGATGGCAAGCCTGGGGTGACCGGAGGGGGATTGCATTCGGACGACTTGGCCTGAGAGCAGAGGCGGGAGAGGACGACAAGACTTGTCGTGGGAGCGCCGTTGGATTTCTTGTTTGAGGGCAATGCGCACCTGGACGGCAGCGGGACGGAGGACAGAGGGAACGAGGGACCGCTGGGTCACCGGGATCGGAGGTCTCGTAGTGCGAGACATCAGCCGTTGAGCCGGGGAGCCCAAGGCAGTGTCGCGGCAAATGTTTCGAAGGTTGAGGAGGGCCAAGTAAAAATCAGAATGGGACAGTCTACAATGTTCCAGCAAGTCCTTAGCACTGCGGACAGCGCGGTCTGCCAACCCCGTTGCTTTGTGGGTACTCTGGGCTGCTGGTGTAGTGTCGGAAGTTCTAACTGGCAGCGAAACTCCGAAATTCTGCGCTCGAGAACTGGCCGCCATTGTCCGATTGAAGACTTGCCGGGGTGCCATGGGTTCCGAAGTGGCGGCGCAGCTTGCCGATAACGGCCGAAGAGGTGAGGGAGGTGAGCAAGCTTTTCACGCAGAGGGTTGCGAATCTGTGAATCTGCGGAGGCAAATTCACTGGATGTATTCAGGAGAGAGTTGGATAGAGCTCTTGGGGCTAACGGAATCAAGGGATTTGGGGAGAAAGCAGGAACGGGGTGTGGATGATTTTGGATGATCAGCCACGATCACATTGAATGGCGGTGGCTGGCTGGAAAGCCGAATGGCCTACTCCTGCAACTATTTTCTATGTGGATGACCAGCGATGTTGAAAATACAGCAGAGAAACATCTATATACTGTAATATATATATATATATATATACTAGTGGTCCTATGGTATGGACCTCTGCCAAAGAGGAACACATCCTGCTTATTAATTATTGCCTTTGAATCTCTGGTGGCTTTACTGAATAATCATCTGGAACCACATCAAGGAGATGAAAGAGAAGAGGGTTTGTGAGATTGTAAAGGTTGAGTGGAAGCAATTATCCAGCCACTTTGAATGCTTTCCTCACCGCAACTTACACAATAATAACATCCCCCATTCAGACGCTTTTAATTTGCAACATGAGTTCTTAAAGAAGACAGACACAAAACGCTGGAGTACTCAGCGGGTCAGGCAGCAACTCTGGAGAAAAGGAATAGGTGGCCGTTTTTCGGGTCGTGACCCTTCTTCAGACATTCTTAAAGAACTTGTGCTGCAGACAAACCTGAGAACATGGTAACTCTATTTTACTTTCACAAAAGCCTCCCGATAAACCAACTCCACTAAGGGGTGAGGGCGGCACGGTGGCGCAGCGGGGAGAGCTGCTGCCTTACAGCGCCGGAGACCCGGGTTCGATCCTGACTACGGGTGCCGTCCGTACGGAGTTTGTACGTTCTCCCCGTGACCTGCGTGGGTTTTCCCCCCCCCGGCGCTCCGGTTTCCTCCCGCGCTCCAAAGACGTGCAGTTTGTGGGTGCCGCAAGACCCGGTGCGCGACCTTGCATTACCCGGCGTGTTGCCGCGGGACAATCACCATCGCCCGCCGGGGGCTTTGACTTTGACTCTGACATCGGGGGGGGGGAATGCAGTGGAGAGATACGTTTTTTTTGCCTTCCATCACAGCGCTGTGATGGATGTATGTGTAAATTGTGTTGTGTCTCGGGTCTTCTTCGTTTTGTATGTATGGCTGCAGAAACGACATTTCGTTTGGACCTCAACGGGGTCCAAATGACAAATAAATTGTATTGTATTGTTAATTGGGTAAAGATTGGAAAAGTTATCCTAGTGTGTAGGATAACTGGTCGGCGCGGACTCGGGGGTCAAAGTGCCTGTTTCTGCGCTGTATCTCTAAAACTAAACGAAACTAAATATTCGGGGGACTTTTAATGTAGCCCGAGCAGTTGTGAAAAGTTGCATGAACAGTGGGGTTTTGCTGTTGTGAAGCGCTCTCCAGATGTGCCATTCATCAGCATCAACAGTGGTGGCACTTCCATTCCACTTGCCCAGCAGGTCCCCATCATTATAGATTGCACTTTAGACCAATCTGTTATGTTATTCACAGCAAGTTGCCAGACAATGTCATGTTCGCTTTGAATGTCAAAGTCAATAAAGCTGCCGCGGGAGCAGCCAAAAAGTTATAAATGTGTTGGCGTTGGTGACCAGACCACAAATTATTTGAGGAGAGAACATTTTTTCAGACAAAGGGCAATTTCATCAGGGTGGCGGCGTGGCAGAGTTGCTGCCTCACAGCGCCAGACACCCCGGGTTCGATCCCGACTACGGGTGCTGTCCGTACAGAGTTTGTACATTCTCCCGTGACCTGCGTGGGTTTCTCCGGCTGCTCTGGTTTCCTCCCACACTCCGAAGACGTACAGGTGTGTAGGTTTAATTTGGCTTCAGTAACAATTGTAAATTGTCCCCAGTGTGTGTAGGATAGTGGTTAGTGTACAGGGATCGCTGGTTGGCGCGGACTCGATCGGCCGAAGGGCTGTTTCCCGCACTGTGATTCTAAAATCAGATACAAATCACAAGAATTGGATGGAGCCCAACATGACTGATATGATGCCTCCATGCATCAATCACCCACCCAAGATCGGTGTTTTGGGTGTTGATTTTTTGGTGACTTTGACTTGAAAAACATCCCCAAAGAGTTATTAGATCCTTATAAAGTCTGCAAAAATCCGCTGTGGGAAATGAAAAACGCCAATGGTTCTTTATTTTCATGCGTAGCAAGTTTAGTTTAGTTTAGGGATACAGCGCGGAACAGGCCCTTCGGCACACAGAGTCCGCGCCGACCAGCGATCCCCGCACGCTAGCAGTATCCTGCACACACTAGGGACAATTTTACATTTATACAAGTCAATTAACCAACAAACCCGTGCGTCTTTGGAGTGTGGGAGGAAACTGGAGTACCAGGAGAAAACCCACGCAGGTCACGGGGAGAACGTACAAAATCCGTACAGACAGCACCTGTGGTCAGGATCGAACCCGGGCCTCTGGCGCTGTAAGGCAGCAACTCTACCGCTGCTCCACCTTGCCGCCCGTACAGAGACATTATTTTATTTTGTGTGTGTCCTTTGGAGAGAGTAATTTCGTATGGCAGAAGCCACATTCTTTATATGGTTGATTCCAATATAAAGCTCCTGATTTTTTGGTGCCTGAAATTATGACGGTGGATATCCCAATTTAGCCTGAGTCTGATGAAATTGTGTTTTCATAATTATAATTTTATAATTCCTCTGAAAATATGGAAGTCTCCAGATTGCTCTTTGTAGATTTTATTATTAAACCAGTAGCTATTCAGAGCTCTACAGATAATACTTACAGGCTAGGATCTGGCGGTAAAGAACAACACTGATGAATATGATCAACTTTTAGGCTTCACCATATGATGAGGGCCTCTACTCGCTGGAGATTAGAAGGATGAAGGGGAAACCGCATTGAAACTTACCGAATAGTGAACGGCCAGATAGAGTGGATGTGGAGAGATGTTTCCACTCGTGGAAGAGTCTAAGACCAGAGGTCACAGCCTCAGAATAAATGGACGTACCTTTAGAAAGGAGATGGGGAGGAATTTCTTTAGTCAGAGGGTGGTGAATCTGTGGAATTCATTGCCACAGACAGCAGTGGAGGCCAAGTCAATGGACATTTTTAAGGCGGAGATTGATAGGTTTTTGATAGGGAAGGCAGCAAAATGCCGCAATGCTAGAGCTGCTGCCTTAGAGCGCCAGAGACCCATGTTCAATCCTGACCTGATTCTTGATTAGTGCGGGTGTCAGAGGTTATGGGGAGAAGGAAGGAGAATGGTGTTACGAGAGATAGATCAGCCATGATGGGCCGAATGGCCTAATTCTGCTCATATAACAGGAACTTTTGAACGGAAAAATATCAAAGGGGGGAAAGTCCTGTGTTTACGATATCCAATGGAAACTTTACACAACATTCAAAGTACTTCACAAAATGTCAATAGCAATGGAAAATAGGTGCAGGAGTAGGCCATTCGGCCGTCAAGCCAGCACCGCATTCAATGTGATCATGGCTGATCATCCCCAATCAGTACCCTGTTCCTGCCTTCTCCTTTTTCCAAGTGCTTTGCTGTTACATTTTGTCATGGATGTGCTGCTGTTTTATACACTGCCCCCCCCCCCCCCATCACTTTCCCAACCTTGCCATCCTTCTTCTCCCCTCTCCCATCGGCAAAAGGTACAGAAGTGTGAAACGCACACCTCCCGATTCAGGGACAGTTTTTTCCCAGCTGTTACCAGGCAACTGAATCATCCTACCACAACCAGAGAGCAGTCCTGAACTACTATCGTACCTCATTGGTGACCCTTGGACTATCTTTGATCAGACTTTGCTGGCTTTACCTTGCACTAAACATTATTCCCCTATCATGTCTCTGCACACTCTTCTTCTTATCGAGTCCACACACAAGATTAGAGGTTGTTCAGCCAGAGCTGAACGCACTTCTCGCATCTGCATACAATGGTGTCTGTCTTGTCGCTTCTTGTCGCTTCTTGTGCGTGGTGGTGGAAAGATTGGTGGAAACAGGGCCGCGACGTGAACGCTCTTTCCTTGACCCCATCTGCACACTGTGGACGGCTCGATTGTAACCATGTATTGTCTTTCCGCCGACTGGTTAGCACGCAGCAAAGGTTTCTCACTGTACCTCGGTGCACGTGACACTAAACTGAGACGCACCGATAAACTAAACTGGACTTCCATTTTTCTTTGGCACCAAGGAGGACACTTCCCGTGTACGGACAACTGCCACGTGACCTTTGTCAACCTGAAGTGCGATTCTTCCAAGAAGAGGCGGCGGGGACGCAAGTCACCGTCCAAGGAGGTGTCGCACATCACAGCCGAATTCGAGGTGGAGATGAAGTCCGAGCAGGTGACAGGTGAGTGGCTGCCTCACCTGGAGACTGGCCAGTCGCACGGACAGTGGATGACACTGCCCAGAATATTGCAGCCCCATGACGGCTCCATTAGATGTCATGGGACAGGCACTCTCAAACAAATTGATTTTATTCACCTTTTTGTTATACATGGAAATGATAAAATGAAATAATATATAATTAATATAATATAATATAACATTACATAATATAACATAATATATAATAACATAATGAATTGTAATATAATATAACATAACATCATATAATATAATGTAACATAATATTATATAATAACAATGGAGTGTAATATAATATAATATAACATAATATAATATAATATATAATATTATATAATATATAATATAACATAATGGAGTATAATATAATATAATAGACTATAATAGAATTTACGAGGATGTTGCCAGGACTAGAGGGTCTGAGCTGTAGGGAAGGTTTAGGCTGGGTCTCTATTCCATGGTGCGCAGGAGGATGAGGGGTAATCTTATCGAGGTGTATAACATCATGAGAGGAATAGATCGGGTAGACGCACAGAGTCTCTTGCCCAGAGTAGATGAATTGAGGACCAGAGGACATAGGTTTAAGGTGAAGGGAAAAAGATCTAATAGGAATCTGAGAGGTAACATTTTCGCACAAAGGGTGGTGGGTGTATGGAACAAGCTGCCAGAGGAGATAGTTGAGGCTGGGACTATCCCAACGTTTAAGAAACAGTTAGACAGGTACATGGATAAGACAGGTTTGGAGGGATATGGACCAAGCGCAGGCAGGTGGGACTGATGTAGCTGGGACATGATGGTCGGTGTGGGCAAGTTGGGCTGATGGGTCTGTTTCTGCGCTGTCACTCTATGACTCTATGAAACAATATAATATAATATATGTAATAAAAAGGAACTGCAGAAGCTGGCTGATATCAAAGATGGACACAAATTGGCAGAGTAACTCAGTAGGTCAGGCAGCATCTCTGGAGAAAATATAGATAGATATACATAGATATGTACATATAATATATATATATATACACATATCTATCTATCCATCCATCCCAGGAACAATAGAGTGATATAGTGTGGAAACAGGCCCTTCGGTCCAACTTGCCCATACCGGCCAACAATGTCCCACGTAACTGCGCTTGGTCCATATCCCTCCAAACCTGTCCTATCCATGTACCTGTCTAACTGTTTCTTAAACGATGGGATAGTCCCAGCCTCAACTACCTCATCTGGCAGCTTGTTCCATACACCCACCACCCTTTGTGTGAAAAAGTTACCCCTCGGATTCCTATTAAATCTTTTCCCCTTCACCTTCAACCTATGTCCTCTGGTCCTCGATTCCCCAACTCTGGGCAAGAGACCAGGCCATATTTGGACCGGGTTTATTAATGACTGAACTAGGGGTGAACCGTGATGAGCTGTGGACGTAGAGAATAGTGGTAAACCTCGAGAGCAACTGAGTCACTCCAACCCCGACCTCATCTCATTCCATCACCTGAAAGTAGGGGAAAGAAAAGAAAATTCAAGTAACAGTTATAAGTTCCCTTGACATCCAATTAAGCTTTACAAGCAAAAAAAGTTGCTTCATTTTGTCACCTTTCCATTTCGTATACACACACGTTTATGAACATACACACTCATATCATTGATTAGTACAGGTATCAGAGATTATGGGGAGAAGGCAGGAGAAAGGGGTTAGGAGGGAAAGACAGATCAGCCATGGTCGAATGGCGGAGTAGACTTGATGGGCCGAATGGCCTAATGCTGCTGCTGTAACTTATGAACTATACATATCTATATGTGTATATATAGGCTGCATACAGTTGGTGCGCAAATCCTCCTGCTTTTCTGTTTCCTACCATATTAACTATATTCATATACATATATATATATATATACATATACATATACATATATAGTTAATATGGAAGGAAAAAGAAAAGCAAGGCAAGAGTGTAAAGAAGGATTTGTGCACCATCTGTACCGGTAATGTTTAGGTTTTAACTTCACTTTGTGTAACTATAAGATCCATCACAGGAGAATTGAACAGTGTGATCACCAGATGGTCCACCGCTCACCGGAAAATGGTCATTCTCAAGCTTTTTAATTAGCGACTTGGAAAAAGCAATCTGCAGGTTTTTTTTCCCCTTAAACAGAACACCCTTTTCAAATGTCAAAGCCTTGAGATGTGGAGATAGCTCGGAGATTTCTGCCTGGAGCAGGCAGCGTAATGATACCTTTTCTCGGCTGAAAGGATGACTAGACCTTGAAGGGCATGTTCCGGTGCATTTTTTGCTCGTTGCCTGGCCTTTTCCCCTCACTCATTTCTGTCACACCAAATCATTGATCAGACTTTTAGGTTTTTTTTGCTGGTGGGGACGTTCGCCTCCCAGCTGCCGACTCCTCCGACACTCCTGGTTGATCTGCTGCTCCCGCCCTCACGGCCCTGTCTAGAGCTTGCACACGTTGCATTTATTCCCGCTGCAGGGACTTGCAGAAGGGAACGCTCACAGTCAAAAGGAACTGCAGACGCTGGCTCGTACCAGAGATAGAGGCAAAGTGCCGGAGTAACTCAACCGTTCAGGCAGAATCTCCGGAGCAAAGTGTAGGAAGGAACTGCAGATGCTGGTTTAAACCGAAGATAGGCACAAAACTGCTGGAGTAACTCAGCGGGACAGGCAGCATCTCTGGAGAGAAGGAATGGGGGACGTTTGGGGTCGAGACCCTTCTTCAGACTGACCTCAGGGGGATGGGGGGGAGGGAGATACATAGCTAAGGAAGTGTGAGGGTGTGAAAACAGGGCAAAGGGAATGCTGATCAAGGAAAATGTAGAATAGATCATTGTTAGCTGGGGAGAAGAAAACAACAAAGCAAACAGATAAAGTTGAGTCAGAGACAGTCAGACTGGTCGGCGAACTGGGAAGGGGGAGGGATGGAGAGAGAGAGAAAGCAAGGGTTACTTGAAGTTACTGAAGCCAATGTTCATACCGCTGGGGTGTGAGCTGCCCAAGCGAAATATAGTACGTTAGCATTCATAGGAAAAGGATTTGAGTATAGGAGCAGGAAGGTTCTACTGCAGTTGTACAGGGTCTTGGTGAGACCACACCTGGAGTATTGCATACAGTTTTGGTCTCCTTATCTGAGGAAAGACATTCTTGCCATAGAGGGAGTACAGAGAAGGTTCACCAGACTGATTCCTGGGATGTCAGGACTTTCATATGAAGAAAGACTGGATAGACTCGGCTTGTACCCGCTAGAATTTAGAAGATTGAGGGGGGATCTTATAGAAACTTACAAAATTCTTAAGGGGTTGGACAGGCTAGATGCAGGAAGATTGTTCCCGATGTTGGGGGAAGTCCAGAACAAGGGGTCACAGTTTAAGGATAAGGGGGAAGTCTTTTAAGACCGAGATGAGAATTTTTTTTTCACACAGAGAGTGGTGAATCTGTGGAATTCTCTGCCATAGAAAGTAGTTGAGGCCAGTTCATTGGCTATATTTAAGAGGGAGTTAGATGTGGCCCTTGTGGCTAAAGGGATCAGGGGGTTTGGAGAGAAGGCAGGTACAGGATACTGATTTGGGGATGATCAGCCATGAGCATATTGAATGGCGGTGCAGGCTCAAAGGGCCGAATGGCCTACTCCTGCACCTATTTTCTATGTTTCTATGAGGTGGTGTTCCTCCAATTTGAGCTGGGCCTCACTCTGACAATGGAGGAGGCCCAGGACAGAAAGGGCAGCGCGGGAATGGGAGGGGGAGTTAAAGTGTCCAGTAACCAGTAGATCAGGTAGGTTTAGGCGGACTGAGCGGAGGTGTTCAGCGAAACGATCGCCGAGCCTGCTCTTGGTCTCGCTGATAATCCAGCATCTCTGGAGAACATGGATTGGTGACATTTCAATAGACAATTGACAATAGACAATAGGTGCAGGAGTAGACCATTCGGCCCTTCGAGCCAGCACCCCCATTCAATTTGATCATGGCTGATCATCCACAATCATCCACAATCATCCACAATCAGTACCCTGTTCCTGCCTTCTCCCCATATCCCCTGACTCCGCTATTTTTAAGAGCCTTATCTAGCTCTCTCTTGAAACATCCAGTGAGGACCCTTCGAGTCAGGACCCTTCTTCAGACCCGACCCGACCTGACTCGAAACGTCTCCTATCCATATTAATCCAACAACAACAGGTCAGGCAGCATCTCTGGAGAAAATGGATAGGTGACGTTTCGGGTCGGGTCCGAAGAAGGGTCCCAACTCAAAATGTCACCTATCCATTTTCTCCAGAGATGCTGCCTGACCCGCTATGAATTAGCCCTGGCTCAAAATCCACTTTGTGAAAAAAGACAAGTGTCTAACCCAGCGACACACCAAATCCCATTAAGAAATGACTTTTGTCAGGGTAATGGTTTGGCATGGTAATAGCTTATAAGTGTGGCATTAGTTCTGATATCCGAAGAAGCTCAGATTGATGAAAATATAGACACATAGTGGTGGAGTAAAACTCAGCGGGTCAGGCGGCTTCTATGGGGAACGTGGATTGGCGAAGTTTCGGGTCGGGATCCTTCTTTAGACTCCCCTTTAACCTTGCTTCACTTTTACAGAGAGCACTGTAGCATCTGCAGTGTCCACATCGCACCATAAACACCATATGTTTCCCCCACATGATCGGATGGGCTCACAAATCTTCACTAAACAGCTCCCCCTGTTGAACAGTCCAGAAACTGCATACGTTTAGAGACACAGCGTGGAAACAGGCCCTTCGGCCCACTGAGTCCGTGCTGACCAGCGATCACCCATAAAGTGGTCCTATCAATATTGCATAGAAAATCGGTGCTGTAGTGGGCCATTCGGCCCTTCGAGCCATACAATGTGATCATGGCTGATCGTCCACAATCAGTACCCCGTTCCTGCCTTCACCGTCTGTATCTCTCGATTCACTGACTAGTCTGAAGAAGGGTCTCAACCCGAAACGTCACCCATTTCCTTCTCTCCAGAGATGCTGCCTGTCCCGTAGAGTTACTCCATCTTTTTGTGTCTACAGTACCTTCGGTTTAAACCAGCATCTGCAGTTCCTTCCTGTACAAACTCTACATATATATATATACACATACACCCACACACACACATACGTACACATAAAAAACAAACAGACACGAATAGTACATTAATATCAATCTTCTTCTTTTCGTATTCATCTTGTTACAATAATAGTTTATGTAATTCAGCTTATTTGAGGTTGTCATGTTTAATAATTCTCTCACCCTCAGTACTGCAGGTACCAGCACATTGCTTCAGCAATAGGGCCATGCTTTTAGAATTTGTGGTCCTCAATGGAGAAATGCAACAGTCGCAAACAGATACGTCCTCAATACAATGCGCCCGTTAATAACGTTCTCTGCCACCATCTCCCCCGCAGACTCCTGCAACATGGAATGCGTGCGCAAGAGGATGGAGCAAAAGCTGCAGACTGCCATCAAAACACTAAGGAAGTCCATCAACAAGCAGCAATTTTACATCCAGTTCTCCGGGACAGAATACGAAGTCGCTCAGAAACCGGCGAAAATGCACGAGAACCAAGCGGTGTGCAGCACGGGGCAGGTGCTGCAGGATGGCAAATGCAGTGAGTGTTAGTCCACGACACACACACACACACAGTGCTGGAGTCACTCGGCGGGACAGGCAGCAGCATCTCTGGAGAGAAGGAACGGGTGACGTTTCGGGTCGAGACCCTTCTTCAGACTGGACTGTTGTCCATGTCGATCGTGTTGTTCCGCCATGGAGGCAGTTCCCAGCACATGGTGGGATCAGGAGCAACAAACCCTAAGTGAAAGGAGCAGAATTAGGCCATTCGGCCCATCAAGTCAGCTCTGTCATTCAATCATGGCTGATCTATCTTTCCCTCTCAACCCCATTCGCCTGCCTTCTCCTCCAAACCCCTGACACCCGTACTAATCAAGAATCTATCTATCTCCGCCTTAAAAATATCCATTGATTTGGCCTCCACAACCTTCTGTGGCAAAGAATTCCACAGATTTACCACCCTCCAACTAAAGAAATTTCTCCTCGTTGCCTTCCTAAAAGAATTCCTTTAATTCTGATGCTATGACCTCTAGTCCTAGACTCTCCTACTAGTGGAAACATCATCTCCATATCCACACTATCCAGGCCTTTCACTATTTGGTAAGTTCCCCTCATCCTTCTAAACTCCAGCGAGTACAGGCCCACTCTCAACTTGCCCCTCAAGTCTTCCTTAAAACTTTTTCCACTCACCTAAACCAATGCCCTCTGAGTTTAGTTTATTTTAGAGATAAAGCACGGAAACAGGCCCTTCAGCCCACCAAGTCCACGTCGACCAGCGATCCCCGCACATTAACATTATCTTACACACACTAGGGACAATTTTTACATTTACCAAGCCAATTAACCTACAAACCTGTACGTCTTTGAAGTGTGGGAGGAAACCAGAACTCCCATGGTGCTGTCTGTATGGTTTGTACATTCTCCCCGTGACCTGCGTGGGTTTTCTCCAGGTGCTCCGGGTTCCTCCCACACTCCAAAGACGTTCAGGATTGTCGGTTAATTGGCTTTGTTAAAAATTGTAAATTGTCCCTAGGGGGCGTGTATAGGATAGTGTTAGTGAGCCGGGATCGCTGGCCAGCGTGGAATCGATGGGCCGAAGGGCCTGTTCTTGTTTCTAAACTAAACTGAACTAAAAGACAAGGGTGGAGGAAAGAGAGAGGGGAGCGTAGTTTAGTTTAGAGATACAGCACGGAAACAGGACCTTTGGCCCACCTGGTCCTTTCCAACCAGCGATCTCCGCACATTAACGCTATCCTACACACACTAGGGACAATTTTTACATTTAAACCAATCCAATTAACCAACAAACCTGGGAATTTGGAATCTGGGAGGAATCTGGAGATCCCGGGGAAAACACACGCACGTCACGGGGAGAACGTACAAACACGGTAAAGACAGCTCCCGTAGTCAGGATCGTACGCCGGTCTCTGACGCTGCAAGGCAGCAACTCTACCGCTGCCTCACCCCGCCTCCCTGTATGTATGTTATCATATCCTTTATTGTAAAATACATGATTTATTTATTCACCCAGTATATAGACAATGTGAAGACCTCATGGGATGATTGATAATGGAGGGGTAGAATCCGGGATTATAGCAGTTTCAGTTTAATTTATTGTCTCCTGTACCGACGTACAGTGAAAAGCTTTTGTTGCGTGCTAACATAGTCAGCAGAAAGACAACACATGATTACAATCGGGCCGTCCACAGTGTATAGACACATGATAAGGGAATAACGTTTAGTGCAAGGTAAAGCCAGCAAAGTCCGATCAAAGATAGTCCGAGGGTCACCAATGAATAGATAATAGTTCAGGACTGCTCTCTAGTTGTGGTCGGCAGGTTCAGTTAGTTGCCTGATAACAGCCAGGAAGAGACCTCGTGGGTAGGTGCATTATTCTTGGTTAGTATGGGTGTCAGGGGTTATGGGGAGAAGGCAGGAGAATGGGGTTAGGAGGAAGAGATGGATCAACCATGATTGAACGGCGAAGTAGACTTGATGGGCCGAATGGCCTAATTCTTACTCCCAGTGCTTATGACCTTGCATGCTTTATTGTAAAATACATGATTTATCTAGTCCCGCAGTATTAAGACAGCGTGAGGATCTTACAGGGTGACGGATAATGGAGGGACTGGGTCAGTCACCAACCTGTCTTGTTGTTGCAGTCAGCTGTGAAGCCGGACGCTACTACAGTGGGGAGGTGAACCAATGCCTGCCGTGTGCACCGGGCACCTACCAGGACATGAAGGGGCAGCTGTCCTGCGAGCCTTGTCCCAGCAACGACGGGCAAGGCATGGCCGGAGCTCGCAACATGTCAGAGTGCGGAGGTGAGCACTTCCCTTCTACTCCCCTCTTCCAATCTTCGGTGGGCGCAGCGGCAGAGTTGCTGCCGTACAGCGCCAGGGACCCAGGAGAACGGGGGTTGGTGGGTAAGACTGATCGGCCATGATTGAATGGCGCAGGAGGATTGTTGGCCTAATTCTGCTCCTATCATTTATGAGACCTGGGTTCAAGATTCAAGATTCAAGTGAGTTTATTGTCATGTGTCCCAGATAGGACAATTAAATTCTTGCTTTGCTTCAGCACAACAGAATATAGTAGGCATGAATACAGAACAGATCAGTGTGTCCATATACCATTGTATAGATATATACACATATCAATAAATAAAACAGATAAAGTGCAAATAAACTGATAATGGTCTATTAATTCGATCCTGACCATGGGTGCAGTGTGTACATTCGAGTTTGTACGTTCTTCCTGTGACTGTGGGTTTTATCCAGTCGCTCCGGTTTCCTACCACACTCCAAAGAGGTACAGGTTAGTAGGTTAATTGGCTTCAATAAGATTATAAATTGTTCCTAGTGTGTAGGATAGAACTGGTGTTTGGAGATCGCTGGTTAGTGCGGACTCGGTGGGCCGAAGGGCCTGTTTCCACGTTGTATCTCTAAAGCAAACTAAACTAAACTAGAAGGAACCTTTCTAATCCCAGTATATCGTATATTATCCCTTTACAAATTGCAGTGTCTCCACAGGCCAACATGGTGCGTTTAAATTATTTAAGTTGAGCATCAGAGGTGATCTTATAGAGGTGCATAAAATCATGAGAGGAATAGATCGGGTAGATGCACAGAGTCTCTTGCCCAGAGTAGGTGAATCGAGGAAAATAGGACATAGGTTTAAGGGTGGTGGGTGTATGGAATGAGCTGCCAGAGGAGGTAGTTGAGGATGGGACTATCCCATCATTTAAGAAACAGTTAGGCAGGTACATGGATAGGTCAGGTTTGGAGGGCTATGGACCAAACGTGGGCAGGTGGGACTAGTGTAGCTGTGACATGTTGGCCGGTGTGGGCAAGTTGGGCCGAAGGGCCTGTTTCCACGCTGTATCAGTCTATGAGGTGAGAGGTGAGAGGCAGCCACACATACTTGATTCTTCCAGTCTCTACAAACTTCCACACACACACTCTCTAAACTAAATCGTTGGTATTGCACGAACCTACTAATCTCCATAATATAATCAACAGAACTATGAAAGCATATCCTGCTGAGACAGGTTATTCTAATCATAGGTTTTCCTGTTCCTTGCTAATAATGTTTAAAAAGACTAAATTAACTGTTCCAATTCCACCTGTATTTCAGAACCAGGGCTCACAGTTTAAGAATAAGGGGTAGGCCGTTAAGGACGGAGGTAAGGCAAAACGTTTTCACCCAGAGAGTTCTGAATCTGTGGAATTCTCTGCCACAGAAAGCAATGGAGGCCAATTCACTGGATGTTTTCAAGAGAGAGTTAGATTTAGCGCTTAGGGCTAAAGGAGTCAAGGGATATGGTGAGAAAGCAGGAACGGGGTACAGATTTTGGATGATCAGCCATGATCATCCAAATTGTTACGGGCTTGGACACGCTAGAGGCAGGAAACATGTTCCCGATGTTGGGGGAGTCCAGAACCAGGGGCCACAGTTTAAGAATAAGGAGTAAGCCATTTAGAACGGAGACGAGGAAACACTTTTTCTCACAGAGAGTGGTGAGTCTGTGGGGGCGGTGGAGGCAGGTTCTCTGGATGCATTCAAGAGAGAGCTAGATAGGGCTCTTAAAAATAGCGGAGTCAGGGGATATGGGGAGAAGGCAGGAACGGGGTACTGATTGGGGATGATCAGCCATCAGGCGGTGCTGGCTCGAAGGGCCGAATCGCCTACCCCTGCACCTATTGTCTATGTATCTATGCTTCTATTTCACTCGACATGTCAGCATGGACACCTTCACTCTATGACACGAGTGTTTAATTAGCGGTTGTGGACATGGAGGTGTGATTGTTGCCACTCTTTCTCCAGGCCAGTGCTCGGCGGGACATTTCTCCTCTGACGGGTTTCGCCCGTGCCGCTCGTGCCCGATCGGCACCTTCCAGTCCGAGGCCGGCCGCACCCAGTGCTTCTACTGCGGCGGAGGATTGCCGACCAAATACGAGGGCGCCGTCTCCTTCCAAGATTGCGAAACGAGAGGTAAGTCCGTCCTGGTGGATGACCTGTGCGGGAAGGAACTGCAGATGCTGGTTTAAACCGAAGATAGGCGCAACAAGCTGGAGTAACTCAGCGGGACAGGCAGCATCTCCGGAGAGAAGGAATGGGTGACGTTTCGGGGCCCGAAATTTTGGGTTACATCAGCTTTTTGTGTCTCTGTTTGGTTTATAACTTCATCAGTGATTGGAGCAGAATTAGGCCATTCGGCCCATCAAGTCTACTCCGCCATTCAATCATGGCTGATCTATCTCTCCATCCCAACTCCCATTCTGCCTTCTCCCCATAACCCCTGACACCCGCACTATTCAAGAATCTATCTCTGCCTTAAAAATATCCATTGGCTTGGCCTCCACAGCCTTCTGTGGCAATGAATTCCACAGATTCACCACCCTCTGACTCAAGAAACTTCTCCTCATCTCCTTCCTAAAGGTACGTCCTTTCATTTTGAGGATATGACCTCTGGTCCTAGACTCTACCACTAGTGGAAACATCCTCTCCACATCTACTCTATCCAAGCCTTTCACTATAACTGCAAATATTAGCTCACTTATCCCTTAACTCCTCCTACCTTGTTGAGTTCTTTTGTCACCTCCCCATCGCCACTCAACACTTGTCGGAACAAGGAACCGCAGATGCTGGTTTACACAAAAGGACACAAAGTGCTGGAATAACTCAGCAGGTCAGGCGGCATCTCTGGAGAACATGGATAGGGGATGTTTCAGGTCAAAGGGTCCCAATCCAAAATGTCACCTATCCATGTTCTTCAAGGATGCTGCTCGACCCGCTGAGTTACTCCAGCACTTTGTACCCCCACGACACTTGTTCCTCTTATTCCTTCATCTGCCATCTCGACCATTCCTTTATCTGCCATTTTCTGCCGATGAAGGCAGTGACTTGCTCCAAAGCCACACACCTGGGGCGGTGCAGTGGCACAGCGGTAGAGTTGCTGCCTACAGCGCCAGAGACCCCGTCTTGATCCTGACTACGGGTGCCGTCTGTACGGAGTTTGTACGTTCTCCCCGTGACCTGCGTGGGTTTTCTGCAAGATCTCTGGTTTCCTCCCACGCTCCAAAGACGTGCAGGTTTGTAGGTTAATTGGCTTGGTGTAAATGTAAAATTGTCCCTAGTGTGTGTAGGATAGTATTAATGTGCGGGGTGATCGCTGGTCGACGCGGACTCGGTGGGCCGAAGGGCCTGTTTCCGCGCTGTATCTCACAACTCAACTGAACTAAACTAAATGTGTAGGAAGGAACTGCAGATGCGGCTTTAAACCGAAGATAGACACAAAAAGCTGGAGTAACTCAGCGGGTCAGACGGCGTCTCTGGAGAAAAGGAACAGTTGACGTTTTGGGTCGAGACCCTTCTTCAGACTGCCATCTACCCTTTTCTCTATAGATGCTGTCTGACCCGCTGAGTTACTCCAGCTTTTTGTGTCTCTATGAACTCAACTGAACTTCCCCTTGGCCTCACCTGTTACCCCTCCTTTAAGACTCTGCTTAAAAGCTCACCTCGTTGGCCAAGTTTCTGGTCTCCCTTCCTTACATTTGCACTTTCAGTTGTGCGTTCGGTTTTCTTCCCGTTTGTTGAAGGAATTTTTATTCCACAACAGAAGGAGATGCACAAATGGAATTTATTGTTGTGGTGAAACAAAGACACTTGCACCATTCGGTCAAGGAAACTAAATGATATGTGTAGCCATTTACTCTACATTCACGTTTCTTTATCGCAGATTTTTAATTTGTTTTCTTATTATTTTAAAAAAATCTTTCCTTAAGCCCCTGTCCCACTTAGGAGACCTAAACAGCAACCTCTGGTGACCTTGCCCGCCACCCAAGGTTTCCATGAGGTCACCGGAGGTTTTGGTCACTCTCCCTAATGGTCGAAAGTGGTTTCCGCGTGGTCGAGGCTTCATCTAGGTTGCTGCTATTTTTTCTTCATGATTAAAACCGGCCTCGACTAAAAATAAGTTGCTGTTTTAAAAATCGATCATTTTTTTGTCGCAGGTCTAGTCGAAACCGGTTTTCTTCATAGTCGAGGAAGGTTTTCAACATATGCGTGGGAGGTGGTAGGAGGTTTGATTTTTTGTTGGGTGGCGGGCAAGGTCACCAGAGGTTGCGTTTTAGGTCTCCTAAGTGGGACAGGGGCCTTAACTTTACATTCAAGTTTAATTAGCCTAAAGTCTTGTCTGGTGTATAACATCATCATAAGTGGGCATTTAATGTTAAACTCAGTATTTCCTAACACGTTTACTGTGAACTTTGACATAAAAGTTGGTGTTGAATTAATATTTCTGAACAGTTCTGTGACTTCTTACGAGCCTAATCGATCGCCCAGTGAAATATTTTTACCGTTGATAAACCTCTCCACAGTTCATTGTTCCCCTGGTCACTATTACAACTCCACCACACACAGATGCATAAGATGCCCAGTTGCACGTTATCAGCCAGAGTTTGGCCAGAATTACTGCATTACCTGCCCTGGAAACACCACCACGGATGTTGACGGCTCCACCAACGTTACCCAGTGTAAAAGTAAGTCATCGTTAACATGTTGGGGAAATGGTAATCTCGAAGACTTGTGTGGAATATTTGTTCACTGCAGTCATGTGAAAGTGGTTTGTAATGCGGGCACCTAGTGTCCTATGCAGGGGTTACATTCTCACCGAGCTGCGCATAATAAGGGGCAGCGCTATGGCGCAGCTGGTAGTGCTGCTGCCTCACAGCGCCAGACACCCGGGTTCAATCTTGACCTCGACTACTGTCTGTGCGGAGTTTGAACGTTCTCCCTGTGACTGTGTGGGATTCCCCCGGGTGCTCCGGTCTCCTCGACATTCCAAAGACGTGCGGGTTTGCAGGTTATCTGTCTTCTGTAAATTGTCCCTCGTGTGTAGGTTGCGAAACTGGGATAACATAGAACTAGTGTACAGGTGATCGATCGATCGATGGTCTGCGCGGACTCAGTGGGCCACGCGGCCTGTTTCAATGCTGTATCTCTAAACTAAACATAGGGTGCTCCTCATCATCAGCCTGAAACCTCCAGTGATCTGTGTCAAAACATTCCCCTCTCTGGACCCCGCTGTCATTTAGTGAAGAGTCAAGAGTGTTTTAGTCATATGTGTAGGATGGAACTGCAGCTGCTGGTTTACACCAAAGATAGACACAGAAAGATGCAGTAATTCAACGGGACAGGCAGCAACTCTGGCACGAAGGAATGGGTGACGTTTCAGTCTGAAGAATGGTCTCGACCCGAAACGTCACCCATTCCTTCGCTCCAGAGATGCTGCCTGTCCTGCTGAGTTACTCCAGCATTTTGTGTTTTATTGTCATATGGCCCAAACAGACAATAAAATTGTTACTTTCAGCAGCTCAACAGAATATGTAAACATAATACACTGTAAACAATATGATACACTAGAAATATATAGTATATAAACACATCTAAACACACTCATACACGCATACGTACACTTAAAAATATAATAGTGCAATAATAACAATCATAGTCTATGTAGTTTGGAGTTTATTGGAGGTTGTAGTGTTTAACAGCCTGATGGCTGTAGGGAAGAAGCTGTTCCTGAACAGTTTTCAGGCTCCTGTACCTTCTTCCCGATGGCAGGGGTGAAATGAGTGCGTGGCCAGGGTGGTGTGGGTCTCTGATTAGGCCTCAGTTCCGCAGGATTCCTGGCGACAGTAACATCACCAAGCTGGCTCATTATTCACCCACGTTAAACAATAGCCACAGCCTAGTAATCAGGAAGCAATTTTTTTTTAGTCAACTTTTTAATCATTGTGAACAGCGCTAATTAAAGATCAAAGCGTGCGTGTATGATTCAAGTAAAAGCCGGAATATCAAACACTTTGAAAAGTTATTTTAAGAATAACCTATTTATCAAGGTTCTGGTCACGAAATTGTGATGCGTAGATTTTGCTTCTAGTTTGGGCCAGATAGTGCAAAGAATTACCTTCAGAAAGGAGATGAGGAGGAATTTCTGTAGGACTGTACCCTAGCTTATGGGAGGGCTTATCAAATAGTGAAAGGCCCAGATCGAGTGGACTTGGAGAGGATGTTTCCACTAGTGGGAGAGTCTAGGGCCAGAGGTCGTAGCCGCAGAATAAAAGGATGTGCCTTTAGAAAGGCAATGAGGAGGAATTTCTTTAGTCAGAGGGTGGTGAACCTGGGGAATTAATTGCTGTAGAAGGCCCTGGAGGCCAGGTCGATGGATATTTTTAAGGAGGAGATTGATTGATTCTTGATGAGTATGGGTGGCAGGGGTTATGGGGAGGAGGCAGGAGAATGGGGTTGATAGGGAAATATAGATCAGCCATGATTGAATGGCGGAGTAGACATGATGGGCCGAATGGCTAATTCTGCTCCTATAACTATCAGGGGTGGCGCAGCGGTAGAGTTGCTGCCTTAAAGCACCAGATACCCAGGTTCCATCCTAACTACGAGTGCCGTCTGTACAGAATTTTCACATTCTCCCCGTGACCTGTGTGGGTTTTCTCCGGGTGCTCCGGTTTCCTCCCACATTCCAAAGACGTACAGGTTTGTAGGTTAATTGGCCTGGTAAAATGATGAATTGTCCTTCATGTGTGTAGGATAGTGTTAGCGTGCGGGGATCGCTGGTCGGCCGAAGGGTCTTTTTCCGCGCTGTATCTCTAATCTAAATGAAACTAAATGACGTATTTAATTTCAGTTGAGGAATCAAGAAGCACAGGACATAGATTTAAGGTGAGGGGGTAAGTTCTAATAGGAACCTGAGGGGCAACTTTTTCACTCAGTAGGTGGTGGCGTATTAAATGAGCTGCCAGAGGAGGGAGTTGAGGCTGTTACAATGACAATATTTAAAAGACATTCGGACAGGTACATGGTTAGGAAATGTTTAGAGGGATATGGGTCAGTAAAGGGGAATAGGACTGGCTGTACAGGTTCCTGTTAAATCTCCTTAATCTTTAACTCCCCATCTGGGAGAAAGACTTATGTTCATGTGGAGTTTGCACGTTCTCCCTGTGACCGTGTGGCCCCGGTTTCCTCCCACGTGCGGGTTTGTAGGTGAATTAACCTCTGTAAATCGCCCCTAGTGTGCAGGGAGTGGATGGGAAAATGGGATAACATAAAGCTGGTGTGAACGGGTGATCGGTGGTCAGCATGGACTCAGTGGGCCGAAGGGCCTGTTTCAATGGTGTATTTCTAAACTAAACTTTCTCAGTACTGCTAATACGTTGAGGTACTTAAAATAAAACCAATACTGTATACCCAACACTCCAGTTGAAGTCTCACAATGCCTCACACAATGGAAGCATAACCTCCTTACTTTTGCAATACATTGTCCCAGTAACAACAGTAATAGGCCTGTCCCACTTAGGCGACTCTTTAGGCGACCGCCGAAAAATTGTCAACATGTTGAAAATTTTGCGGCAGTCGCCTGTAGTCGCCCAGAAAATCGCCTAAGTGGGACAGGCCTGTTGTATTCGAGGGCTAAATAATTCACAAACTACACTTGGTGTCCAGAACCCAAAGTGTATTTATTACACTGCCCTCAAGCCCTGCAGATCCCACAGGGACCCTCCCTGAGGAGACATTCACTTCGAGACAAAGAGCCCTCTAGTGGTGACTCCAGGACACAAGAAGGCCCATTACATTCGGTTCAGCTTTCTTGATCACCTGCACATTTCCCAGTTGAATGTTGTGTGTACTTTCCAAAAGACCAACAATGCGGAGGAGATCTCGGCGACTACATGGGCTTTATTGAGTCACCAAACTATCCTGGAGATTATCCTTCGAACGTGGAGTGCGTTTGGAACATAAACCCACCACCAAAGAGAAGGATCCTGATTGTGGTGCCAGAGATATTCTTACCGATGGAAGACGAGTGTGGAGATGTGTTAGTGATGAGAAAGAGTTGTGAGTATTTACACTCAGTGTTTTGTTTTATTCTAAACATTTTGTTCAGCTTTTACGCGACAAAAGCCTTTCACTGTCCCTCGATACACTTGACAATAAAATAAACTGAACTGATATTAGTGTAGGTAGGATCTGCAGATGCTGGTTTACACCAAAGATAGACACAAAAAGCTGGAGTAACTCAGCGGGACAGGCAGCGTCTCTGGAGAGAAGGAATAGGTGACGTTTCGGGTCAAGACCCTTCTTTTCAGACTGAAGAAGAGTCTCGACCCGAAACATCACCCATTGCTTCTCTCCAGAGATGCTGCCGGTCCCGCTGAGTTACTCCAGCTTTGTGTCCATTTTCAAATGACGTCACGCGCTCCAGACGGCTGTGCGGTCGAATGAAGTTGCGTGCGACCTTCGCGGGACCGTCGCGGCTCAACGTGACCACGAGGTCGCGTAATTTGCGTGCCAAGAACACGTAAGTGGGACACACATTTTAATCCAAATTTACACACATTTTGATCCAAATTTTAACCAGTATATTTCACTTTCAATCTCAACGCATGAATGTGCAGCACGGAAACAAGCCCTTCGGCTCAACTCATCCAAGCCCACCCAGATGCCCTCTCTAAGCTAGTCCCATTTGTCCGCGTTTGACCCACGCCCCTCGAAAACTTTAAAATTGGATGGGAACTTCCCTCGAGTTGATGCTTCATATTTGAGAAGATTCTCAGACACTATTCTGTTGTCTGTTTGCAGCTTCACCAACATCCGTCACCACCTATGAAACGTGCCAGACCTACGAACGGCCGATTGCATTCACCTCAAGGTCTCGGAAACTATGGATTCAGTTCAAAGCCAACGAAGGGAACAGTGCCAAAGGATTTCAAGTTCCATACGTTACGTACGACGGTAAGGAAATTGATAAGTGCGGATGTCAGGGGTCATGGGGAGAAGGCGGGGAATGAGGTTATGAGAGAGAGATCGATCAGCCATGATTGATTGGCGCTGTACTGATGGGCCAAATGGCCTAATTCTACTCCTATCCCTTATGACCTTATGAAACATGGTCCAAACATCCAACGGCCCCCTTCCTTTCTCTAACGGTGGTTTGAATGTTTACTTCTTGTCTTAACCACATTCTCTTTTTAACCCATTCTCCAAACTATATACCAGTGAATCTGATTCAAAGCACTAAGTAACTCGAGGCGTTCTTTAGTAACTTGTCAGTTTCTTTGTTGAAATAAATTAAGGCGCATGTTGCAATCAAAAGCGCTTGAACAATTGGTTGGGAAGAAAGCCAATCTGTAAGAAAGAGGACTGTGCCTCCATTTCGAGAGCAGCTAGCTCTTGCACGGTCGGTTCCAACAATGATACCTTCTGGCAGTGATTATTTGCCTTTGAAATATTGCAAGAAGAGAATGGACGCCCAGATCATCAACTGAGATCAGATGAAGGTCATTTCTACACCACAATTTTATATTTATGCTGATTACTCCAAATATTGCCTTGTGAGAAAAGTATATCAAGTATTCAAATGGCTGCAATCATGATAGTGCACGATACCATTCTATTTGTGGCTGTTCTCAATTCTATAATGTTATCTCAAATATTGGCTACGAATTATATTGGGGGATTTATTAGAAATAAAAATGCAACGGATCCCAGAAAAAGACACACAAAGTGCCGGAGTAACTCAGCAGGTCAAGCTGCATCGTTACGGAACATGGATGGGTGATGTTTTGGGTCAGGAACCTTCTTAAGACAAAATAAATTATTGCTTTATATGATACATTGAAATAAATATCTACTTAGTTTAGTTATACAGCATGGAAACAGGCTCTTCAGCCCATCGAGTCCAAGCCACTGATCACCCACTCACTAGTCCTATCCCACGCACTTGGGGCAATTTAGAAGCCAATTAACCTACAAAGCTGCGCTTCTTTGGGATGTGGGAGGAAAGCAGAGCACCCAGAGGAAACCCACGCGGTCACAGGGATAACGTACAAACTCCGCACAGATAGTACCTGGGGTCACAATCACTGTGAGGCAGCAACTCTACCGCTGCGCCGCCCTTATTCATCAATTCTTTGCCGTGATTAATTAACAAATAAGACATTTATTTCTTAGTGGAAGAGTGGGAAAGTGGAATAACACAGAATTAGTGTGACCTTACAGAATAGCGAAAGACCATGCTGTATCTCTAAACTCTATTTAAAACATAATTCATTATTTATGAATAAATCAATTTATTTATATTTGTTAACTAAATCAATTGTTTATTTATTGATTTAAATTATTAATTTTATTTTGAATATGTTCATAATTTTTATCAATGATTTAGATGAGTCAAGTCAAGTCACTTTTATTTCTATAGCACATTTAAAAAACAACTCTCGTTGACCAAAGTGCTTTACATTGGTGGAGGCACATTGGTGGAGGGGAACATATATCACAGTTTTACCCAGGATGACGGTGAGAGGGGAAATGATTTAATATGAACCTGAGGGGCAACATTTTCAGAGGGTGTTGGGTACATGGAACAAGCTGCCAGAGAAGGTACCATATACTCACCTCTACTGGAAGGGGCTGTACTCACTGGAGTTTAGAAGGGACCTCAACGAAACTTACCGAATAGTGAAAGGCCTGGATAGAGTGGATGTGGAGAGGATATTTCCACGAGCGGGAGAGTCTAGGACCAGAGGTTGTAGAATTAAAGGACGTTCTTTAGGAAGGCGATGAAGAGGAATTTCTTTAGTCAGAGGGTGGTGAATCAGTGGAATTCACTGCCACAGAAGGCTGTGGAGGCCAAGTCAGTGGATATTTTTAAGGCAGAGATAGATACATTCTGGATTAGTGCGGGTGTCAGGGGTTATAGGGAGAAGGTGGGAGAATGGGGTTAGGAGGGAGAGATAGATCAGCCATGATTGATTGACGGAGTAGACTTGATGGGCCGAATGGCCTAATTCTGCTCCTATCACTTATGAACTAAGTATTTAAAAGACTCTAACTTGGGCAGATGCATGGATAGGGAGGATTTGAGGCACCTGGGCCAAATGCAGACAATTGGGACTGGCTTTGAGATGACACATTGATGGGCTTGGACAGGTTTGGCCGGATTTGGTGCTGTATGAGTCTAAGACTCTAAAAAGCCAATGCAAAAAAACGGTGCTTTTAATACTGCATGGCGATTCACTGTAATAATTGCAACAGTTGATTTCGTAACCTTGCAAATAATTTACTGAAGAGCATTCGTCCAAGTTGAAGTGGTAAATTGCTGCTTAATTCTTCTTTCGTGACCAGAGGACTACCAGCAGCTAATAGAAGACATCGTCAGAGACGGACGGTTGTACGCTTCGGAGAATCACCAAGAAATCCTTAAAGTAAGTGTACTATAGGGAGGAAAATTGGGATGTGCACTTGTGGCTGTGTGGAGGGAAAGTTTCCAAACCGTGAACTCTATTCTCTTTTTATTTTAAAAAATGACAGGACAAGAAGTTAATCAAAGCGCTCTTTGACGTGTTGGCTCACCCTCAAAACTACTTCAAATACACAGCACAAGAATCAAAGGAAATGTTCCCCAGATCATTTATAAAGTTGCTGCGGTCCAAGGTTTCCAGGTTTTTGAGGCCTTACAAGTAGGTTTGCTGCTAAAGATGTCTCACGTGTTGTTTCTATTGCAATCTGGAGAAAGAGAGGCGTCTCTTCCTGCACCACTGTTGTCCCACTTTCTCCTTACAGTTCAAGCCTCTGTTTAATGGTCCTCGGTTTTAATTTTAAATGTTGTTTCCATTCTTCCTTCTACTAAACTGTGCTGAGACACGCATGCAACCGCCCTCCTTTTGTTGGGTATTCCTTTGGAAAGCAGAAAGAACTTTTTTTGCGCATGTAACTTTGGTTGTAAATGCGTGCAACTGCAGGTGGTTCACACGTTCGAAGAACATTTGATTTTAACACACGGCGACTGTTTGACATGGTTTCATTTTTAATCTCCTCGACAGGAAGGGGAAAAAAATAGATCCAATGGGACAAAATATTTCTCTGACAACATGTTGGAAAGTAGCAAGAAATAAATTGGCAACTACCTGCAAAAAAAGTATCAAAATGATACACAGCAGAAATAAAAGAAAAAGATGTAACTAATATTTGGAACTTTAATTGCACTTGAACGTTGTATTCGAACCAGTTTAGAAACAAAACATCTAAACTGCATTCTCCTTCAGTCAAAATGTACTATTCGAATAAGCGAATTCGGTATTCCGAAAAACGCAAGGAATCATGGGATTTGTCAAAGGTCACTCGCGGTAAACATTCTCGCCCAACTGTGCTGCTGCACGTATACAGCAGTGGAGTTAGCGCATCTTCTCCGCGCTGGCTGTAGGCCTGGCCACTGCTCCGGGCAGTCCAGGGTCACCCCGGACATCTCCGGCAACCCCTGGACAGCGATCGGACACTCGGGAGGGGATGGGGACGGTCCAGTAGCAATTCAACAGCGCCGGGGACACGGGTTCGATCATGACTACAGATGAAACGCAGGTCTGTATACATGCAGCAGTACAGTTGCCGAGAATGTTTATAGCGAGTGACCTATGACCTGGGCATGCGCAGTTGGAATACCTAATTCGCCTATTGTATAATAAACTCTTAACTAAACTTCCGAGATGAGGCAGAATTGGACTGTCCTTCTCCCGTTCTTGATGAGCAAAGATAATTTTATTTTGTTGACCTTCGGCAGAGGTACACAAAGCCTTATTCTTTGGCCCCCGGAAAGGTTTTGTTTTACAAAAAAAAAATGTTCAGGACATTTTGCAAGCTTAACACAGAATGTTACCATTTATTTTCTGTCATTTTTATTTGAGGGCTGAGGGGAGTTAGAGGAAAAAATATAATTCCCAGTACGTCCAATATCAAATGTTGCTTGCTGCAAAATGTCGTGTTTTAATGAGTGGTAACCCTTCCCTCGATAAAGAAAATCAGAATAGGCGATTCTCAGCTCTTTGTGGTACAGCCATATTGGTTGTTTTATCTGCATAGGTGATGTTAATTGGGAAAATCTGTTTTTTTTGTCTTTGAAAACCATTGCATTCTCTTTATATTTATGCTACTGATTTAGTTTGGCGTCATGGTAGCTAAGCTACCGTCTGAGTTTCTAACTGGAATAGACAGGTCTTCCTGTTGGTCTGAAATTTCATTATCTGTACAGAACTGGAAGTGTTTTACAGATTCCCGCGTTATTTCTCCTATTCTTAGGTTACTGGTCCGATCGATTCTTTACCTAAGCTTAAAAAAAAATACCTGTAGATGCTGCTTGATAAGCTTTATTACCAATGTGTAAATTATGTACAAATGTTGGCATTTTTTTTTTCCATATGAAATTAAGTTAATATTTACCATGGTAGATAGAGGGAAAAAAAAGTAAAAATACAATATGTATAAACTGCAATAAGATTTTGTTACTTTATATAAATGGCAATGGTCATAGACTTACAGTAAAGGATCCACGCAGTTTTAATACTGCCAGTTTTATCACTGTCAAGTGTTGTAAATGTATCCTATAACCCGACACATTTTTCTTTGATTACCTTGTTTTCTCTCTGTATTTAGTTTTATTTTCCATGTTAGAACTCTGAAGCAGGCACATAAAGGATTTTGTCTGTTTAATCATTTTCATAATAAACTTCAAAGATTACTTAAAAAACCTAAAGAAATGGAGTATTGGTTGGAGTACTGATGGGCAGTATACAGACCCCATTTATAATATTATAACATGATTATTATTTGTGATACTGCTCAGACACATAATATATCCTTGTTATCATATGACGAGGAGCTACAGAGAGACACAAAATGCTGGAATAATACAGAGGGTCAGGCAGCATCTCTGGTGAAAAAGGACAGGTGACATTTCAGGTTGGGACTGTCTGAAGAAGGGTCCCAACCCAAAAGTCACCAATCCTTTTTAGACAATAGACAATAGCTGCAGGAGTAGGCCATTCGGACCTTCGAGCCAGCACCGCCATTCAATGTGATCATCCCCAATCAGTACCCCGGTTTCTGCCTTCTCCCCATATCCCCATATCTTTAAGAGCCCTATCTATCTCTTTCTTGAAAGTGTCCAGAGAACTGGCCAGAGATGCTGCCTGACCTGCTGAGTTGCTCCAACATTTTGTGTCTATCTTTAGTATAAACCAGTATCTGCAGTTCCATTTTATTATAAGGAACTACAGATGCGGGTTTACAACAAAAAAACCCCACAAAAGAACTGGAGTAAATCAAGGGGTCAGGCAGCATCTCTGGAGAGATCTGAAGAAGGGTCCCGACCCAAAACGTCACCTATCCATGTTTTCCAGAGATGCTGCCTGACCCAATGAAATACTCCAGCACTTTGAGTCTTTTTGTGTAATATTTTTTGTGTTCCCTGACGGGTGAGTAGAACTATGTCCGTAACCCAACAACAGCATTGGAACACGTAGAGATGCCCCAAGTGTACAACAATTAATTGCAAATGTTTATAAGTACAATTTTTTGGTTGAAATAAGCAAACTGGTACACGTCACTTAGGGTTTCCAGGCAGAGACACAAATTAATGATTTAGTTCGGAAACTGCTCATATGAAGTCCACATGCTTTATAATCATATAACATGCTCTCAACACAAAGCTGGGAAATATTATTCATATTGCTTACTGACCTGCAATCCTGTCTTCCAGATAGTCACTTATTCCAGACACGAAGAACACATCAGTAACCCCTAACGATGTTTTTCCAGTTTATAAGAACCAACCAACCAACCAAGGGGCGGCACGGTGGCGCAGCGGTAGAGTTGCTGCCTTACAGCCCTTGCAGCTCCAGAGTCCCAGGTTCGATCCCGACTACGGAGTTTGTTCGTTCTCCCCGTGACCGCGTGGGTTTTCACCGAGATCTTCGTTTTCCTCCCACTCTCCAATGACGTACAGGTTTGCAGGTTAATTGGCTTGGTATAAATGTATATTGTCCCTGGTGTGTGTAGGATAGTGTTATTAGTGTACGGGGATCGCTGGTCAGCGTGGACTCGGTGGGCCTGTTCCCGCGCCGTATCTCTAAACTAAATTAAACCTTCCCTCCAAAAAAAACAAGTCGCCAGTCATTCTACTGCCTCAGAGAAAGCATAATAATAATAATAATAATAATAATAATAATAGATTTTATTTATATAGCGCTTTTCAGGACTCAAAGTCGCTTGCATAGTAATTGTCTTACCATTTGCTCTTAGTGACGGACTTGTTCACGGTGAACGCACAAGGGTCGGTTCTCACAAGTGCACCATGTGATAAGCCAGGGTCCGGTTTTTGGTTTTGCTCAGTTGGAAGTTAGTGATTTTTTTACATTCTACATGATATTAATTTAGCGAGACTAAGTTAATAATCCAATTTTAAATAAACTAAATTGCACCTGAGAGGAATAGATCGGGTAGACGCACAGAGTCTCTTGCCCAGAATAGGGGAATCGAGAACCAGACGACATATGTTTAAGTTGAGGGGATAAAGATTTAATAGGAATTAGGGGTAACTTTTTCACTTAACGGGTGGTTGGTGTATGGAACGAGCTGCCAGAGGATGTAGTTGAGGCAGGGGATATTGCAATGTTTAAGAAACATTTATATAGGTACATGGATAGGACAGGTTTAGAGGGATATGGGCCAGACGCAGGCAGGTGGGACTAGAGTAGCTGGGACATGTAGGCCATTTAATAAATTGACAAAGGCTATCTTGAATGCGTGAACCATTCTGTTACTTTCCTATTCGATTTCCTTTTAAAACTTGTTTGTAATCATTTGTATGGTCAGAGTACTGAATAATCTCTGGGATATTTCACTGTGAATATGAAGGATATATAGAACAGAATATTCCCTATCTAAGAGTCTCAAGAAGCTAACTTACAAAAGGAAAGGAGTGGTGACTTGTATATGAAGAATAATTAAGGAGAGTGTTGTGTTCTTAAGATGTTGTGTGAAAATACAAGGTTTTGTTAATGAGTTTGCATGTTTGTTCTTTTGATCAAAGTGGACGTTGTTGGCAAGTCACAACTGTTCCCCCATTCTTCCTTGTAGTTGAGATTGTGTGGTGGTCCTGCTGCTTGAATGAGGGCAGCCCATGTGGTGAGGGTACTGTCAGGATAGGAAGCCCCCTAGATCTGACCCGCTGCCAATTAAGATACATCTGCTTATGTTTGAGTTCGAATTATGGGGGACTCTTGAGGTTTTTAGTTTTAGAGATACAGTGCGGAAACAAGCCCTTCGGCCCACCGAGTCCACACCGACCTGCTATCCCCGCTCATTAAAACCATCCTACACACACCAGGGACAATTTACAATTATACCAAGCCAATTAACCTATATACCTGACTGTAGTAGTGTTATTGACGATCGACCCAAGCCGGCAACTGCAATGTGTTTAGATGCTGGTTTATACCGAAGATAGACACAAAGTGCTGGAGTAACTCAGCAGGTCAGGCAGCATCCCTGGCGAAAAAAGATGGGTGATGTTTCAGGTCGGAACCCTTCTTCAGACTCAGACATTTGCTTTACTCTCTCAGTCAGTGCCAGACAGATCACTGCTCCATGAACAGGGAGGTCCCTGGGCTCAATGCCACCAATCTCAGAACAGTGAAAGAATCCTCCATCACTACATGCCATTGTCAAGATGATTTATTTTTCTGGTTGCATACCGTAGAATAATTCTGCTAATATTCCTGCCAGTGACATTTAGTCACCGGAACATTTTCATAAATTTACCTGAGTAATACATGATGATACATTATTCTTTCATTTTTATTAAATACAGATTTATGTGACTGGCTAAATCAGCTTTGCTTATGAAATATTTCTTTGTCTTTTTACTTAAAATCGCAGGAGTCTGCAAAAAAAAAAAGGATACTTATCTAATAGTGCCTAAACTCTGAAAAGTTTTAAAAATAGTCTGGTCAAAATTAACTCTGCTGTCAACAGTCTAGAAGATAGCTTTACCATCCAAAAACGGTGCCATATCGCTACAAAAGCTGCATATTAAATCAGAGGAATACACGCAGGAATTCATTGTACGAGATGGTTCCTTGCAGATGCTTGTCATAATAGGAAGACAGGTAGTAAAATTCCTCCTCGGACAGGTTTATTCCATACTGTCGCAGCACCTAATCAACACAAAATATAGTTCAGTACTCAAAATGGACATTTGTGACAACTGCATGCAAAGTAAGTTGCAGACATCTTGGTGTATGTTAAGTTTTTCTTTTGTTTATCTCAAGATGTTAACTGATTTCAAAGTAGTTCTTTGAACAAGATCGACACACATTGCTGGAGTAACTCAGCGGGACAGGCAGCATCTCTGGAGAGAAGGAACGGGTAGCGTTTCGGGTCGAGACCTGAAAAAGGGTCTCGACCCGAAATATCACCCATTCCTTCTCTCCGGAGATGCTGCCTGTCCCGCTGAGTTACTCCAGCAATATGTGTGTTGATCTTCGGTTTAAACCAGCATCTGCAGTTCCTTCCTACACATTGTGTTTGGACAAGTGTTGGTACCTTCTTCCGGGTGTGATTAAGTCATTAAGTCTCATTGCGTTGTTCCAAGACAAAAAACAGGGATCGTTTCTGGAGACACGGGATGGGTGACGTTTCGGATGGTAACCCGTCTTCAGACCCGGCTCGCCTTTGTCTCCGGAGATGCTGTTGAGTAACTCCAGCACTTTGTGACTATCTTTGGTATAAACCAACATCTGCAGTTCCTTGTTTCTACTGTCTAGGCTTCTTTTTTTGGGGTTATTGTGTACTAAATGTAGATTACTTCTTAGCGACCTCTCCAGCCCCTAAAGAAACTTTAACCAATTTCTTCCATCATCTGACAAGCACATCTAAATTATTTTAGTCTCTCAAAAAATTGTTTACAATACTGCCTGATTTGACGAGTGGGTGAGATTTTCAGTAGGACTTGGCCGTTTAACCGGCTGAATGCCAGAACTCCCCTAAAACCGGCACCTGACAGCAACCAACATCACAAACGATGTAAAGGTCACAGAGGCAGCACAGTAAGTTGCTAATGGGGGCAGCACGACAGCGCAACGGTAGCCCTGCTGCCTTACAGCACCAGAGAGGCAGGTTCGATCCTGACTCCGGGTGCTGTCTGTACGGAGCTTGTACGTTCTCCCCGTGACCCATTTTTGGTTTTCTCCGGGAGCTCCAGTATCCTCCCACACTCCAAAGACATACATGTTTGTAGGCTAATTGGCTTCGTAAAATTGTAAATTGTTCGTAGTGCGTGTAGGATAGCGCAAGTGTACAGTGATTGGTGGGCCGGAGGGCCTGTTTCTGCACTGCATCTCTAAACTAGCCCAAGAGACTGCTCTGTCTTTGTGCAAAACATTGGGATGAGCAAAACGAACCAGTAACAAAAGAGTGGGGTATGTTTCGGGTCGAGATCTGAAGAAGGGTCTCGACCCGAAACGTCACCCATTACCTTCTCTCCAGAGATGCTGCCTGTCCCTCTGAGTTACTCCAGCATTTTGTGTCTTCCTTCATCCACTTCTCCCTTGATCCCATGCGACCTAACCTTCCAGAGTCTACTATGCAGAGTCAAAGACCTCACTGAAGTCCACATGGACTACTTCTTCTGCCATGCCCTCATCAACCTTCTTGGTTACTTCTTCACAATGTTCAATTAAATTCATGACACAATCTCCCGCACATAAAGCCATGCTGACTGTCCCTAATCAACCCCAGTCGTACCAAATACATGTGTATTTTATCACTCAGAATCCCCCTACCTACCACAGATGTCAGGCTTACCTGTCGAAATACAAAGAGTGAGAGGTAGCCGCTCCCTGTCTCATCATAGGCTTTAAACGTTCGACGCATCAGCTTCCAACATTTAGTTATGCATGGCTGAACCCGCATCATTAATTGAGTAAGTGTATTATGTTCTGTTCCGGGGCTCATCTGTAAGAGAGAGGTATACTACAACCCACGATAAAATTCAACACGAGCTCGAGAGTGAAAGAAAAACTGCAAGAAAGCCGGCACGAGGTGGTGGGATGATGGGGCCCCCTGGTACATCTGAAGAGAAACAACTCTCCTGTGGCGAGACTCCACTCACTTTGTAAGTAGCCAATTTGATTAACTCTGCTGGCTAAATACTCTTCTACAACACTGAACCAAAGGTCAGGCGGCTGATCACTTCAGTCCCTCTGCTTCCTCTACTTGGCGAGCAAGTGGTGTGAAGGAAACAAACAAATTGAATGGTTTGAATTTTGCAGCATGATAAGGGTTTAGAAGAACATTAAGGGTTATTATTTCTCCAAGAGCCTTTTGCAGTACAAGTCTTTTACACTGCGTGGTTGCAATATGGGCAGTGTGGCTTTTGTGGCCCCAAAAGATTTTGCTTGACATACTGTAAGCAGTGTTAAAAAAGTGAAAAATTACACTGTCACTGTGCCATTATAGCAACACAGTAGATGAGCATTTTGGTCGGCGTGTTAGAGCAAAGGGCCTGAAACTTTATGAAACTTGACACATTCCATAAAAAACAAATTGTTCTAGCTTTGTGTTGTTTGCTTCATTCCTTGCCTTGACAAGCAACAGTTTTACTAACAATAAAGCTTGCATTTAAAACATTGTTTTGGTTGCAGATGGCTCCAAGGGAAAGAAATGTAGGAAGGCCTTGTAAATTGATGAAAAGGCTATCAAGTGAGCCGAGCCAATGGAACAGATGACTACTTGGTCAAAATCCATTAGTTTGTTTTTAGAAAAGCATTATTTTATTTTAATTCAAACCAGAAAAACAAATGCCAATGGTTCTCTGGTAAGGATACAAGCTTCTAATTATTACATTATGAAAGGTCTCTCGTATGGAATTATGTTCCTCGTTTTGCATTTGCATCTTACAAGTAATGGGGCAAATATATTGGGTTGCTATCTGTTCTCAAAGTTCCCTTCATGAAACCACACAGCACAAGCCAGTCGGAGGCTCCGGACCTAGTCTTTGGCTGGTGTCAGTGAGCTTTGAGGAGGAAAAAATAACTTTTGCATTTGCAGGTGGCGGCAAGTGCATCGTGCATGAAAATGTGTTCAATCACTATTATGTTTTCTTTAGAATTGTAGCGTTTAAAAAAAGTTCAGAGCACAGAAACAGGCCCTTTGCTCCAACACGCTGGCCAAAATGCCCATTTACTCTCCACTCTAAATGCGTCCTATCCAAACATCTCTTACCTGTCTAAAACACCTTCATCCGACAGCTCGTTCCATATACGTACCATGCTCTGCGAGGAAAACTTGCCCCCACCAGGTCCAATTAACTCTTTACCCTCTCACCTTAAACCTATGTCTTCTGGTTTTTGATTCCCTTACCCTGGGTAAAAAAGCTCTGTACCTTCACCCTATCTATTCCCCTCTTGATTTAATCCACTTTTTAAATCACCTCTCAGTCTCTCCTAGCCTACCCAACTTCTCCCTATAACCCAGTCCCTCAACTCATGGCAACATCATGTAAATTTTCTCTGCACTCTTTCCAGCTTATTGGCATCTTTCTTGTGGTTGGGTGATGAAAACTGAACAGCAATATTCCAAGTGAGGTCTCACCAATGCCTTGTACAGCTGCAACAATCCAGCCCAACATCTGTACTCAGTGCCCTTACTGATGAAGGGAAGTGTGTCAAAAGCTTTCTTCAACACCCTCTCCATCCGTGATGCTACTTTAAGGGAACTCTGTACTTGTATTCCTGAGTCCATTTGTTCTACAACACTCCCCGCACGCCTACCATTCACTGTGCAGGTCCTGCCCTGGATTGACTTCACAAAATTCAACATTGCGCATTATCTGAATTAAATTCTCTTTGTCATTTCCTCAGCCAATTTAGCAGGCCGATCAAGATCCCACTGCAACCCTTGATCATCTTCTGCATTGCCTACAATACCATCTATTTTTGTGTCATCTGCAAACTTACTAATCTTGCCTAGTACATTCTCATCCAAATTGTAGATGGTGATGACAAACAGCATCGATCCTGATGCACACCACTGGGTACATGCCACCAACCTGAAAAACAACCTTCCTTCCTCTACCATGTAGGAAGGAATTGCAGATGCTGGTTTAAACCGAAGATAGACACAAAAAGCTGGAGTAACTCAGCAGAACAGGCAGCATCACTGGAGAGAAAGAATGGGTGACGTTACGGGTCGAGATCTGAAGAAGGGTCTCGACCCGAAATGCCACCCATTCCTTCTCTCCAGAGATGCTGCCTGTCCCTCTGAGTTACTCCTGCATTTTGTGTCTTCCTTCATCCACCTCCCATGCGACCTAACCTTCCAGAGTCTACTATGCAGAACCTCAAAGACCTCACTGGTCCACATGGACTACTTCTTCTGCCATGCCCTCATCAACCTTCTTGGTTACTTCTTCACAATGTTCAATTAAATTCATAAGACACAATCTCCCGCACATAAAGCCATGCTGGCTGTCCCTAATCAACCCCAGTCGTACCAAATACATCTGTATTTTATCACTCAGAATCCCCCTACCTACCACAGATGTCAGGCTTACTACTCTACAGTTCCCAGATTTTCCTTTGCAGCCCTTCTTAAATAAAGGCACAACATTAGCCACCCTCCAGTCTTCCAAGTCCTCACCCATGTTTAACAATAATGCACATTATATCAGCCAGGGCTTCTGCAATTTCTTCTCTAGCTTCTCAGTGTTGTAGGATCTACCTGATGAGGCCCCAGACATTTATCTACCACTATACTTTTTAAAGGTAGCCAACCTTCGCAGCAAAATGAATTAAAACAATTGGTACACGTGAAATATCCTCCACAGTAGCACAGGCTGGTTTCTTCATTCCTGTTCAAGTTTATCTCGCCATATATTGTGGCCATTTTACTGTCCATCTTTAACTGCACTCTGAACTAAGAGCCCGAGTCATTTCAACCTTGGCCACAGTGGTGACTGCAGATTCGGGTGGATTTTCCTTCTTGAACCGGGCAGCACGGTGGCGCAGCGGTAGAGTTGCTGCCTTACAGCGCCAGAGACCCAGGTTCGATCCTGACTCCGGGAGGTGCCTGTATGGAGTTTGTTTGTTCTCCTCTTGGCCAACGTGGGTCTTCTCTGGGCGTTCTGGTTTCCTCTCACATTCTAAAGCTGTGCAGGGCTGTAGATTAATTGGCTTCGGTAAGAAATGTAAATGGTCCCTCGTGTGTAAAATAGCACTAGTGTACGGGGATCGCTGGTCGGCGTGGACTCAGTGGGCCGAAGGGCCAGTTTCCACGCTGTATCTCGAAATTAAATCAAATCTGTTTTTACACCATCCTGGCAGTTTCTTGGTCATCATTACTAACACTAACATTTGATTCCAAAGTTCTTGAATTTAAATAACCCAGCTACTATATTGGGATTCAAACTCCTGGGTTCAACAGTCTAGGGCTGTGGATACCAGCCTGCGAAACTGGTCACAGTTTAATTTATTGTCATGTGCATCGAGGTACAATGAAAAGCTTTTGTTGTGTTCTATCCAGTCAGCGGAAAGCCAATACATGGTTACAATCGAGCCATTCACAGTGTATAGATACATGATAAGGGAATAACATTTAGTGCAAGGTAAAGCCAGCAAAGTTTGATCAAGGATAGTCCGAGGGTCACAAAAGAGGTAGATAGTAGTTCAGGACTGTTCTTTGGTGTGGTGGGATGATTCAGTTGCATGATAACAGCTGGGAAGAAACTGTCCCTGAATCTGGAGGTGTGCGTTTTCATACTTCTGTATCTTTTGCCTGATGGGAGAGGGGAGAAGAGGGAGTGGCCAGGGTGCGACTCGTCCTTGATTATGCTGCTGGCCTCGCCGAGGCAGCGTGAGGTGTAGATGGAGTCAATGGTTTGTGTGATGGTCTGGGCTGCGTTCACAATTCGCTGCAATTTCTTCCTAACTCAAATCTTATACAACTGCACCCCTCATTGTACATACCGGCACCTTTGGATATGGGATCCTCATTCTCTGCAGTGGGTTCATTTCCAGTTGCCCCATTGACAAAACAAGTTGCTGAAGAAATTCATTGTATGCGAAGTATCCAGTGTTCTTATTTTCATACTTCTTTACCAGCTGCTGGAACTCCTCTGGTTTAACAGACATGCAGTATTTCTTCAATATAGCTGGAAGATAGAAATTTGAAGACATAGACACACACATACATACACACATATACGCAGTATATAAAATTAATCAAGTTAAATAACGACATATTTCAACTGTCGTTAACTTCATTAAAACAAAGAATTCTCTAATTTTTCTTTCATTTTCAGACATATATATATATGTATTACTAAAACTCATCTTGACCACTTCCTGTCTGTGTTGTAGTTAAATTTGCTCAAAAACGATCCCCTATAGCGCTACGATTTTCCGCCACCATACTCACCATTCTCCTCAGCTGCAAGTCAATTAAGTTTTGTTCCGATCGGTGAAATAGTACAAAAGTTATGAAGGTTTTCACAGCCCCCCCCTCTCCACCCCCCCCGCCTACACCCCCTTCCCCACCCCCACCCCCGCCTACACCCCCCCCCGCACATCCCCCTCCCGCACATCCCCCCTCCCGCACACCCCCCCTCCCCTATACCCCCCTCCCTCACCCCCCTCCCCACACCCCCCCCTCCCCACAACGGGTTGCATTGGGGGAACAGGTGAGTGGTGGAATATTGCGTTGGGGAATGTGTTACGTTGGGGGGGAACAGGCCTCTCGTGTCCCACTTAGTCTAGTATACTAGTTTCTCACATACCACCCATTTTATGCAAACATATTTTGAACTTTTGTCTGATATATTTCAAACACTTTAAACATATTTTGTCAGGCTAACTGCCTAACTGTATAACTTGAACGCGTTTTTATTTCTTATTGATCTGCTCATGGGCTGTGGACAAAGCTAACAATAATAGCACTCTATCCCAAACTGATCCTGAACTGGGGAAGCTGTCAAGAGAAGATCAACATTTTTTTTAAACTGCTGAAACTGGAAATCTGAAATAAGAACAGAAAATGCTGGAAGTACTCAGCAGGTGAGGTAAAATCTGTGGTAAGTAAGAGAAACAGTCAGCATCTTGACAAAGGGTCTCAGATCCCAAACATTCACTGTTTTGAACACAGTCTGAAGAAAGGTCTCGACCCAAAACATCACCTATCCATGTTATCCAGAGATGTTGAGCGACCTGCTGAATGACTCCAGAATTGTGTGTCCTTCTGTGCATTAAGCAGCATCGGCAGTTCATTGTTTCTACATTAACTGTGTCTTTCATTTGAAGTGGAACATACAAATTAAGTTTTATTATTCCGATTATTGAAGGAATTTTTTTTTGAAAAAGAGATTGATTGACCTACCGTGAAAATCAGCAGCATCAATTTCACCCTGTTTCTCGGTGTCTTTTTCTCTGCAATCTTTTTGTATCTCCTTCCAGAATTTCTTGATATCCTTCTTCAGCTTCTGCTCAATTGCCTCACAGTTCACGGAAGACGTTACAGAGGCCAATCGCTGTGACAACTCAATCGACTGCAAAACACAAAGAAAAAGATCAATGCTAGGTAATGGGGAGGCTCTCTCAATGTGTTTAGGCCGAGACCACATCGACCAGTGATTCCCGCACATTAACACTACCCTATACACACCAGGGACAATTTTTTAATTTATACCAAGCCAATTACCCAACAAATCTGGACGTCTTTGGAGTGTGGGAAGAATATGAAGATCTTGGAGAAACTCATTCAGGTCATGGGAGAACGTACAAACTCCATACAGACAGCACCGGTAGTGTCTGGCTGTAAAGCAGTAGCTCTACCGCTGCGCCACTGTGGGCCGCCGTGTTATGAAGCCTTTTTAAAAACAACTCCGTCGCAGCAAATAAAAGCTATGCCAAAGCATTTTAGGGCACACATTTTAGGTCCTTTCTAAAAGAACGTCCTTTAATTTTGAGGCTATGACCTCTAGTCCTAGACTCTGCCACAAGTGGAAACATCCTCTCCACATCCACTCTATCCAAGCCCTTTCACGGTTCTGTACGTTTGAATGAGAGGTCCCCCCCCTCATTCTTCTAAACTCCAACGAGTACAGGCCCAGTGCCGACAAACACTCATCACAGGTTAACCTACTCCTTCCTGGTGTTTAAGAAGGAACTGCAGATGTTGGAAAATCGAAGGTACACAAAAAAGCTGGAGAAACTCAGCGGGTGCAGCAGCATCTATGGAGCGAAGGAAATAGGCAACGTTTCGGCCCGAAACGTTGCCTATTTCCTTTGCTCCATAGATGCTGCTGCACCCGCTGAGTTGCTCCAGCTTTTTTGTGTACCTACTCCTTCCTGGGATCGTTCTTGTAATTTTTTTGGAAGAAGGGATTCTTGGATTTTTTTGGAAGAAGGGATTAACAGAATGGTGAACAGTCCGTACCTTTTCATTACTCTCGGCAGATACTGGTGTTTTACAGCTCTGTGCACTGGAAGACCTGCTCGCACTTGGCGGCTTTGTCGGAGAAGCTGCTCGGCTAGTCTTTACCTCCAGGGCCTCCTGTCCACTGAATTGCTTCAGAAACTTGTGGTATTCGAGATTCCCATAATCGTTGACTGGCAAATGGTTCCAGAGGTTTTCAAACTGCAGGAAGGGTGACAGCCGAACAACAAAACGCTCAAATTATATTCAACTTTGTCTTTCCCCCCCTCATCAAATGCAATGTGTATTTGGAGATCTGGAAGTTCAAAATTAATCAACGTTTAACTCCGTTCTCAAGCTGACTTGATGTTAAATGTGCAAATAAGTGCAAACAATACCATTTCCATACCATTTGTCTTTTCTTATTAATGGCTAAAGAAACATGTATTCAACCTTCAGTTTATTTCTACAGTATTAATTCCCATAATTCTGAAAAACAACATTTGCCCAAACTATAATTGCCAAATGATGGTTGACACTGCGATACAATTTTTGAGGAGATGGGTCTGTGTTGATATTTTTCTAATTGCCCATTCATCACTCGGGATTTTGAATTTCTGCGTAGTTTCACTTAGAGATCACTGTACAGTTCTTTTTTTGTACTAACTAATGGGACTGGACTTACAAAGAAAAGCTCAGTCACCTGAGTTGTGGAGACTGAGCTCTGAAGCAAGTCCAATATGATCATTTTCTTGAGGTGGAAATGGTTTTCTGCTCTTTCTGGGTCTGTTTCATTGTTATCTAAGTGCCCCCCTATTCAATGCAGGGATTGATCTCAGTCTGCAGTACAATGCAACGGTTGATTACTCTTTGCCTGGGAAGAAATGATCAACCATCGGAGTTAAAAAGCCATCTCATATTTCACTAATTAAATTAAAGGTATAGCAATCAAAAGCCAAGAAGCGGAAAAAAACTTTTAATCCTCTTCATTTTAAGTTCTTTAGTGAGAGGGTGGCCAGAGCCTCAGAATAAAAGGACGTACCTGTAGAAAGGAGATAAGGAGGAATTTCTTTAGTCAGAGGGTGGGGAATCTGTGGAATTCATTGCCACAGACGGCTGTGGAGGCCAAATCAATGGATATTTTAAGGCAGAGATTTCCCGATTTTTGATTAGTACGGGTGTCAGGGGTTATAGGGAGAAGGCTGGAGAATGTGGTTGAGAGGGAAAGTTAGATCAGCCATGATAGAATGGCGGAGTCGACCTGATGGGCTAAATGGCTTTATTCTGCTCCTGTCACATGATTAATGCAAATCGTTATTCAAATATTGCAACTATTGGTATTATTTTATTAAAATTGTTCAATTCAAAAATCCACAGCAAGGAATTATAATTTTAATTTCCACAGAACTTACCTGCTCATCTGAGAGACTCATGAAATGCTTGGAAAATATTTCTTTGAAGTTCTTTTTGGAAATAACTTTTATATTTGCATAGTCGGTGTCTTCAAACTCTTGAGTGACAACATAGAGACATTTGTTGACAACCTCCCGAATATGGGACATAATATCGGCCATTGATAACTGCGGCGATAATTTTGGTCTAGCGGTATGATTTTCTCTATCTGGTACTTCTGCAGCCTGAAATACAAAATTACATTTTGTTAATAACTATACCACAGACAACACAAGTGGACTACAGCAGTGCAAGTAGGTGGTTTACTACCACATCCACAGTAATCAAGGGTGGATGACAAATGCTGCACATGTGCGAGCTTGGTTTCAACCTGATGGCAATTTAACAGTTGATATAGGCATTGGAGCCACTAGAAAAATGGAAAGACAGCAATCTAGAATAAACGAGAAAAAAAACAACAGCTGGGCTAAGTTTGGCCCAGCTAGTTGTTCATTAGTGAAGGACAAGGTCACTTCAGGGGCGGCACGGTGGTGCAGCGGTAGAGTTGTTGCCTTACAGCACCAGAGACCCAGGTTCGATCCTGACTATGGGTGCTTTCGGTATGGAGTTTTTACGTTCTCCCGTGACCTGCGTGGGTTTTCTACGGGTGCTCAGGTTTCCTCCCACATTCCAAAGACGTACAGATTTGTAGTTTAATTGGCTTGGTATAATTGTAAATTGTCCCTAGTGTGTGTGTAAGGGTGGATTGCTGGTTGGTGCGGCCTCAGTGGGCCGAGGGGCCTGTTTCCGCGCTGTATCTCCAAATTAAAAACTAAACTTCTGCTTGTTCCCGACATTAGGACAGGTACATGGATAGAAAGGTTTCAGAAGGCTATGGGCCAAACGCAGCTCAGTGGAACTAGTTCAGGTAGACAACTTGGTTGACATGGACAAGTTGGGCCAAAGAGCCCGTTTCCATGCTGCACATCTCAGCTTTAAAAAAATTCAAAACCTTCAATATACTGACCTGGCCAGTGAAATTCCTCGTATGTTGCAAAACATACTTGGCGAATAAAATCTAATTCTGATTCTGATTCTGATTCTGATTGATACTTCTAAATTAAAAACGTTCCAGGCCCCACCAGAAAAATGTAAAAATAGATGCTGTTTGTAGCAATGGTGCTCCTCAATAGTATTGTCAGTATTGTAAAGGCAACATTAAGGTAACAGCACAACCCCCAAAACCAAGATGCAACTGGAATCCAGGGCAAGATGTAAGAGACCAGTTTGCCAATAGTGGCTGTAATGTTGTTGTATGTTTTTCAATTCAATTCAGTTTCAGTTTAGGTTATTGTCACATGTACCGAGGTATAGTGAAAGGCTTTTGTTGCGTGCTATCCAGTCAGCGGAAAGACAATACATGATTACAATCGAGCCATTTACAGTGTGCAGATACATAAGGGAATAACATTTAGTGGAAGGTAAAGCCAGCAAAGTCCGATCAAGGATAGTCCGAGGGTCACCAGAGAGGTAGTTCAGCACTGCTCTCTGGTTGATGGTTCAGTTGCCTATATGCCCTGTTGTAAATAATCACTTTAGAATTAAAAACACATACTCACCATTGTGATATCTTGTGGAAGAGGATACCTTTCTTATTTTGTTTCTATTTAAAATATATTGATGTATTTTATAAAAGTAGTGAGAAAACTTCACTCATCCACACAAATACACAATATTTAATGCGAACAGCTCTATGACAATTACATTGGATGAATAAAGAAATCAGTTAGAAGGTGCATTCTGGAATGTGATGTGCTGGAATCTGGTCAGGATTTAAAACATTCTACGATTGTTTATCTCAAATGTGCACTCGGCAGAAGTGAAGAACTGCAGGTGCTGCCTTACAAAAAAGTGCTGGAGGAACTCGGCGTGTTAGGCCTGGTAGATACTGGTAGCATAGATGGTGAGAGCAGGTATTGAGGGGGGTTCTTCTGGGACGCCAGAACTAACTTGAGTCTTGCCGAGGTGTCATGGGCCTAACTCAATGAAACATCAGTGAAGGGGAGGTGCCCACTTGATAATCCCAATGATATACTTGCATCTACATGATGTTTATAAAAGAAGTACTTGTTAACATGCAGGTAGCTGATTATTGCATATGGAGTTTGTTATTGCCCTTAGCATGAGTTTGTATAATCAGTTTAGATACTACTTTGGCTTTGGGCTTGGTATTCTTGGTTAAGCGCTTTAGTTTAGTTTAGAGATACAGTGCGGGAACAGGCCATTCGGTCCATCGAGTCCGCATCGACCAGTGATCCCCGCACATTAACATTATCTTACAGAGTCCAGGGACAATTTACATTCATACCAAGCCAAATAACCTACAAACCTGTACGTCTTTGGAGTGTGGGAGGAAACCGAATATCTCGGAGAAACCCCCCGTAGTCACGGGGAGAACGTACAAACTCTGTACAGACAGCACCCGTGGTCGGGATCGACCCGGGTCTCTGGCACTGCTAGCGTTGTAAGGCAGCAACTCTACCGCTATACCACCATGCCACCCAAGTAGCCCAAGGAGTCCTCAACGGTGACTCCAATCCCCATAACGAATTATAGCATCAGGGCAAACAGGGGCAAGGATACCTCCTCTTCACAATCTTCCATTCATTTCTCCTAAGTGCCATTTATATCTCTCCCCTGGCTCCCTATTTCCCCTGGCATTCAGTCTGAAGAAGGGTCTTGACCTGAAACGTCACCTATTCCTTTTCTCCAGAGATGCTGCCTGACCCGCTGAGTTACTCCATCCTTTAGTGTCTGTCTGAGGCTAATAATGCTGACCTTGTAGTTGTATACGGTGCAGGTCTGCAGGAAGTCAAGCCAGTCCACCATGTGGTCAGTGTTTGATTTCAATTTGCTGAGGAGGTAGTTGAACTCCCGGTCTGTCATTCTGAAGCATACGTTATTGAGCACCTGGCGGAAGGCCAAGGTGTTGATCTTTCCACTTCCATGTTTATCAAACGATTTGAAGCCCTGAAGAAACAAAACACCAAAAAGATCAAAGATTAACGCCGCACACAAAATATTAATAAACCACAAAACTGTCTTCAAATCTTGGCTATACCATTTTGAAGGCTTCTTCGTCAATGGGATTTCTTGCATAAGGTCAAATACGTGTGTCAGGGGTTATGGGGAGATGGCAGGAGAATGGGGTTAGGAGGGAGAGATAGATCGGCCATGATTGAATGGCGGTGTAGACCTGATGGTTCGAATGGCCTAATTCTGCTCCTATCACATGAAAAGTGAAGGTGTCCATATTGAAATTTATTAAAATACAGGATTTGGAGCAGGTGATTTAGTTTTTTGAAGCCTTTTTAGCAAGGAACAGGAAAAACTATGATTAGAATAACCTTTCTCAGCAGCAGTTGCTTTCATAGCTCTGTTCATTATATTATGGAGATTAGTAGGTTCTTACAATACCAACGATTTAGTTTAGAGTGTGTGTGTGTAAAATGTTGTAGAGACTGGAAGAATCAAGTATGTGTGGCTGCCTCTCACCTCCCATAGAGTCATAGAGTGATACAGCGTGGAAACAGGCCCTTCGGCCCAACTTGCCCACACCAGCCAACGAGTCCCACCTGCCTGCTTTTTTTCCATATCCCTCCAAACCTGTCCTATCAATGTGCCTGTCTAGCTGTTTCTTAAATGTTTGGATAATACCAGCCTTAACTACCTCCTCTGGCAGCTTGTTCCATACACCCACCACCCTTTGTGTGAAAAAGTTACCCCTCAGATTCCTATTAAATCTTTTCCCCTCCACCTTAAACCTATGTCCTCTGGTCCTCGATTCACCTACTCTGGGCAAGAGACTCTATGCATCTACCCAATCTATTCCTCTCATGATTTTGTACACCTCTATAAGATCACCCCTCATCCTCCTGTGCTCCAAGGAATAGAGTCCCAGTCTACTCAGCCCCTGCCTATAGCTCAGACCCTCTAGTCCTGCCAACATCCTTGTAAATCTTCTCTGTACCCTTTCCAGCTTGACAACTTGTTCAAGCTTCTAGTCATCTAGAAAACTAGGGAGGTGAGAGATGTGGAGTTTGCTGTTTCTCTACAGAAGAAAAAACAAATGGAAATTATCAAGAAACAATAATTCTGCATGTAAGTTGAGTACACACTGGAGATTAGATGCATACCATTTGTAGGGAGGCATCAACCCACACTGAATAGTGATAGTAATTTTTTTTTGTGCATTTTAATTAACAACTATGTTTTAATTAATGGGTGTAGACAAAATTTATGCTTTGTAATGATATGTTAATCATTTAGAAATGGTTCAGTCTGAAGAAGGGTCCCGATCCAAAACATCACACATCCTTTTTCTCCAGAAATGCTGCCTGATCCGCTGAGTTACTCCAGCACTTTAGACAATAGACAACAGGTGCAGTAGGAGGCCATTCGGCCCTTCGAGTCAGCACCGCCATTCAATGTGATCATGGCCGATCATACCCAATCAGTACCCCGTTCCTGCCTTCACCACATATCCCCTAACTCCGCTATCTTTAAGAGCCCCATCTAGCTCTCGCTTGAAACACTCTATGTGTTCATCTTCTGTATAAACCAGCATCTGCAATTCCTTTCTACACTAACATTGTTAATTATTTACACAACTACATTCATGAGGATAGCTACTGTAAGGAAGTAACAATTTGGGTCAGCAATGGGTTTTGGTCAGCAATTGTTGTTCATGTACATGGTTAGGACCACCTGAAGCATACATTATTTACAATACAGCTGTAACGTCGACCAACGACGCTAATATTTAACAAAGACACTCACCTTAAACAAGGCCCCATAGGATTTGACGACCATTCCCTTTAGTTTGGCGATCGCTTTCTCTGGAGAAAGGACATCAGAGTTTTCACGTGGCTTTGTCTTGTCTTCAACACCCTCAATGGCTCGCAAGAAATGAGAATATGAAAACTTGCTGTTGTGCAATGGGATTTCCAACCTGAGTCAGGGTGATGGAAATATGGAGGATGGGATGGCAGGGAGGAGAAAGGGCAATTTTAAAACAAGTTCAGTGGTAATTCAGCACAAGGATTAATAAATATAGATTTCAAAAGATGTTTCCAACTTTTGATAAGTATATTTTTTTTAAATGGACTTGAACTTCAATATATCAGGGGCAGAATGGTGGTGCTGCTGTAGAGTTGCTGCCTTACAGCACCAGAGACCTGGGATTGATCCTGACTACGGGTGTTGTCTGTATGGAGTTTGTACAGTCTCCTCGTGACCGCGTTGGTTTCCCCGCTCCAAAGCCGGGGGGGGGGGGGGGGGGATTTGTAGCGTTGTCACCGCCCTTTATTGCTGACTATTTGCATACCTTGAGATGCAAGCAAAGAATCTCACATGTGACAATAAAGTATTCAATTCAATTTTGTTGATCATATTCTTTATTTCACATCACCATTCCACACTGTGGGTCCCAATATCAAATGCTATTAGTTGATTATAAAGTGACCGCCAAGAAACTGGTTTCAACTTCATACTAACCTTTTTTAGAAGCATAGAAACAAGCCCCTCGGCCCACCGAGTCCACTCTGACCATCAATTAACTGTTCAGGCTAGTTCCATGTTATTCCACTTTCTAATCCACTCCCTACAAACTAGGGGCAATTTACAGAGGGTCAATTAATCTCCATGCCTGCACATCTTTGGGACATGGGCAGAAAACGGGGCATCTGGGGAAAACCCACAGGGTGACGGGGAGAATGAGCAAACTCACGGACACACATTCTCCATGTGTGAATGTGAGAATCGCATCCACACTGACCGATGAGTGCGATTCAGTGTGGAGCACCTGAGAGCACAGGATCAAACCTGGGTCTCTGGCGCTGTGAGGCAGCAAGCACTACCAGCTGCACCATTGTGGCATCCTACAATGAAACCTCTTCTGTGAAGACTGGCTCTCCAGATAGGTTCACCTAATTCACAAACAGCAATATGATAAAGATCTAAAAGGGTGATCTGATAGGGGTGTATAAATCATGAGAGGAATAGACAGATGCACTGGGTAGATGCACTTGATCTTGCCCAGAGTAGGTCATTTGAGGACCAGAGGACATAGGTTTAAGATGAAGGGGAAAAGATTTAATAGGAATCTGAGGGGTAACTTTTTCATACAAAGGGTGGTGGGTGTATGGAACGAGCTGCGAGAGGAGGTAGTGGAGGCAGGGACTATCCCAATGTTTAAGAAACAGTTCGACAGGTACATGGATAGGACAGATTTGGAGGGATATAGGGTGGTGGAACTAATGTAGTTGGGCAAGTTTGGTCGAAGAGCCTGTTTCCATGCTCTATGACTCTATCTGCCGTATGCAAGAGTTGCATTAGGTTCTTATCAGCTGCTTTATGCCCATACCTGACTAGGAGGTGCCTAAGCTGATCTTGTCCCAGTTGGTAGTTGTGGTCCTTCAGCACACTCTGAAAATCATTTATTGTAATGCAGCCATCATTACATTTGTCAAGTTTAGAAAAGATCTCAATGAAGCCTTTGTGGTGATCCCTGAACTTAGCTCTAGGAGATCAAACAGAAAAGAAAAATTGGGTTAATATATCACAATCAGGCTCCATAATTATTAATTTTGTCAGTAGTAATACACAGTTAATAACATGTTGCCATCATTAGTTAAATAGTACTGAAATAAAAGTACCAATATGTTATGATCCATTAATGATAAAGAAGGAAATGTACCACCATTAATTGAACAAGCCCATTTGCACCCCCCATTTTCTAGCCTTATGAGCTTAACAACCTTTGAAGCAGAAACCAAAGTATCCACCTAGTCTTGAGCCTGGGAGCTAAGTTCACAGCCACATCCTCTTGCTTCTCATCCAATTTTCCTTTTGAACTATATCATTTGATAGTGATCTAAAATCTGATAATCACCTCAACAATTGTTTATCTACAGCTTTCTGAGATGTAGGATGTAAAAGATTTCCAATTTTCTGAGAAAATATTTCATTCCCATCCCTTTCCTAAATGGGCGGTCTCCTTATCTGTAGACTACTCCAACCCCAGTTAACTTTGTATCCAAAGGAGAGGGCTTCATATGTTTGTCCTTTCAATCTTTAGTTTAGTTTAGATTAGAGATACAGAGCGGAAACAGGCCCTTCAGCCCAGCGAGTCTGCACCACCCAGTGATCCCCACACATTAACCCTACCATGCACACACTGGGGGCAATGTTACATCAATACCAAGCCAATTGACCTACAAACATGTATGTCTTTGGACTGTGCGAAGAAACCAAAGATCTCAGAGAAAACTAACGCAGGTCACGGGGAGAACGTACAAATTCCATACAGACAAGCAGCCATAGTCAGGATCGAACCCGGGTCTCTGGCGCTGTAAGGCAGTAGCTCTGCTGCTATGACACCATGCTGCCCTATCTCTTATAAATTTCCTAAATTCCAGTGAGCACAGGAATAACCTGGTTCAATTTCTCCTCATTCAACAAACCCTTGATCCAACTGTTCAATCAGACACGGTTTCCTGGGTGAGTAAATAAACTATTACAAACAGAACCAAAAGGTCTAGATGTATTCTCACAAATTCCATGTAAAGCTGCAGCAGGTGAAGAAAGTACAAGTGTTAAATAAAATTCAATTCCACAGAAGTACGAGGTTATGCATTTAGGGAGGGGGCAAGTACATGGTTACCAGATACCTGAAGGTGGTACAGCAGGTTTACAAAGTGCTGGACTAACTCGATGGGTGAGGCAGCATCTCTGGAGAACATGGATAAGGTAGTGTTTCGGGTTGGGACTATTCTACTGATCATGTTCTCCAGAGATACTGCCAGTTACTCCAGTACTTTGTGTCTTTTATTAATATAAGTGATTAACAGATTCCAAAGGCGTACAGGTGTGTAGGTAAATTGGCTTGGTAAAATTGTAAATTGTCCCTAGTGTGTGTAGGATAATGTTAGTGTGCGGGGATCGCTGGTCAGCGCGGACTTGGTGGGCTGAAGGGCCTGTTTCCACGCTGTATCTCTAAACTAAAGTACAACCAAGGAAATTCAGACAGTAATTTCCTTCTAATTAAGACTAAGAATAGTGGAGTTAAAGAGGCAGTAACCCAGTACATCTTCAAAAAGTCCCTGAATAAACATTTAATGTGACAAGAACAACAAAACTAGTCTTCAAACTGGAAAAAATATATATTTTTAATGGGTGAATGGCTTCATTCTGCAGCATAAACTTTGAGGTTTTGAACATAATGTGAGGAGAGCAATAAATGTTCTTTGGCAACAATACCTATATCTCGTGAATGAATGAAAAAGAAAACTGCTCTTTCAAACCACCATTGAGATATAAATAGCAACTTGATGGTTTGAATGCTTGTTTTATGGAGCCACAGCTAATTCCAGGCTTCACACCCAGAGATGGACATGCACATTTGAAACATAATCCCACTATACTTTGAGATTCCTTGAAAAGATTCTGAATGATACAAAATTATCTCCATTTTAAAGAAGTAGACAAAAATGCTGGAGAAACACAGCGGGTGAGGCAGCGTCTATGGAGAAAAGGAGTGGGCGAAGAATCTGGTCGAGACCCTTCTTCAGACATTCTTCTCCATTTTAAAGAAGGCTCATTGATATTTGATCTTAGAAAAATTATGCATCGATATTTGTTTTCAACTGATTAAACTGCCAACAGAAGAGTGATAAGGAAATAGTTTCTCTAACAATCAGTCATCCATTCAATGGCAACAACAATATAACCCCCCCGATCCAGATATACCGCCTACTCCAACACCATCAAGTTTACAATTCCATCCTCCATACACTATCCGACAATTCATTTCTCTTTTTCCATCCGCCTTCATTCAAACATTCGCTCTACCATTCCTTTCAGTTCATTTTGATATTTACCCTATTTCTTATTTCAGATTAGTTTATTTCAATTTCAGTTTAGTTCATTGTCGCATGTACCGAGGTACAGTGAAAAGCTCTTGTTGCGTGTTAATTTAATGCTGGATGTCTTTTACTATCTGCCTACTTACATATCTGCATCCTCACACCCCATATGTACCACCTCTTTACTTTTACTGGGAGACCCCTTCTCTGTCTCTCCCACCAACACAACTAACAAATTCTGCTCCCCCCCCCCCCCCCAAATCCTCCCTTTGTTTCTTTTCTAGTTTTCCTC
>CM075979.1:84097181-84182124 GCA_038087875.1 Malacoraja senta
GGATTAACAGAATGGTGAACAGTCCGTACCTTTTCATTACTCTCGGCAGATACTGGTGTTTTACAGCTCTGTGCACTGGAAGACCTGCTCGCACTTGGCGGCTTTGTCGGAGAAGCTGCTCGGCTAGTCTTTACCTCCAGGGCCTCCTGTCCACTGAATTGCTTCAGAAACTTGTGGTATTCGAGATTCCCATAATCGTTGACTGGCAAATGGTTCCAGAGGTTTTCAAACTGCAGGAAGGGTGACAGCCGAACAACAAAACGCTCAAATTATATTCAACTTTGTCTTTCCCCCCCTCATCAAATGCAATGTGTATTTGGAGATCTGGAAGTTCAAAATTAATCAACGTTTAACTCCGTTCTCAAGCTGACTTGATGTTAAATGTGCAAATAAGTGCAAACAATACCATTTCCATACCATTTGTCTTTTCTTATTAATGGCTAAAGAAACATGTATTCAACCTTCAGTTTATTTCTACAGTATTAATTCCCATAATTCTGAAAAACAACATTTGCCCAAACTATAATTGCCAAATGATGGTTGACACTGCGATACAATTTTTGAGGAGATGGGTCTGTGTTGATATTTTTCTAATTGCCCATTCATCACTCGGGATTTTGAATTTCTGCGTAGTTTCACTTAGAGATCACTGTACAGTTCTTTTTTTGTACTAACTAATGGGACTGGACTTACAAAGAAAAGCTCAGTCACCTGAGTTGTGGAGACTGAGCTCTGAAGCAAGTCCAATATGATCATTTTCTTGAGGTGGAAATGGTTTTCTGCTCTTTCTGGGTCTGTTTCATTGTTATCTAAGTGCCCCCCTATTCAATGCAGGGATTGATCTCAGTCTGCAGTACAATGCAACGGTTGATTACTCTTTGCCTGGGAAGAAATGATCAACCATCGGAGTTAAAAAGCCATCTCATATTTCACTAATTAAATTAAAGGTATAGCAATCAAAAGCCAAGAAGCGGAAAAAAACTTTTAATCCTCTTCATTTTAAGTTCTTTAGTGAGAGGGTGGCCAGAGCCTCAGAATAAAAGGACGTACCTGTAGAAAGGAGATAAGGAGGAATTTCTTTAGTCAGAGGGTGGGGAATCTGTGGAATTCATTGCCACAGACGGCTGTGGAGGCCAAATCAATGGATATTTTAAGGCAGAGATTTCCCGATTTTTGATTAGTACGGGTGTCAGGGGTTATAGGGAGAAGGCTGGAGAATGTGGTTGAGAGGGAAAGTTAGATCAGCCATGATAGAATGGCGGAGTCGACCTGATGGGCTAAATGGCTTTATTCTGCTCCTGTCACATGATTAATGCAAATCGTTATTCAAATATTGCAACTATTGGTATTATTTTATTAAAATTGTTCAATTCAAAAATCCACAGCAAGGAATTATAATTTTAATTTCCACAGAACTTACCTGCTCATCTGAGAGACTCATGAAATGCTTGGAAAATATTTCTTTGAAGTTCTTTTTGGAAATAACTTTTATATTTGCATAGTCGGTGTCTTCAAACTCTTGAGTGACAACATAGAGACATTTGTTGACAACCTCCCGAATATGGGACATAATATCGGCCATTGATAACTGCGGCGATAATTTTGGTCTAGCGGTATGATTTTCTCTATCTGGTACTTCTGCAGCCTGAAATACAAAATTACATTTTGTTAATAACTATACCACAGACAACACAAGTGGACTACAGCAGTGCAAGTAGGTGGTTTACTACCACATCCACAGTAATCAAGGGTGGATGACAAATGCTGCACATGTGCGAGCTTGGTTTCAACCTGATGGCAATTTAACAGTTGATATAGGCATTGGAGCCACTAGAAAAATGGAAAGACAGCAATCTAGAATAAACGAGAAAAAAAACAACAGCTGGGCTAAGTTTGGCCCAGCTAGTTGTTCATTAGTGAAGGACAAGGTCACTTCAGGGGCGGCACGGTGGTGCAGCGGTAGAGTTGTTGCCTTACAGCACCAGAGACCCAGGTTCGATCCTGACTATGGGTGCTTTCGGTATGGAGTTTTTACGTTCTCCCGTGACCTGCGTGGGTTTTCTACGGGTGCTCAGGTTTCCTCCCACATTCCAAAGACGTACAGATTTGTAGTTTAATTGGCTTGGTATAATTGTAAATTGTCCCTAGTGTGTGTGTAAGGGTGGATTGCTGGTTGGTGCGGCCTCAGTGGGCCGAGGGGCCTGTTTCCGCGCTGTATCTCCAAATTAAAAACTAAACTTCTGCTTGTTCCCGACATTAGGACAGGTACATGGATAGAAAGGTTTCAGAAGGCTATGGGCCAAACGCAGCTCAGTGGAACTAGTTCAGGTAGACAACTTGGTTGACATGGACAAGTTGGGCCAAAGAGCCCGTTTCCATGCTGCACATCTCAGCTTTAAAAAAATTCAAAACCTTCAATATACTGACCTGGCCAGTGAAATTCCTCGTATGTTGCAAAACATACTTGGCGAATAAAATCTAATTCTGATTCTGATTCTGATTCTGATTGATACTTCTAAATTAAAAACGTTCCAGGCCCCACCAGAAAAATGTAAAAATAGATGCTGTTTGTAGCAATGGTGCTCCTCAATAGTATTGTCAGTATTGTAAAGGCAACATTAAGGTAACAGCACAACCCCCAAAACCAAGATGCAACTGGAATCCAGGGCAAGATGTAAGAGACCAGTTTGCCAATAGTGGCTGTAATGTTGTTGTATGTTTTTCAATTCAATTCAGTTTCAGTTTAGGTTATTGTCACATGTACCGAGGTATAGTGAAAGGCTTTTGTTGCGTGCTATCCAGTCAGCGGAAAGACAATACATGATTACAATCGAGCCATTTACAGTGTGCAGATACATAAGGGAATAACATTTAGTGGAAGGTAAAGCCAGCAAAGTCCGATCAAGGATAGTCCGAGGGTCACCAGAGAGGTAGTTCAGCACTGCTCTCTGGTTGATGGTTCAGTTGCCTATATGCCCTGTTGTAAATAATCACTTTAGAATTAAAAACACATACTCACCATTGTGATATCTTGTGGAAGAGGATACCTTTCTTATTTTGTTTCTATTTAAAATATATTGATGTATTTTATAAAAGTAGTGAGAAAACTTCACTCATCCACACAAATACACAATATTTAATGCGAACAGCTCTATGACAATTACATTGGATGAATAAAGAAATCAGTTAGAAGGTGCATTCTGGAATGTGATGTGCTGGAATCTGGTCAGGATTTAAAACATTCTACGATTGTTTATCTCAAATGTGCACTCGGCAGAAGTGAAGAACTGCAGGTGCTGCCTTACAAAAAAGTGCTGGAGGAACTCGGCGTGTTAGGCCTGGTAGATACTGGTAGCATAGATGGTGAGAGCAGGTATTGAGGGGGGTTCTTCTGGGACGCCAGAACTAACTTGAGTCTTGCCGAGGTGTCATGGGCCTAACTCAATGAAACATCAGTGAAGGGGAGGTGCCCACTTGATAATCCCAATGATATACTTGCATCTACATGATGTTTATAAAAGAAGTACTTGTTAACATGCAGGTAGCTGATTATTGCATATGGAGTTTGTTATTGCCCTTAGCATGAGTTTGTATAATCAGTTTAGATACTACTTTGGCTTTGGGCTTGGTATTCTTGGTTAAGCGCTTTAGTTTAGTTTAGAGATACAGTGCGGGAACAGGCCATTCGGTCCATCGAGTCCGCATCGACCAGTGATCCCCGCACATTAACATTATCTTACAGAGTCCAGGGACAATTTACATTCATACCAAGCCAAATAACCTACAAACCTGTACGTCTTTGGAGTGTGGGAGGAAACCGAATATCTCGGAGAAACCCCCCGTAGTCACGGGGAGAACGTACAAACTCTGTACAGACAGCACCCGTGGTCGGGATCGACCCGGGTCTCTGGCACTGCTAGCGTTGTAAGGCAGCAACTCTACCGCTATACCACCATGCCACCCAAGTAGCCCAAGGAGTCCTCAACGGTGACTCCAATCCCCATAACGAATTATAGCATCAGGGCAAACAGGGGCAAGGATACCTCCTCTTCACAATCTTCCATTCATTTCTCCTAAGTGCCATTTATATCTCTCCCCTGGCTCCCTATTTCCCCTGGCATTCAGTCTGAAGAAGGGTCTTGACCTGAAACGTCACCTATTCCTTTTCTCCAGAGATGCTGCCTGACCCGCTGAGTTACTCCATCCTTTAGTGTCTGTCTGAGGCTAATAATGCTGACCTTGTAGTTGTATACGGTGCAGGTCTGCAGGAAGTCAAGCCAGTCCACCATGTGGTCAGTGTTTGATTTCAATTTGCTGAGGAGGTAGTTGAACTCCCGGTCTGTCATTCTGAAGCATACGTTATTGAGCACCTGGCGGAAGGCCAAGGTGTTGATCTTTCCACTTCCATGTTTATCAAACGATTTGAAGCCCTGAAGAAACAAAACACCAAAAAGATCAAAGATTAACGCCGCACACAAAATATTAATAAACCACAAAACTGTCTTCAAATCTTGGCTATACCATTTTGAAGGCTTCTTCGTCAATGGGATTTCTTGCATAAGGTCAAATACGTGTGTCAGGGGTTATGGGGAGATGGCAGGAGAATGGGGTTAGGAGGGAGAGATAGATCGGCCATGATTGAATGGCGGTGTAGACCTGATGGTTCGAATGGCCTAATTCTGCTCCTATCACATGAAAAGTGAAGGTGTCCATATTGAAATTTATTAAAATACAGGATTTGGAGCAGGTGATTTAGTTTTTTGAAGCCTTTTTAGCAAGGAACAGGAAAAACTATGATTAGAATAACCTTTCTCAGCAGCAGTTGCTTTCATAGCTCTGTTCATTATATTATGGAGATTAGTAGGTTCTTACAATACCAACGATTTAGTTTAGAGTGTGTGTGTGTAAAATGTTGTAGAGACTGGAAGAATCAAGTATGTGTGGCTGCCTCTCACCTCCCATAGAGTCATAGAGTGATACAGCGTGGAAACAGGCCCTTCGGCCCAACTTGCCCACACCAGCCAACGAGTCCCACCTGCCTGCTTTTTTTCCATATCCCTCCAAACCTGTCCTATCAATGTGCCTGTCTAGCTGTTTCTTAAATGTTTGGATAATACCAGCCTTAACTACCTCCTCTGGCAGCTTGTTCCATACACCCACCACCCTTTGTGTGAAAAAGTTACCCCTCAGATTCCTATTAAATCTTTTCCCCTCCACCTTAAACCTATGTCCTCTGGTCCTCGATTCACCTACTCTGGGCAAGAGACTCTATGCATCTACCCAATCTATTCCTCTCATGATTTTGTACACCTCTATAAGATCACCCCTCATCCTCCTGTGCTCCAAGGAATAGAGTCCCAGTCTACTCAGCCCCTGCCTATAGCTCAGACCCTCTAGTCCTGCCAACATCCTTGTAAATCTTCTCTGTACCCTTTCCAGCTTGACAACTTGTTCAAGCTTCTAGTCATCTAGAAAACTAGGGAGGTGAGAGATGTGGAGTTTGCTGTTTCTCTACAGAAGAAAAAACAAATGGAAATTATCAAGAAACAATAATTCTGCATGTAAGTTGAGTACACACTGGAGATTAGATGCATACCATTTGTAGGGAGGCATCAACCCACACTGAATAGTGATAGTAATTTTTTTTTGTGCATTTTAATTAACAACTATGTTTTAATTAATGGGTGTAGACAAAATTTATGCTTTGTAATGATATGTTAATCATTTAGAAATGGTTCAGTCTGAAGAAGGGTCCCGATCCAAAACATCACACATCCTTTTTCTCCAGAAATGCTGCCTGATCCGCTGAGTTACTCCAGCACTTTAGACAATAGACAACAGGTGCAGTAGGAGGCCATTCGGCCCTTCGAGTCAGCACCGCCATTCAATGTGATCATGGCCGATCATACCCAATCAGTACCCCGTTCCTGCCTTCACCACATATCCCCTAACTCCGCTATCTTTAAGAGCCCCATCTAGCTCTCGCTTGAAACACTCTATGTGTTCATCTTCTGTATAAACCAGCATCTGCAATTCCTTTCTACACTAACATTGTTAATTATTTACACAACTACATTCATGAGGATAGCTACTGTAAGGAAGTAACAATTTGGGTCAGCAATGGGTTTTGGTCAGCAATTGTTGTTCATGTACATGGTTAGGACCACCTGAAGCATACATTATTTACAATACAGCTGTAACGTCGACCAACGACGCTAATATTTAACAAAGACACTCACCTTAAACAAGGCCCCATAGGATTTGACGACCATTCCCTTTAGTTTGGCGATCGCTTTCTCTGGAGAAAGGACATCAGAGTTTTCACGTGGCTTTGTCTTGTCTTCAACACCCTCAATGGCTCGCAAGAAATGAGAATATGAAAACTTGCTGTTGTGCAATGGGATTTCCAACCTGAGTCAGGGTGATGGAAATATGGAGGATGGGATGGCAGGGAGGAGAAAGGGCAATTTTAAAACAAGTTCAGTGGTAATTCAGCACAAGGATTAATAAATATAGATTTCAAAAGATGTTTCCAACTTTTGATAAGTATATTTTTTTTAAATGGACTTGAACTTCAATATATCAGGGGCAGAATGGTGGTGCTGCTGTAGAGTTGCTGCCTTACAGCACCAGAGACCTGGGATTGATCCTGACTACGGGTGTTGTCTGTATGGAGTTTGTACAGTCTCCTCGTGACCGCGTTGGTTTCCCCGCTCCAAAGCCGGGGGGGGGGGGGGGGGGATTTGTAGCGTTGTCACCGCCCTTTATTGCTGACTATTTGCATACCTTGAGATGCAAGCAAAGAATCTCACATGTGACAATAAAGTATTCAATTCAATTTTGTTGATCATATTCTTTATTTCACATCACCATTCCACACTGTGGGTCCCAATATCAAATGCTATTAGTTGATTATAAAGTGACCGCCAAGAAACTGGTTTCAACTTCATACTAACCTTTTTTAGAAGCATAGAAACAAGCCCCTCGGCCCACCGAGTCCACTCTGACCATCAATTAACTGTTCAGGCTAGTTCCATGTTATTCCACTTTCTAATCCACTCCCTACAAACTAGGGGCAATTTACAGAGGGTCAATTAATCTCCATGCCTGCACATCTTTGGGACATGGGCAGAAAACGGGGCATCTGGGGAAAACCCACAGGGTGACGGGGAGAATGAGCAAACTCACGGACACACATTCTCCATGTGTGAATGTGAGAATCGCATCCACACTGACCGATGAGTGCGATTCAGTGTGGAGCACCTGAGAGCACAGGATCAAACCTGGGTCTCTGGCGCTGTGAGGCAGCAAGCACTACCAGCTGCACCATTGTGGCATCCTACAATGAAACCTCTTCTGTGAAGACTGGCTCTCCAGATAGGTTCACCTAATTCACAAACAGCAATATGATAAAGATCTAAAAGGGTGATCTGATAGGGGTGTATAAATCATGAGAGGAATAGACAGATGCACTGGGTAGATGCACTTGATCTTGCCCAGAGTAGGTCATTTGAGGACCAGAGGACATAGGTTTAAGATGAAGGGGAAAAGATTTAATAGGAATCTGAGGGGTAACTTTTTCATACAAAGGGTGGTGGGTGTATGGAACGAGCTGCGAGAGGAGGTAGTGGAGGCAGGGACTATCCCAATGTTTAAGAAACAGTTCGACAGGTACATGGATAGGACAGATTTGGAGGGATATAGGGTGGTGGAACTAATGTAGTTGGGCAAGTTTGGTCGAAGAGCCTGTTTCCATGCTCTATGACTCTATCTGCCGTATGCAAGAGTTGCATTAGGTTCTTATCAGCTGCTTTATGCCCATACCTGACTAGGAGGTGCCTAAGCTGATCTTGTCCCAGTTGGTAGTTGTGGTCCTTCAGCACACTCTGAAAATCATTTATTGTAATGCAGCCATCATTACATTTGTCAAGTTTAGAAAAGATCTCAATGAAGCCTTTGTGGTGATCCCTGAACTTAGCTCTAGGAGATCAAACAGAAAAGAAAAATTGGGTTAATATATCACAATCAGGCTCCATAATTATTAATTTTGTCAGTAGTAATACACAGTTAATAACATGTTGCCATCATTAGTTAAATAGTACTGAAATAAAAGTACCAATATGTTATGATCCATTAATGATAAAGAAGGAAATGTACCACCATTAATTGAACAAGCCCATTTGCACCCCCCATTTTCTAGCCTTATGAGCTTAACAACCTTTGAAGCAGAAACCAAAGTATCCACCTAGTCTTGAGCCTGGGAGCTAAGTTCACAGCCACATCCTCTTGCTTCTCATCCAATTTTCCTTTTGAACTATATCATTTGATAGTGATCTAAAATCTGATAATCACCTCAACAATTGTTTATCTACAGCTTTCTGAGATGTAGGATGTAAAAGATTTCCAATTTTCTGAGAAAATATTTCATTCCCATCCCTTTCCTAAATGGGCGGTCTCCTTATCTGTAGACTACTCCAACCCCAGTTAACTTTGTATCCAAAGGAGAGGGCTTCATATGTTTGTCCTTTCAATCTTTAGTTTAGTTTAGATTAGAGATACAGAGCGGAAACAGGCCCTTCAGCCCAGCGAGTCTGCACCACCCAGTGATCCCCACACATTAACCCTACCATGCACACACTGGGGGCAATGTTACATCAATACCAAGCCAATTGACCTACAAACATGTATGTCTTTGGACTGTGCGAAGAAACCAAAGATCTCAGAGAAAACTAACGCAGGTCACGGGGAGAACGTACAAATTCCATACAGACAAGCAGCCATAGTCAGGATCGAACCCGGGTCTCTGGCGCTGTAAGGCAGTAGCTCTGCTGCTATGACACCATGCTGCCCTATCTCTTATAAATTTCCTAAATTCCAGTGAGCACAGGAATAACCTGGTTCAATTTCTCCTCATTCAACAAACCCTTGATCCAACTGTTCAATCAGACACGGTTTCCTGGGTGAGTAAATAAACTATTACAAACAGAACCAAAAGGTCTAGATGTATTCTCACAAATTCCATGTAAAGCTGCAGCAGGTGAAGAAAGTACAAGTGTTAAATAAAATTCAATTCCACAGAAGTACGAGGTTATGCATTTAGGGAGGGGGCAAGTACATGGTTACCAGATACCTGAAGGTGGTACAGCAGGTTTACAAAGTGCTGGACTAACTCGATGGGTGAGGCAGCATCTCTGGAGAACATGGATAAGGTAGTGTTTCGGGTTGGGACTATTCTACTGATCATGTTCTCCAGAGATACTGCCAGTTACTCCAGTACTTTGTGTCTTTTATTAATATAAGTGATTAACAGATTCCAAAGGCGTACAGGTGTGTAGGTAAATTGGCTTGGTAAAATTGTAAATTGTCCCTAGTGTGTGTAGGATAATGTTAGTGTGCGGGGATCGCTGGTCAGCGCGGACTTGGTGGGCTGAAGGGCCTGTTTCCACGCTGTATCTCTAAACTAAAGTACAACCAAGGAAATTCAGACAGTAATTTCCTTCTAATTAAGACTAAGAATAGTGGAGTTAAAGAGGCAGTAACCCAGTACATCTTCAAAAAGTCCCTGAATAAACATTTAATGTGACAAGAACAACAAAACTAGTCTTCAAACTGGAAAAAATATATATTTTTAATGGGTGAATGGCTTCATTCTGCAGCATAAACTTTGAGGTTTTGAACATAATGTGAGGAGAGCAATAAATGTTCTTTGGCAACAATACCTATATCTCGTGAATGAATGAAAAAGAAAACTGCTCTTTCAAACCACCATTGAGATATAAATAGCAACTTGATGGTTTGAATGCTTGTTTTATGGAGCCACAGCTAATTCCAGGCTTCACACCCAGAGATGGACATGCACATTTGAAACATAATCCCACTATACTTTGAGATTCCTTGAAAAGATTCTGAATGATACAAAATTATCTCCATTTTAAAGAAGTAGACAAAAATGCTGGAGAAACACAGCGGGTGAGGCAGCGTCTATGGAGAAAAGGAGTGGGCGAAGAATCTGGTCGAGACCCTTCTTCAGACATTCTTCTCCATTTTAAAGAAGGCTCATTGATATTTGATCTTAGAAAAATTATGCATCGATATTTGTTTTCAACTGATTAAACTGCCAACAGAAGAGTGATAAGGAAATAGTTTCTCTAACAATCAGTCATCCATTCAATGGCAACAACAATATAACCCCCCCGATCCAGATATACCGCCTACTCCAACACCATCAAGTTTACAATTCCATCCTCCATACACTATCCGACAATTCATTTCTCTTTTTCCATCCGCCTTCATTCAAACATTCGCTCTACCATTCCTTTCAGTTCATTTTGATATTTACCCTATTTCTTATTTCAGATTAGTTTATTTCAATTTCAGTTTAGTTCATTGTCGCATGTACCGAGGTACAGTGAAAAGCTCTTGTTGCGTGTTAATTTAATGCTGGATGTCTTTTACTATCTGCCTACTTACATATCTGCATCCTCACACCCCATATGTACCACCTCTTTACTTTTACTGGGAGACCCCTTCTCTGTCTCTCCCACCAACACAACTAACAAATTCTGCTCCCCCCCCCCCCCCCAAATCCTCCCTTTGTTTCTTTTCTAGTTTTCCTCTTATTCTCTACAGCATTGTTCCCTTACCTGATGATCCACTGCACATTTTCAAACTGTATTTTTGACAAGAGATTCTCTTCAACTACACAAGAAATCACTTAGCAGCAGCTGGATGTAGAAAGCAGTGCTGGTGGCAGGTCAAGGCAGGGAGGGAAGCAAACCTGTGCAGGTATAATCCACCAGCATCTTCAAATTATGAAGAGAAGATGGATGAACCCCCATTGAAATGTCAACCTGATACGTGGTATCTCTGAATAGAGGGAGATAATGGAACTCAAGTCTGAAGAAGGGTCTCAACCCAAAATGTCCGATGCCTTTTCTCCAGAGATGCTGCCTGACCTGCTGAGGTACTCCAGCGTTTTGTGTCTAATCACTTAACTTGCTGTTTCCAGCATTTCCTGATTTCATTTTAGATTTCCAACTCCGGCATCATTTTCGTTCCTTTTTGCTTTAAAGTCTGTTCACTTATCTGCACAATCTTGGACATTGTTTTGTCCAGAGTGGCAATGATAGGCGTCATACAACCAAGTGGACTGACATTCCACATGCAAGTGAGTTTAGCTTTGTCACTCATTGTAACTTCTTTAATTTGAACAATTCTACTTACTTGAGCTGTTTTTTTAACTCATGAATATCAAATTTGCCTGTCTGAACTTTCTGTTTTTGCGTGCTGTCCGCGTGGACCGGATGTTGTTCATTGGACTCGTCCATCGAGTTGATTTTGGTCTCTGGAGCAACTTGTTTTTTGTCTATCTGAAAGTGTGATCCAAACCTACTCCTCAGCTTCTGGAGGAACTCAAAGTAAGTCATATACCCTTTATTATCTGGATCATACCTGCAGGGAACAAAAAAAACATGCAAAAGGAAATTAAAATAAGTCTATGGGAGAAAAAGAAACAGAAAGAGTGTTTCTCATCCCCCTCCCCAGATATGCCAACTGTTCTCTCGTTCAATGTAGTATTCTTTGATGTTTGGTCACTGCTTCAATGTACGACACACAATAATCTTCCCCAAACAGTAGTAAAGATCCAAAGGTTTTTTTTGTAGTGATTTTGATTGTGGGATAAATATTGGTAAGCACAATGTGGATAAACCTCCTATTCACAATAGATTCCTGGTATTATTGCATGCACCCGAGAGAGAAGAAAAAGCCTCAATTTAATAGTTGAAAGGAAGTACCTCCAATGTCAGAGATGTCCCTCTCGGCTGAATCAGATTTTAATCTCAAGGGTTTGCAATAAAACACAAATTCTACCAAATCTGCAACAGTTGTCCACTGCTCTAATGCTTCTCTATTTGTTGTGTGCGCTGTGGTTCACTAATAAAAGTCAGGCACGCCAATAGTTCTGTGGATCAGAAAGTAGGTATTGACTACTTGATCTGAAGAATGAAACTTTGAGGATGAATATCTGCAGAAATCCTTTCTCTTGGTTCCCAAAACATTAGGGGCCAAAAATGCTCATATTATTTTGACATTTTTTTCTGGAACTTCTGCTGAAGGTACCCTGCACAAGCAAGACAACATGAACGATTCCTCACAGTTCAATTTTTCAGCAGCCAGTTCACTTATTTCCCTTTGCTCAGTGGTATGTCAAGTAAAATATGTTTGTGTTTACATTTTGTCACGATTTATCGTGCAGTACACGAACTGAGTCAACATGATAAATGAATGTAGGGATCTTCTGCCAATCCCTTTAAAGTGTGTTGGCCCTGTTGGACCTTGACGTTGCTTAAAGTATGGATAAATTATGAACAAAAGTCACAGCCAATTAATCACAATCATTGTGAGAAAATCCCAGCCACGATATAATGCAACTTCAGGAGAGGGAAGATAGATACAATAAGCTGGAGTAACTCAGCGGGACAGGCAGCATCTCTGGAGTGAAGGAATGGGTGACGTTTCGGGTCGAGACCCTTCTTTAGACTAGTCAGGGGAAAGGGAAACGAGAGATATAGACGATGAAATACACGTCAGCACACGATGTGCGCTGGCAAACAAATTTATACAGGATGCTGTGCGAGCTCACACAAACACAGATTTTGTAGTTGATTGAAGAAAAGACAAGCATTATTTTAAGATAATGCTTATAAAATGTATTTTTGTGCAAAAATAGTCTTGTAACTTTATGTCTTTTGGTAGGTACTTGTGAGTAATTTTGATTTATGCTCACATTAACAACCCTTTAATTAAACTTTTAACCTGAGTAATGAAGAGGATTAGGATGCTCTTCTCTAATCCAAGGTCAGAACTGGATCTAATTACATATCCAATTACAAATCCAATCTAATTACATATAGTGCACAACTTTGTTGCTGCTTCCTTGAAATTTGAACTAAAACACATTGAAGCTGGAGTAGAGAGACCTTTACTCTCTTATTCTTTAGTTACTCATGCTACACTTGATCTTGAAATAATTAATACTGATAGTGCAGCATATCTGATATTACTCTGCTTTGCACCCAAGATTATGATTTCAAATTTATCATTATACAGCTACGTTCATTTGAATCCATATTTTAGTATTATTAATTAATAGTACTATAGAAAATGTGGTGTCCATCCCCCGACGTGAAACGTCACCTATTCATGCTCTCCAGAGATGCTGTCTGACCCACTGAGTTACTCCAACACGTTGTCTTATTTTTGTAAACCAGCATCTGCAGTTCCTTGTGTCTACATTAAGTTTTAACAAGAAATTATCAATTGGGTAACACCTTTAATATAAAGTAAACATTCCAAGATAATTCACAGGGACATAATCATGGATGTATAAGGAGGAACCACTCTTCCCATGTCTCTTGACTTGAAGATTAACTTTATGGAATGTCATTGGCTCTGAGGGGTAACTTGTTCACACAAAGGATGGTGGGTGTATGAAACGAGCTGCCAGAAGAGGTAGTTGTGGAGGTACTATCCCAACGTTTAAGAAACAGTTAGACAAATACATGGATAGGACAGGTTTGGAGGGATATGGGACATGTCGGTCGGTGCTTCCACGTTCTATGGCGCCATGATAGCGTGAGATGGGGAATAGATGATAAAATAAGTTATAAAAAGGGTATTCCAGTGCACAAAGACAAGACAGTTGCAGGTACAAACATTCATGGGGCCAAAAATCTGAATTCCGTGACCCAAATATGATTTAAGATTAATTAGTTGCAAGGCGGGAAATAATATCAGCAAGCTCAGGAAAGTCTGTAGCACCTCTGGGCTCCGGGCTAATCTTTGTCCAGCATTTGAATTGATATTATAACCTAGTAAGGAGAGAGGAGAGGGATTGGTAGTGGGAACAAGAAAATGATCAACGTCCTTGCTCCTTATAACATCATACACAGCTAAGCAAACGGACATGGATGTCACGTGGGGGACAATCTGGGCTACATTGCAATTCTCATACAGTTGAATAACTTTTAAGCATACACTCTCTCCAGCTTAGACACAATGAAAGACCATTTCTTCAAGATACAACTCCAGTTACCAAGGTTCCATTTCAGAAGACAAGAGGTGACAATGAAGACGAATGAAATGTTATTACCAGGACCAAAATGTTTCAAATTGCTTGGGTGAAATTGGCCAACAGGGCCGGCATAAGAGATCCCTTACGTCCTTCTTGTGCACAATGAGGTTACCTTCAGAATCAATCCGATGAAAGCCCTGGATAAAATAACACGCGGTTAAATCCATATCCAGCTCCATTACCCGAACTGCATCACGTACGCCGAAGAATATTTTTTAATTGCAAAGTTTTGAAAACATTATATTCTAATTACATTTAACACACTGCCCGGCTTCATGAATTAATATTCAGCGTTATGCAAAAAGTTTGAGCAGGAGATTGAACAATCAAAAATATTTTTTAAATAATGGAATTTGCTGTTTGGGCTCAAAACAGAGGATTTTGGCCACGTTATTAAAACCAATATAATTTATCATTGAGAAAGTTTCAAGATCATAACTTAGTGAAACAGAGATAACAGTGAAGAATGTAATAAAATGTGAAACCAGGAAGTTATAATCTCCTAACCAATTACAGATAGAAAACAATGAGCCGAAAGAAATCATTGGAGCATCTTTTTGCTTCTGAATTTTATTCTCACCTTGATCATCTCGTGCCACTTTGTCTTGGCTTTGTGAGCTAGGTAGTCATGGGCCTGTTCGCACAGCTGGAAAGTGTTATCTGGATCATCTCTCGAGCTGTGAATAAATGAAAGTGATCCTTCGAAAAACACACTTGCTTTCTCGATCACATGCGCAAGAAAATCTTCCCCCCCCCCCACCCACATCCACCCCCCAAGTTCGAACCGACATACTGAATAATAAATTAGTTAAAGAAAAAAGTGTTGTCAGGACAGGAGGAGCAAAAGCAAGGGTGGTTTTCTCTTGATTATCGCGGATGAGGAAGGAGGGGAGGATGGGAGACAAAAGCTCACGCATGGAGATCAGCAACAACCTCTCACACCAGAATTACTCTGTCACGGCAACACAGTGGCACAGCAGAAGAGTTGCTGCCTTGCAGCGCCAGAGTCCTGAGTTCAATCCTGCCTACGGTGCTGTCTGTACGGAGTTTGTACGTTCTCCCCGTGACCTGCGTTGGTTTTCTCAGGCTTCCTCCCACATTCCAAAGGCATGCAGGTTTGTAGTCCCCAATGTGTAAGATAGAACTAGTATGTGGATCGACACAGACTCAGTGGACTGAAGGGCCTGTTTCCATGCTGTATCGCTAAACTAAACTCAATAACTTGTATTTATATAGTGTATATTATATATAACGATGCTTCAAAGAAAAATAATGAAGAAAACTATTCAGGAACAATTGTCAAATGGAAAACAGTTCCATTCTTCATTCATAAATGTGTAGTGGGCATAGATTAGACCTGAAGGAAACTGAAGGAGAAAACTGCAAAACCACTCTTAAATGATCAGATCATTTTGTCAATGATAACTTTGATAGGGATAAAGAAATTAAAAAATGAGGAAGTATCTAAAACAGAGAGCATATGGGAAGAATTGGAAAAAAGACAAAGAAAGCATATCTTGCTCGTTTACCTACTCGTCCCTCATCCCGATGAGCCTCCCAGTTTCTTCTTGCTGGTTTTATCTTTAAATTCTTCATATCTTTTTCTATTGTCTCCTTAAGATGATGTTTTATATCTTCAGTCTCTAGCATTTCTTTTAAAATTGTTCAGTTTATTAGCTCAGCCCATTGAAAGGCCTGGATAGAGTGGATGTTCCCACTAGTGGGAGAGTCTAGGACCAGAGGTCATAGCCTCAGAATAAAAAGAAGTACCTTCAGGAAGGAGATGAGGAGGAATTTCTTTTGTCAGAGGGAGGAGAACCTGGGGAATTCATTGCCACAGAAGGGCCGTCAATGGATATTTTTACGGCAGAGATCATAATGTCATAAGTGATAGTAGAATTAGGACATTCGGCCCATCAAGTCTACTCTGCCATTCAATCATGCCATCCATCTCACCCTCCTAACCCCATTCCCCTGCCTTCTCCCCATAACCTCTTACACCAGTACTATTCAAGAATCTATCTATCTCTGCCTTAAAAATATCCACTGACGGCCTCCACAGCCTTCTGTGCAAAGAATTCCACAGATTCACAATTTCTCATCTCCTTCCTAAAAGAATGTCCTTTAATTCTGAGGCTATGACCTCTAGTCCGAGACTCTCCACAAGTGGAAACATCCTCTCCACATCCATTCTATTCAAGCCTTTCACTATTCTGTATGTTTCAATGAGGTCCCCCTCATTCTTCTAAACTCCATCGAGTATAGGCCCAGTGCTGACAAACGCTCATCATAGATTAACCTACTCATTCCTGGGATCATTTTTGAAAACCTCCTCTGGACCCTCTTCAGAGCCAACACATCCTTCCTCAGATATGGAGTCTAAAATTGCTCAGAATATTCCAAATGCAGCCATACCAGTGCCTTATAGAGCCTCAACATTACATCCCTGTTTATGCATACAAGCCTCTTGAAATAAATGTTAGCATTGAGTTTGCTTTCTTTACTACCAATTCGACTTGTAGATGAACATTTTGGGAATACAGCACCAGCACTCCCAAGTCCCTTTGCACCTCCAATTTTGGGATTTTCTCCCCATTTAGAAAATAATCCACACTAATCTTACTATCATAGATTGATAGATTCTTGATTAGTACTGGTGTGTCAGGTGTTTTGGGAGAAGGCAGGAGAATGGTTTTGAGAGGGAAAGATAGATAGATCAGCCATGGTTGAATGGCGGAGTAGACTTGATGGGCAGAATGGCCTAATTCTGTTCCTAGAACCTATGAAGACTTTGCCCTGCTTCACACTGACATTTGTCAAACCAGCATTTTTAGTTTTTGGTCACAGATTTGTATATTTTATGAACTTTTTTCATTCTATTTATATTCAAATATGACGTTTTCACTTTGAAACGAGCTGGTACACAGAACAGTAATGAATCAATATAATGTAATGGATGTAAATAAAAAAACAAGTTTTAAAAAGCTAAGGAATGCACTGACCTGTAAGCCGCTTTATTCCAGAAGAGGCCCAGCTTGGTCTCAATGACCCTGATTATCCTAAGGAATTCCAAATAGGTTAGTCTTGCATCAGGTTGAAGTCCCAACATTTCCAAAAAACGATGATACTCCGTTGCCATGATTGTAAGTGGGCAGTTGTCAAGCAGCGTACGAAAGTCGTACATTGTAATTAATCCATCACGGTTACGGTCCAGTTGATTAAACAAAGAACGTAGATCCTTGCAAAGAAGAAAGATTCAATCGATAATTAAATTAATAATCGATAATCTGGAGTTTGATTATAAAATATTGTTCACTCAGTAAAAGAAGTACAAACTTAACTGTTCACAGAAAGCACATCAGTCCCGCAGGATGAGGGAAGTCAGGAAAACTTCCAGTGTGTCTGCAGATGACGCCAGTGTTGCCAGGACGTTTACGAGGATGTTGCCAGGGCTAGAAGGTCTGAGTTATAGGGAGAGGTTGAGCAGGCTGGGACTCTATTCCTTGGAGCGCAGGAGGATGAGGGGTGATCTCATAGAGGTGTACAAAATCATGAGAGGAATAGATTGGTTAGATGCAGGAGAATGGTTTTGAGAGGGAAAGATAGACCAGCCATGATTGAATGGCAGAGTAGCCTTGATGGGCCAAATGGTGCAGTAGACTTGATGGGCCGAATGGGTGGGAAAAATAAAGGGTTTCCTCCCCCCCCCGACATCAGCCTGAAGAAGGGCCACGACCCGAAATGTCGCCTAATCCTTCTCTCCATAGATGCTGCCTCAACCGCTGAGTTCCTCCAGCATTTTTGTCTACCTATCATCATCATCAGTTTCATCAAATGGGTCTGGCTTGGATGGGGCATCTTGGCTGGCATGGTCGAGTTGGTCCAAAGGACCTATTTCAATACTACTGTATATGACTCTGCGACATATTCTCTCAGCACGAACATTTCCTCAGAGTTGCTAGAGATTGCCTTACCAAAGATGAATGTTTCACTTTTTCCAAGATGAGATGGAAACAATCATCAGCAATCGTGCGTTTCAATTTCCAGTCAGGGCCTTCACCGGGACCTTGCTTTATTGGAATAGCTGAATTTGCAGATCTGTAATCTGTAATCCAGATGAATAAATTAAAATTTTAAATGTTGTGCTTCCTGTGAGAAATAGGTGCAGGAATGTGTAATCCAGCCATTGAGGCTGTTCACCATTTATCAAGATTATGGTTGAAATTCCTGCTCTGCACCATTTTACAAAAGAATCTCTAAATTTTTGATTCCTTAGATGGCCACCAATTAATCCATCGTTGTTTTCCTCAGAAGAATGGTCCCGACCTGATACGTCACCTATGCATGTTCACCAGGAATGCTACCTTACCAGCTTAGTTACTCCAGCACTTTGTGTGTTTTTTCTCCACCTATCATGCCAAGCTTTGTCCTGCCCCCATCTCTCTTCCAGCTTTATTTCTCCCCCCCCACCCACCACAATCAGTTTGAAGAAGGGGCCATGATCTCCAGAGATGTTGCCTGACCCGCTGAGTTACTTCAGTATGTTGTGTCTTATATTTTTCTCTTCATTTAAGTCCTGAACGCCCTACCCCTTACAGTGCCCCCACATTTGGAACCTGCTCTATCAAAAGGAAACATCTTCTCTACCTGGTAATCCCTATTTCTCCCTTCTTCCAGTTCAAGATTTTCCTCTTCCTTTTTCTGAGAGCCAGCACTGAAAAATAAACAGATAAGCTGCTCTTGGGCATATCTCAAACCACCGTCTTTGGCTAGCTATTAAAGGCGTAAATAAAACAGGTGCCCAAGGAGCCTCAGTCACTAAGGCGACATCTCTAAGATAGACTCAAAGTGCTGGAGTAACTCAGCGGCTCAGGCAGCATCTCTGGAGAAAAAGGATGGGTGACGTTTCGGGTCAGGTCCCTTCCTCAGACTCCTCAGATCTTCAGACGTTTCAATTTCTTTGGAGGAACACGCAAAGACCATTGGCAATCTTCAAAGGCGTAATGACTTTCAGCCACTCCAACCAAAGATGCTGCCACTTAAGAGGAGGCTGCAAAAGCATGGAATCAATATCCAGGAGTATATTACTACAACTCAGGCACAGGTCACCTGGATGGATTCGAGTCTGGAGCCAGAGGCAGGCACTAGGCAATCAGGGTCACAACCGATGGACCAGTGGGACTGTGTGGCTGGGAACTGCTGACTCCGCCAGAGATCAGAATTTTTCCTTCTACCACCGGATCACAAGAGGTGCCTCCAGCTTCCTCAAAATGCTCTCCGTTAACGTAAGATTAACGTAAGGCTGCCTGCTGAATCCACCGACCGCAGACCTGCCCTAAGTTGTCCATCACAGCCATTTGCACTTGCTACCATTAAAAGAAAGTCACCTTTCATCAACCCTACTGCACTTAAACAGAGGGGCACTGCAGAGAAGTAACAGCATCAGTAAACCAAGAGTCACTAAAGGTCATCAAGAATGATCAGTCAATACTATATTTGTAGGTTACCTTTGATTTAATTGCCAGAGATAACAGACAATAAAGTGAAATGGAAGGAATGTAGTATTCACCTCAAGAAAAAACAAAGAAAAGTTCTGAGAAGATAATAGCGATAACACTAACATGACCAGATGATTTAAATTTCATGTTCATAAGTGGTATGAGCAGAATTAGGCCATTTGGTCCATCAACTCTACTCCGCCATTCAATCATGGCTGATCTATCTCTCCCTCTCAACCCCATTCTCCTGCCTTCCCCCCATAACCACCGACACCCAGACTAATCAAGCACCCGTACTAATTTCCCGACTGTGTAGATCCTTGTGCGTTCATGTAATCCAAGTTTTCACTTCAACAAACATACTTTTAACAGCAATAATCTCCCAACGAATTAGTAATATTTTGGTTACCTTTGAAACGTTCAGAGAAGTCATAGAAGTTTAAGTCTTGATTCTTGAATCCCAGTACATTGGCTAGAATGTTAAACTGGAGTTCATCCATGGTTATGCCGCAATCTAGCAGCACCTAATAAAGATACAAGGGAGTCAACGATATGTTGTAAATTAGATAATATTATCTCAAATAATAAGATATTTGAATAGAGATTCTAATACATATGGAGAAGCAAGCAAACACCATGCTGCACATTGGATCCGAGGGAATTTTGTATGTGGCTGAGGAGACAAACTTCCTTCTGTGCATCATGTGCAACGAGTCTTGTGAATAAAGGAGCTTGAATCCTTGGTCTGCAGCCTGATCCTGCATAAAAATATATTTTCCAAAGGCTGCCTTTTCACCTACAATGGCAGAAGTAGCTCTCCAAGAGCAGTAGTGATGCTTGGGGTAACAAGGATGCTGGTCTACAAAAGAAGGACACAAAGTGCTGGAGTAGCTCAGCGGGTCGGGCAGCATCACTGAAGAACATGGATGGCTGACGTTTCAGCTCGGGACCCTTTAGGATCAGTCTAAAGAAGGGTCCCGACCTGAAACGCCACCCATTCATGTTCTCTCAAGATCTTTTATGATCCAATCGTGGCCCCTTTTCAATCTAGTAAGTCTCAGTGCTTACAAACCCAGCCTGTCCAAATTGTCCTCATCATGACAACCTTCCCATTCTAGGTTTTAGTCTACTAATGTCCTGTTTTGTGTGAATAAAAATACAAACACAGAAATGAATGAGCTGGTAGAAAAAACAATGATGATCTGGAAACTTCCATTCACAATTATCATTGTGACCAACATGCAATTTAAACTTAAGCTGCTCAATTTAATTTCATCATTTTGCCTCATTCAGTATTGCCCTATTTGGCCCATTGATGCAGGTGGTAGAGCTGCTGCCTCACAGCGCCAGAGATCCGAACCTCAGGTGCTGTCACAGTGTGAGAAGTTTACACTTTCCCCCGGGGACCATGTGGGTTTCCTCTGGGGTGCTCCAGTTTCCTCCCACGTCAGGTTTGTAGGTTAATTGGCTTCTGTAAAATTGCCCCTCGTGCCTAGTGAGTTGATGCAAGAGTGGGATAACACAGAGCATGTGTGAAGCGGTGATCGTAGGCCGGCGTGGACTCGATGAGCCAAAGGGCCTGTTTCCAAGCTGTGAACTCTAAAGTAAACAGAATGAATTATGATTCATTATACTTGATAAGCAAGCAAAAACAATCTCACCTTTTTGAATCCTTCCTTGTTGATTTTGCCACTGCACTGGTTCTTATGGGTGAGAAAACTTTTCCGAATGTTGCTGTCACAGTAGATAATGCGCAACCAAAGCTCTGATTTCACATCATTCAAAGGCATTAACTTGCTCAATACGCCATCTTCATTCTCTTTCTTTATAAGCCTGAAATGTAAACATCAATTGTCAGAGCTATTCATTACAATAACTTAGTTATAGAACCACATTAAAATACAGAGTGAAGTGGGACATAAAATGCTCAAGTAACTCAGTGGGACAGGCAGCATCTCTGGAGAAAAAAGGTCATGTGATGGTAGAATTAGGCCATTCGGCCCATCAATTCTCTCCATTCAACATATTTAATCATGGCTGACCCATCTTCCCCTCCTAACCACATTCTCCTGCCTTCTCTCCATAAACCCCGACACCTGCACAAATCAAGAATCTATCTCTGCCTTAAAAATATCTACTGAATGGGTGACGTTTTGGGTCGGGACCCTTCTTCAGTCTAACTAGGGACAATTTACTTTTTGTTTTACCAAACCCAATTAACCTACAAACCTGGACATCTTTGGTGTGTGGGAGGAAACCAGAGCACCCAAAGAAAACCCACCTGGTCACAGGGAGAATGTACAAACCTTGTACAGCCAGCACCCGTAGTTAGGATTGAGCCTAGGTTTCTGGTGCAGTAAGGCAGCAACTCTGCCGCTGCACCACTGTGCCGCCCATAAACACATTTATGTCAAAAATGATTTAATGCTTTCCACTCAATTTACACAATTGTAACTTTATCGTGTGTGGCGGATTTCAATTTTAAACCTCGGATAGTAACAACAGATATCCCAACAAACTTTCAGCATGGTGCGTATAAGTTTCCACTCCAGACCACTTCAACCGGATTTCCCACTGGACCTTAAAGGTTCTAATTATAACATCAGAAAAGCTTTTTCTCTATCCCCCCTCAGACAGACGTTTCACATCCCAATATCCCATGAGAGGAATAAATCGGGTAGATGCACAGAATCTCTTACCCAGAGTAAGGGGAATCGAGGGCCAGAGGACATAGGTTCAAGGTGAAGGGGAAAAGATTTAATTGGAATCGGAGTTGGGCTGAAGGGCCTGTTTCCACGCTGTATCACTCTCTGACTCTATTCATTTTGCACCAAAGATTTTGACATCTTAAAAAATAAACAAATTGTTCAAATATGCTTTTGGAGTCGGTGGAGAAGTGACCTTGCCTCTTTTGCTGTTGATTGAGTGCAGGTACCTCAGTGGTGGTGATTTTTGGCATGTCGGTCAACCCAAGATTTTCCAGAAACTGCTGATGGGAAATGTTGACGTTGTTGGTCCTTTGCTTGCACAGTCTGAAAGATTAAAACCTTTTATTTTGATGGTTATAAAGATACCATTGAATCAATCTTTATTTAAGTATATTGTCAAACAAACTAATGATATCACACCAGTGCTGCCTAAAGTTATGTGGCATAGCTACTGTAATAAATAAAAAGTACATTTTTATATCACTGATCAAAGAGTTTTTTTTGGAGTCTGGGCGGCACAGTGTCGCAGCGGTAGAGTTGCTGCTTTGCAGCGCCAGAGACCGGTTCGATCCCGATTACGGGCGCTTGTCTGTACGGAGTTTTACGTTCTCCCCGTGACCGCGGGTTTTCTCCGAGATCTTTGGTTTCCTTCCACACTCCAAAGACGTACATAGGTTAATTGGCTTGATTTAAATGTAAAAATTGTCCCTAGTGCGTGTAGGACTAGTGTTAAAAATGTTCATCCCAGTTTGGCAAAAGAATAAATCAGGGAAGGTAGTGCATCCGTGGATAACAAGGGAAATCAGGGATAGTATCAAAGCAAAAGATGTTGCGTACAAATTAGCCAGAAAAAGCAGCATACCAGAGGACTGGGAGAAATTCAGAGACCAGCAGAGGAGGACAAAGGGCTTAATTAGGAAAGGGAAAATAGATTATCAAAGGAAACTGGCAGGGAACATAAAAACTGACTGCAAAAGTTTTTATAGATATGTGAAGAGAAAGAGATTAGTTAAAACAAATGTAGGTCCCTTGCAGTCAGAAACAGGTGAATTGATCATGGGGAACAAGGATATGGCAGACCAATTGAATAACTACTTTGGTTCCGTCTTCACTGAGGAAGACATAAATAATCTGCCGGAAATAGCAGGGGGCCGCGGGTCAAAGGAGATGGAGGAACTGAGTGAAATCCAGGTTAGTCGGGAAGTGGTGTTGGGTAAATTGAATGGATTAAAGGCCGATAAATCACCAGGGCCAGATAGGCTGCATCCCAGAGTACTTAAGGAAGTAGCTCCAGAAATAGTGGATGCATTAGTGATAATTTTTCAAAATTCTTTAGATTCTGGAGTAGTTCCTGAGGATTGGAGGGTAGCACACGTAACCCCACTTTTTAAGAAGGGAGGGAGAGAGAAAACGGGGAATTACAGACCAGTTAGTCTAACATGGGTAGTGGGGAAACTGCTAGAGTCAGTTATTAAAGATGGGATAGCAGCACATTTGGAAAGTGGTGAAATCATTGGACAAAGTCAGCATGGATTTACGAAAGGTAAATCGTGTCTGATGAATCTTATAGAATTTTTCGAGGATGTAACTAGTAGAGTGGATAGGGGAGAACCAGTGGATGTGTTGTATCTGGACTTTCAGAAGGCTTTCGACAAGGTACCACATAAGAGATTAGGATACAAACGTAAATCACACGGTATTGGGGGTTCAGTATTGATGTGGATAGAGAACTGGCTGGCAAACAGGAAGCAAAGAGTAGGAGTAAACGGGTCCTTTTCACAATGGCAGGCAGTGACTAGTGGGGTACCGCAAGGCTCAGTGCTGGGACCCCAGCTATTTACAATTTATATTAATGATCTGGACGAGGGAATTGAAAGCAACATCTCCAACTTTGCGGATGACACTAAGCTGGGGGGCAGTGTTAGCTGTGAGGAGGTTGCTAGGAGACTGCAAGGTGACTTGGATAGGCTGGGTGAGTGGGCAAATGTTTGGCAGATGCAGTATAATGTGGATAAATGTGAGGTTATCCACTTTGGTGGCAAAAACGGGAAGGCAGACTATTATCTAAATGGTGGCCGATTAGGAAATGGGGAGGTGCAGCGAGACCTGGGTGTCATGGTACACCAGTCATTGAAAGTAGGCATGCAGGTGCAGCAGGCAGTGAAGAAAGCGAATGGTATGTTGGCCTTCATAGCAAGAGGATTTGAGTATAGGAGCAGGGAGGTTCTACTGCAGTTGTACAGGGTCTTGGTGAGACCACACCTGGAGTATTGCGTACAGTTTTGGTCTCCAAATCTGAGGAAGGACATTATAGCCATAGAGGGAGTGCAGAGAAGGTTCACCAGACTGATTCCTGGGATGTCAGGACTTTCATATGAAGATAGACTGGATAGACTTGGCTTATACTCGCTAGAATTTAGGAGATTGAGAGGGGATCTTATAGAAACGTACAAAATTCTTATGGGGTTGGACAGGCTAGATGCAGGAAGATTGTTCCCGATGTTGGGGAAGTCCAGGACAAGGGGTCACAGCTTAAGGATAAGGGGGAAATCCTTTAAGACCGAGATGAGGAAAAACTTTTTCACACAGAGAGTGATGAATCTCTGGAACTCTCTGCCACAGAGGGTAGTTGATTGGCTATATTTAAGAGGGAGTTAGATGTGGCCCTTGTGGCTAAAGGGATCAGGGGGTATGGAGAGAAGGCAGGTACGGGATACTGAGTTGGATGATCAGCCATGATCATATTGAATGGCGGTGCAGGCTCGAAGGGCCGAATGGCCTACTCCTGCACCTATTTTCTATGTATCTATGTATCTATGTAATGTGTGGGGATTGCTGGTCGGTGTGGTTTTGATGGGCCGAAGCGCCTGTTTCCGCAATGTATCTTTAAACTAAACTAAATTCTGAGTTATATAATTCTGTTCCATTATCCACAAAATATCTCTTATTAACATCACTTACTCGTTGGAGTACGTATATTTTACCACAATCTTCCATTTTCTCTTCTTTATAAAATATCTCAAAATGTGATATTAATTACTTAAAACCTGCAGCCTACAGTTTGATACAACTTGTCAAAAATTAGTGTAAAAATTAAAAAGGTCAATAAAATGACTAAAAATCACTTACTTGTCAAAGTGCTGATCGGAAATAGGAAGACAGTGGGTTTCAATGACCTTTCGCAATTCAGCAAGGCTGACTTTCCCAGTTCTTTCGGGATCGCTCTTCAAGAAACACTTTTGTATTTCATCCCAATTGTTTCTAATTTTGTCGCGCAGAATATCCTCCACCTAGTTGGAATAGTCAAGCAGGAGTTAATGGAAAAGTACCAGGCCACCATATCCCATACCATCATAAATGTGATCGCCTCCAGCCATCTACCCTCACAGCCTCCAAACTTCCAGTTCCTCACTCCCCATTTTCTAACTCCACATCAAAACACATAAGCAGGCCCATTGTTTCTGCCTGCTCCTGCCCCACCAAACTCATCTCCAAATATCCCAATTCTATCTTGTCCTGCCTTGCCCAGTCCCTACCAACCTATATCCTCAGGTGCTCTTCACCATTTCAATCGCCTCCGAATCCTTGGTTCCCATCTGCTCAGCTTTACCATGGGCGTCCAGTCCTCTTACACCTCCATTCCCCATCAGGGCTCTCGGTTCTTCCTTGAATCGAAACCTAATCAGCTTCCCTCAAATAACACTCTTCTCCAACTGGCAGAACATGTCCTGACCCTTAGCAACTTTGTTTTTTGATTCCTCACATTTTCCCACTGGTTTCGTTGAGCACTTCTTGTTTCAAATGCACCCTGGCAATAATTCCCCAATTCTTTCCCCATATGTCATTTACTCCGCCCATCTGCACCTAGGTTATCTTTTTAAAACGTACAGGAAATTATACTTTCTCATATCAGGGTTACTACAAATTGTTGGAACAGACATTTCTACTTTCAAAATTGCTAAAATCCATCTCGTTCAATAAGGATCACAATTAATATAGCGTAAGTGTGCAACAAGTGAACACAGAGTTGTGTAAACTATTTTACAGAACTAAGCAGGCACACTTACAGTTTTCCACACTGCTGCCACAGGAGTATCCTTCTTGACATTTTTAGTTCCGTTCAAAAGATTTTGGTTCTTCTGGTTGGGAAAATAGGGGGAAATAAACTGTATCAAACTGCACGTTGTAGATTTTAAACAATATCTTTAAAAACATCAGTATTTGAGATGTGTTATGAAAGAGGAATGATGATAGTGATAAAGGGGGACATGCACATATTGGTGGTAGCATTCCTCTGTGATGTTCTGGCATCTCAATTTTATTAACGTGGACATTACATTAGAGATACAGCACAGAAACAGGCCTTGTGGCCCACTGTGTCCACGCCGACCAGCGATCACCCCATACGCTGACACTATCCTGCACCCTAGGGACAATTTACAATTTTTACCAAACCCAATTAACCTACAAACCTAAGATAGACACAAAAACTGGAGTAACTCAGCGGGACAGGCAGCATCTCAGCGGGACAATCTCTGGAGAGATTTATCAAAATGAAACATCACCCATTCCTTCTGTCCAGAGATGCTGCCTGTCCCGCTGAGTTACTCCAGCTTTTTGTGTCCATCTTCGGTTTAAACCAGCATCTGCAGTTCCTTCCTACACAACCTACAAACCTATATGTTTTTGGAGTGTGGGAGGAAACTGGAGCATCCGGAGAAAAACCAAGCAGTCACGGGGAGAACGTACAAACTCTGTACAGGCAGCACCCCTAGTCAGGATTGAACCCGGGTCTCTGGCCTTGTAAGGCAGCAACTCTACCGCTACGCCACCTGCCGCCCCCAATTAGGACAGGAATTTATATATCAGAGATTACAGACTCCAAATAGCAGGAACAATTAATGATACCAGTGAGATCAGACAGAAGCTCCCACCAGCACAACATTTTCTATATTATAAGGTACTACGAACTGCAAATAAGACAAGTGATCTCCGAACCAAGTACACAATCACTTACTTTCAATGTTTGTAACTCCTCTAATTTTGGTGTGTCGTCTGTAAACTTACTAAGCAAACCATCTACATTTTCGTTCAAGTCATTGATATATATCACAAACAACTGAGGTCCCGGCACTGACCTCTGAGGAACACCACTATTGACTGACCTCCAGCCAGAATAACATCTACCCACCACTCCCTTTGGTCTTCTATGGATGTCAGTTCTGAGTACAAATTACCAAGCCACATGTAGTTCCCATGCATCTTAATCTTCTGGATCAGTTTACCATGGGGGAACTTGCCAACTGCTTTACTGAGCTCCTGTGTAGTCAGCATGCACTGCCCTGCCTTCATCAATCATTGTCATCGGCTCCTAAAAAAACTCAATCAAGTTTGTGCGACACGAACTGCCCTGCACAAAGTCTCGTTGGCTACCCTTAATTAGGCCATTCCTTTCCAAAGTTTCCCTACCACTGAAAAAAAACAAAACGTTTAACATACTTTTTCTTCAGTCAATTCCATGAGCTGGTTCCAGTGAAAATAGCCACTGTGCTCTGGATCCAGCAATAACATAAGAGTTTTAATCTCCTCATCCATTAGTCGAAAAGGGAAACACTGCAGAATGCGACGCAGTTCTTGTCGAGTTATAATGCCGTTGTGATTCTGTGAGAAAAAGCAGATTGTTTTACTTTAGACTTTGGACTTCAGAGATGCAGCACGGAAACGGGCCCTCAGGACCACCGGGTCTGCACCGACCAGCGATCCCCGTACACAAGCACTATCCTTCACACCCGGGACAATTTACGATTTATTTTACCGAAGCCAATTAAACGACCAACCCGTACGTTTCTGGAGTGTGGGAGGAAACCGGAGCACCCTGAGAAAAGCCAGGCAGTCAAAGGGAGAACATTCAAACTCTGTGCAGACAGCACCCGTGGTCAGGATCGAACCCGGGTCTCTGGCGCTGGAAAGCAGCAACTCTACCGCTGCACTACCGCGCCGCTGGTAATGTTTTGAAAAAAAAACATTGCCAGTATCTAAAATATAAATTACTTACACTAATACAAAAATTACATACTTAAAATGACTCTAATACATTTATAATTCTGTAAAGTATAAATTTCTGCTCGTACCAGAAAGCAAGACTTATTTGGTGTAAAGGGCCTGTCCCACTTGGGCGACCTAATTGGCGAGTTTAGAAGAGTTTGAAAAAATGACATGTTGAAGACCTCCTTCGACCTCCTTTGACTATGTTGAAGACCAATTTCGACTAGCTACGACTAACTTCAGGAAAATTGGACACCGAATAGTGGAGAGTGAAGACGACCTCCTTCGATCTCCCTTCGACTATGATGAAGACTATCTACGACTGCCTTCGACTATCATCGATTACCTACGACTAACATGATGACCTACTACGACCTACTACGACTAAACCTACGAGTAAAAAGCATCAAATTTTTCCATAGCGACCTTTTTTTTACTCGTGGGCATTTTTTAACATATTGAAAAAAACGCCACGACCTAGCTGAGGCCTTGAGTACGCGGAGACCACTCTCGAGCATGAAGGAGGGTTACGAAGACCTCCTACGACCTCGTGTTGACCATGCTGCGAGTATGAGTCGAGGGCAAACTCGCCAGAACTCGCGGATTAGGTCGCCCAAGTGGGACAGGCCCTTAAGCAATCGTCAGTTATTACATCATCAGATATGAAGAGTACCTCCTCTCCTGCAGCGTTTCTCTCCCGGAAATATTTATGGAGCTTCTGGAAAAGGTCCGTATTCTTTTTGTTCTCACACAATCCTCCAGGATTCAAACAATGACAAGATGAAAGGCTGGGTTTGAAAAATATATAAGATGATGAAGGCTGAAGTGTATCCGTACACTGTGGATGGCTCGATTACAATCATGAATTGTCTTTCCGCTGACTGGTTTGCACGTAAGAAAAGCTTTTCACTGCACATTGGAACACGTGACAGAAATCAAGAAAGCTCGGACGTTATTTGAAAGAACCAAATGGTACTACAACTGAGAAATCAGCACCAGATCCTTGAATAACGGTTTGAAATCTTGTTCAGTAAAAATTTTAAAGCAGATATGTTTGAAAAAGGTATTACTGTTCAAAATAAATTAAGTTTAGGTTTATTATTGTCACATGTACCGAGGTACAGGGAAAGCTTTGTTTTGCATGCTATCCAAATAGATCAGATATACCACGCATAGGAACAATTGGTTCAAACTGAATTACAATAGATGAAGCGAAGGGGAAGATACAGAGTGCAGAATATATTCAGTACCATAGACAAAGTCCAATGACCTCAGTGGGGTGGAGGGGAATCAATCAGGACCCTAGTTTCGGAAGGACCGTTCGGAAGCCTAATAACAGAGGGGAGGAAGCTATTCCTGAGTCTGGTGGTAGGTACTTTCAAGCTTCTGTACCTTCTGCTGGATGGGAGAAGGGAGAAAAAGGAGTCACCAGGGTGGGCAAGTCTTTGATCAATCAGATATGGCTATGAAAAAGGTGAAATGGTTTAAGATAGATGCAGCTTTGTTGCCCCATATCCTATCATCTGCAAGGAAATTGTTTGAAATGGAAGCAACCAAGGCAGGAAAAACAGCACACAACAGATATAGTTAAACCTATAAACCTACCTATTGTTTAGCTGTTGGTTGGGCAAGGCCCATTTAGTTGGCATTGAATCAGGACTGCTCAGTAGAAATTGTTTCCATGCTACTTTGCCATTGGCTTCAATTTTATACCTAAACCACAAGACAAAATGAATTATCATACAAGTGGCACAGCAGTAGAGTTGCTGCCTTACAGCGCCAGAGACCCGAGTTCGATCCTGACTAAGAGGGCTGCCTGTACGGAGTTTGCACGTTCTCCCTGTGCCCGTGTGGGTTTTCTCGGAGTGCCCCGGCTTCCTCCAACATCCCAAAGACGTACAGGTTTGTAGGTTAATTCGCTTCCACAAATTGTCCCTGGTGTGTAGGATTGAATTAATGTACATATAGGTGGTCGCAGGTTGGCGCGGACTCGGTGGGCCGAAGAGCCCGTTTCCATGCTGTTTCTTTAAACTAAACTAAACAAAGGAAATGTGGAATAAAGGTTTATTAAACCTGTCAATTCTGCAGAGCGAGTAAATGCGGCCTGCTGGGGAGTTTATCTCACTTGCATAATTCCCTGAAAGAATTAACAAACCATAAGTAGAACATTTAAGCTGTTAAAACTCTTAAAACTAACACCCTCTGCAAGTAATCAAGAATAACATAGGGAAAAGAATATCCTGGGTAAAAGATTTTGACTGCCTACTGTATCTTTGCCTTTTATAATTTTTGATACCGCGATCAGATCATCCTTCAGCCTTCTTTACTCCGTCAATCTAATCTGTTTCCATAATTAAAGTCCTCCAATCTAGACAACAACCTGGCGAATCTCCTCTGCACAATTTCCATTGCAAGCACATCCTTCCTCTAATGCGGTGACCAGAACAGTACACAATACTCCAGTATAGGAAAGAATTGCAGATGCTGGTTTAAATCAAAGATTTAAATCATAGATTTCAGACGCAAACAAAACCTCAAACCCGCGGTCCATGTCAACTCCCATCCCATAACCTCCACGAACTTATTTAAGTTTCTGGGCACCTATATCTGCAATAATCTAAAATGGCACATCAATGCTGACCACATCATTAAAAAAGGACAACAACGCCTATACTTCCTCAGACAGCTCAAGAAGTTCAGAGTCCACAAACACCTCCTGGTACGCTTCTATCAATCCATCATTGAAAGCATCATCACCTCCTCAATCACAGTCTGGTACGGAAACACTGACAGTCACTCACTACACAGAATACAGCGCATTGTCTCCAAGGCCTCTAGGATCATCAACTCTCCCCTCCCCTCAATCCATTCCATTTACCTCCAACGTACCTCAAAACAGGCAACAAAGATCATCTCGGACCCCTCCCATCCAGCAAACCACCTTTTCCAGTCTCTCCCTTCAGGGAGGCGCCTTAGGTCACTTGCTACAAAATCCACCCGCTTTAAAAACAGTTTCTTCCCCTCAGCAATAAGAACACTTAATTCCCTCCAATAACTTTTTGACTTTGATGTATACAGTGTCTTGTCTATGGTTTTTGTCTGTTCTTTTGCACTATGTATTGTTGGTGAGTTTTGTGATTTGTGATGTGCTTTATTATTATTGTTGTTAGTGTTAATGTGCTAAAGCAGTGTACCATCATGTACCGAACCCAATTACCACCAACCCTGGTCGTGTGGCAAATAAAGTTTCTATTCTATTCTATTCTAAAGGTAGAAGAAGGGTCTCGACCCGAAACGTCACCCATTCCTTCTCTCCAGAGATGTTGCCTGTCCCGCTGAGTTACTCCAGCATTTTGTGTCCACCACACGATACTCCAGTACGATCTAAGCAGTGTTTTGTAAAGTTGCAACATTTATACTCTGTGACTATCACTTTCCCATTTTTATACCGTGACCTATGAAGGCAAGCCTGCGTTATGCTGTCTTCACCACCCTACCTACCCGTGTTGCACTTCCATGGAATTATAGACTTGAACCAAAGGTCCTTCTGTTCATGAACATTCCTATGTGCTCTACCATATGTCCTACACCGATCTGACTTCCCAAAACACATCACCTCGCACTTGTCAGGGTTAAATTCCATCTGTCATGTTCCATCCAACGTCTCTCCTATCTGTCCTATATCCTGCTGCAGCCTTAGACAACCTTCTGCACTATCCACAACACCACCAGTCTTCATGTGCAAAAAGGAACTGCAGATGCTGGTTTACACCAAAGATAAACACAAAGTATTGAAGCAATTCAGTGGGTCCGACAGCTTCTTCAGAAGGGGTTCGACCTGAAACGTCACCTATTCCTTTTCTCCAGAGATGCTGCCTTACCCGCTGAGTTAATCCAGCATTTTGTGTCAACCATCAATCTTCATATCTTCCGTAAACTTACCAATCATAACTCCTACAAGCACATCCAAGTCATTAATATACAGAATAGAATAGAATAGAATACTTTATTGCCACATGTGACGAGTCACAGTGAAATTGTTTGCTTGCCTTGGTATGCAAATAGTCGCCCATAAAGGGCGCTTACAGAGATCGTCACAACAACAAGGGTCCTAGCACTGATTTCTGCAGAAGGCCTCGTGTTACAGACTTTCAATTAGAAAAGCATCTTTCTCCCACCCTCTGCCTCCTATCAACAAGCCAATTTTGGATCCTATTAGGCAGCCCACCTTGGATCTCCTAAGCTTTATCCATCTGGACCAACCTACTGATTCAAACCTATTCACCCACAGAATACAGTGGATGTGGAAAGGATGTTTCTACTAGTGGGAGATTCTTCCCATATTTTTTGCAAAATATACACAATACTATTAATAGAGGGAGAATATTACTTGAATTAAATCATAATCAAAACCTAAATCGGATGTTGCTCAGGGGAATACAAGGAAAAAGGCAGAATCAGAACAATTGTAGTAATCTAATGTTTTTCTCAGCCATATTAAGTATGGAAAATTTAACCATTCCAGCCAATCATTGTTTTTTTGCAATAGTTAACAAAAGTTTAATATATTCACACAACCTATTTTAAATTAAATTAAATAGCATTCACGGTGTATTTCTTATTTCTTACCTTCCCATTATTTGATCAAAGACTTCATTGCTCGTAGGACATATAAACTTGTTGAGAACTGCCTGGAGCTCATGCATTAAGATTAAGCCACTTTTGGACACATCGTAATTTGAAAAAGCTTGCAATAAATTGTGATAGTTGGCTTGCAACTGATGAAATGAAAAAAAGGAACATGCTGATCAATCTATTTGATTCTATTTTACAATTATCTGTATGATGATAAATTACATATACAATTAGTTTAGTTTATTATTGTGTAGGAAGGAACTGCAGATGCTGGTTTAAACCGACGATAGACACAAAAAGCTGGAGCAGCTCAGCGGAACAGGCAGCATCACTGGTGAGAAGGAATGGGTGACGTTTCGGGTCGAGACCCTTCTTCAGACATTATTATTGTCACGTGGTAGTGGAAAGCTTTTTTTGTTGCATGTTATCCATGATTACACATGATTACAATTAAGCTGGGTTCTACCGAACTTTGGTAACTTTAATGAATATTTACTTTCATAAATGAATATGTGAGACCATAGTTGGTTATAATGAATAGCGAACTTGTAACAATGGTTGATGATAACATCTTTTATTTAGTAACAAAAACTAGGTTGGAAATTTGTTATTCGTTGGTTGATAATAACTTAAATACAAAAATTCAGGATCTTGAGCTGTGAAGAGGTAAATGCTTCCAGTTACAAATGTTAAGAGGCAGAGTAATTATTCTTCAACATCAACAACTTCTGATTCCGGCCATTTTAAAAATTTACAAATACAACGTTAAATCCCCTTGCAAGAGAATAAGAAAGCTTTACTAGTGCCTTAAACAGATAATCTGATATTTTTTCCTCCAGCCGTTTCTTCCAATTTTCTCAACTTTCAGGAATATTTTTCATTTGTGTGGCTTTTGTTCTTCTTTAGTTTTCACGCACGTGTCCATTTGGAGAATATTAGTAAGTTATCAACTATTTATTGTAAATGTTTCATGATCATGCATGATTACTCATGCATTTTTACATTTACAAACACAGAAATTAAAAAACAAGAATTAAATTCTCCTTGCTGAAAGTACATTGCAATATCAAATCTTAAGCTGGTGCTTGCGTCGAATTATAAATATGTTGTGCAATTACATCCATTTTAATTATAATTATATTTAGCTTGTATTCAGTCTTATGATTTGCACTCTCCTGGGTCCAGAGGAGAAACACACATTGTGAATTGAAGAGAATATATAATAAACACAGCATTACCAATGACCAAGTTCAAGTGTCTGCTAATTAACCTTATAAAAAGTAATTAAAATTGTCAAGATAATTGAAAGTAATTCAAAAGATCATAGTTAAAATCAGAAAGTCAAGCAATTTTCTCCTAATAGCATATGCTAATTGTTTCTTATGTTTTATCTTTTAAAAGGCAATTATAGATGTGAGCACTCACTAATAGTTTAAAAAATTACATCCACTATCACCATTGCTTCTGGATAAAAAACTCACCCAACATCACCATTTTCCATTTCAGTTGGATTGCTTTCCCAAATTCAAATTAGTTTATAGTTTAGTTTAGTTTAGTTTATTGTCATGTGGACTGAGGTACAGCGAAAAGCTTTTTTGTTTTGTGCTATCCAGTCAGCAGTAAGACTGTACATGTTTACAAGAAGACAGACACAAAATGCTGGAGTAACTCAGCGGGACAGGCAGCATCTCTATAGAGAGAAGGAATGGGTGATGTTTAGGGTCGAGACCTTTCTTCAGACCCTTCTCTCCAGAGATGCTGCCTGTCCCGCTGAGTTAATCCAGCATTTTGTGCCTATCTTCGGTTTAAACCAGCATCTGCAGTTACTTCCTACGCATAATTCCAATCAAGCCGTCTACAGTGTACAGATACAGGATAGAGAGAATAATGTTCAGTGCAAGATAAAGTCCAGTAAAGTGTGATTAAAGATCATCCAAGGGCCTCCAATGAGTTAGATAGTATCAAATGTCATTACTTATACTGGAATAATATTTGATTTAGAGATTAAAAACTAATCATGTATATTAAGATATATCAAAATAAATGAACACGGGTACCTTTTTTTGAAAAGCCCAATCAATTTCCTCCCTTGATAAACTTGCTAAATTTCCGAGGGACTCCTCAGTCATTGGTCGTTGCAACTTGGGTTGTTTTTCTTGTTCCTGAACACCATCTTCCCAGTTCATTGCTTTGTGAAATTACAATTAAACAAATATGTTTCTTAAAATAAAGCTTTGAGAGGAATTTTCCATTCATGCAAGGTTCTCCATAACCTCACCTCCTTTCACCCTGTACATTGTTATTCTCTGATAATGTTCCACTCATCATCCAGTCTTGTTTCCTCATTCAATGCAATTCCAATCTGATTAAGAACATAGAACAGTTTGGGCGGCACAGTGGCGCAGAGGTAGCGTTGCTGCCTTACAGCGCCAGAGACCTGGGTTCAATCCTAACTATGAGTGCATTCTGGATGGGTTTCGTAGATTCTCCCCGTGACCTGCGTGGGTTTTCTCCGGGAAGCTCCGGTTTCCTCCCACACTCCAATGACGTACAGGTTTTTAGACTAATTGGTTTGGTATAAATGCAATATTGTCCCTAGTGTGTGTAGGATAGTGTTAGGGGCGAGAATCGCTGGTCGAAGCGGACACGGTGGGCCGAAGGGCCTGTTTCCACGCTGTATCTCTGAACTAAACTAATCTAAACAGTACAGCACAAGTACAGGCTCTTCGGCCCACAATGCCTGTGCCTAACATGTAACCAAGACCATCTCTTATCTACTTGCACATAATCCATATCTCTCCACTCCCTGCATATCTATGTGCCTGTCCAAAAGTCTCTCAAATGCCACTATTGTATCAGCCTCAATCACCAATCCCAGCAGCGCATTCCAGGTACTCACCACCCTCTGTGTAAAAAGGTTGCCCCACACATCTCCTTTAAACTTTGCCCCTCTCACCTCAAAGCTAGGCCCCCTAGATTTTATTTTTTTCCATTCTGGGAGAAAGGTTCTGATGGTCTACCCTATCTATGCCTCTCACAATTGTATATACATACGATACAATAGAACTTTATTGATCTCAGAAGGGGAAATTGGCCTGCATATATACTTCTATCGGGTCCCCCACAACCTCTGGCATTCCAGAGAAAAAATCCAAGACTGTCCAACTCTCCCTGTTGCTAATAGCCTCTAATCCAGGCATCACCTCCCATGCACCCATTCCAAAGCCCCACCTCTTTCCTGTAAGAATGCAACCAGAACTGCATGCAATACTCCGGAGAAGTGCATTTCATAAACAACGTATAACCATATAATCATATAACCATTACAGCACGGAAACAGGCCATCTCGGCCCTTCAAGTCCGTGCGAACACTTTTAAAAAAAAATTACTTCCCCTAGTCCCATCTACCTGCACTCAGACCATAACCTCCATTCCTTTCCCGTCCATATACCCATCCAATCTATTTTTAAAGGATAAAATCGACCTGCCTCCACCACTTCCACTGGAAGCTCATTCCACACAGCTACCACTCTCTGAGTAAAGAAAGTTCCCCCTAATGTTACCCCTAAACTTCTGTCCCTTAATTCTCAAGTCATGTCTCCTTGTTTGAATCTTCCCTACTCTCAAGGGAAAAGCTTATCCACGTCCACTCTGTCTAACCCGCTCATAATTTTTAAAGACCTCTATCAAGTCCCCTCTTAACCTTCTGCGCTCCAAAGAATAAAGACCTAACTTGTTCAACCTTTCTCTGTAACTTAGTTGCTGAAACCCAGGCAACATTCTAGTAAATCTCCTCTGTACTCTCTCTATTTTGTTGACGTATGTTATCTCTTACCTCAAAAAAAGCTAATCCTGTGCAACTTTTTTTTTTCATCTAATTCAGATCAATAGAGAGGATGCTTCCTTTTTGATGGAGGTACCTATCTTCCACCTCCCTTTAACTAGTTCATTCAAAATACACCTGCACAACTCTTGGTTCCCCAACCCAATCTATAAGGCTCATTAATTTACTCAGCCTACTCTGCCAATGTGTTTTTTTCAGCAGGAGGCTTGAGCACAAATGTGAGCCAGGTTCTCCTCAGGATGGATTACTCAATTGAAATCACTGAAGAGCAGAGATCCAAAACCTAAGTTGGAGAGGAATTACCCCTTGCTTACACTTACATGCAGAGTTATAATGCAACTTTATAAATACATTACATTTACCTATTATTCCGCATTTCTGATCATCTACAATCATCCCGATTTCCAAGCTATTCCATTCAAAAATATATTTATAGGACCATTATAAACAAAGGTGGACGCCAGCTTCATCAGAAGAGGAATAACTCAAGACCAACCGTGGGCGGCACGGTGGTGCAGCGGTAGAGTTGCTGCCTCACAGTGCCAGAGACCCGGGTTGATACTGACTGTGGGTGTTTGTCTGTACAGAGTTTGTACGTTCTCCCCGTGACTTGCGGGGGTTTCTCCGAGATCTTCGTTTCCTCCCACACTCCAAAGACGTGCAGGTTTGTAGGTTAATTGGCTTGGTATAAATGTAAAATCATCCCTAGAGTGTGTAGGGTAGTGTTAATGTGCGGGGATCGCTGGCCGGTGCAGACTCGGTGGGCCAAAGGTCCTGTTTCCACACTGCATATCTAAACGAAACTAAACATGGTTAGATTCCAGCTTCATTAGAAGAGGAATAATTGAAGACCAGCCATTCATTGAAACAAATATTTTTAGGTCGATTATAAACATGGGTGGACACCCAGCTTCAATAGAAGAGGGATAACTCGAGACCAACCTTGTGCAACACATTCTGTGCTGCGTTTGTTCGAGGGTTCAACAGGATGCCCAGCTTCGCTAGAAACTGCATGTAATTCACTGCTCCCGTCCAGAGAGGTGGTATCGAGAACAAAGCCTGATGGAAATATACAGTTGTGTAAAAAAATAACCTCATCTGAGTCGGCTCAAGAGTACAGCTTACAATCACCAACACGGTTAAGTCTGCCCCGATTTTGGCAGACACCCAAATGCTAACCTCCTGCAAAATGTTGGGCCTTCTTCTTCTTGTGTATGGCGTGCACAGCCTAAAGTTGTAAGACAACTTGTTCTGTTTGATCTTCTGTTTGTGCACGCCAGGTTGATTGCATTCGTCGAAACAGGGTGGACCACGTGAAGGTTGCAATCTCCCACCCCAATGTCGGGCCAATTTTCCAGGAGAAGGACCTTTACAGTGGCAGGGCATTGCAAGCATAAAAGGCAATAATCTAGGGGGTCAGGACAAGCTCCACCAACAAGACTGCTGAAAAAAACTTTGGCTGTTGCCTATATCTTTCAGAAACTACTAGTGTTAATGCACTGTCTGCATTATCTGAAAGCCTATGTTGCCAATGAAAAGATTCTGCTGTATTTTAACTGCCCTACTCAACTAACCTGCATCCTCATAAGGGAAGGCCCACCATGACTACAGCAGGTACTGGCAGTCTTTTGACTAGGGTGATGTCCCAGGAAATAAAGGAAGGAGAGACAATAAAACGAAAGCAATATCCAAGGTTTGCAAAGGCTAGAAGTCTTGCTGGAGGGAGTGGGAAGCAGGAGAACTCTGTAGCAGGTAGAAACACCTCCAGCTGAATACCTGTTTTTGCCACACTTACCTGCACCCCTCTCCCATGCCCTCCCTGAGAACCCTACATACCCCTAACTTCTAAATCAGAACTGATCCCTACCAAAGCACTTATACCAAGGGCACAGCGATTGGTCTCATTTGGGATGTTAGACCACATGGGTAACTTGTGGGTCGGAGGAATTGGGTCAGGTCTGAAGAAGGGTCCCGACCCGAAACGTCACCTATTCCTTCTCTCCAGAGATGTTGCCTGTCCCGCTGAGTTACTCCAGCATTTTGAGTCTATGATGGATTGGGTCTTCAGTGATCTGGTAAATGGAAAACTGCACGGGATAGGCATCTCTGTCCTCACCTTAAAACCGAAGATAGACACAAAGTGCTGGAGTATCCCAGCGGGTCGGGCAGCGTCTCTGGAGAAAAGGAACAGAGGACAACAGAAGACCCTTCTTCAGTCTGAGGAAACGTCACTTGTTCCTTTTCTCCAGAGATGCTACTTGGCTCGTTGAGTTGCTCCAGCATTTTGTGTCTATTTTCAGTATAAACCAGCATTTACAGTTCCTACCTACACATTTTGTCTGCTCACCTTACAACCACTGAGCCTTATAAATTGTTAAACTGCATAAAATTGTCAGTACTGCAATTTAGGACCTGTTCAAATCAGAGATTCAATCTTAATATTGTAATTATCTTTAAATATTTGCCACTCTTATCTAATGGATAAAGTTAATATTGCAGCACTTCTGATTAATGTTCTTACATTCAGAATTCATCACATTGTCAAACCAATATTAAAAGACCTATTTTATTGCTGCCAATAATACCATAACACTTGAGAAAATTTCACTCGTAATGTCGCAATCATTCACTGTAACACGCAAAATTGGCCATTGGAATATTTGATATCAAAAATACCAGTTAAAAGTTATTCAGAAACACCAGAGGTGGGCATCATATATACTGACCTTTCAAACTGAGAATCCGTCATTCTAAGACAGTAACTCTCAAGAACTCTTCGAAGTTCATAGCACTGAATGTGTTCATCCTTGTTATAATCAAACAACTTAAAGGCTCTTATGAGGTTTTTCAAATTGTTTAGGATCTAGGAAAAAATGATAGTTACTTATGTTTGCAATATAATCACACCAGAACATAAACAAATTGCAAAACGTCCTTAGTTTAGTGAAATACCACTTGCTGAAAGTAAACGGCAAGAAGCTGATGCCTGCAACTCCCTGCTTCAATACTGATTTAATGGGGAAGGTTAATATCCATAGACATAGTTCCATAGATTTCTCTATCTTCCCGTGCCACCCATTCCACCGCTCCTCCTGGCATCTGTTTGATATCAAGCTTGGTTTAGTTTAGTTTAAAGATACAGAGCAGAAACAGGCCCTTCATTCCACCAAGTCCGTGCCGACCAGCGATCTCTGCAGGCTAACGGCATCCTATATACACTAGGGACAATTTTAATTTTTTACCAAAGCCAATTAACCTACAAACCTGCACATCTTTGGAATGTAGAAGAAAACCGGAATATCTGAAGAAAACACACGGGGTCTCGGGGAAAATGTACAAACTCTGTACCGACAGCACCAGTAGTTAGGATCGAACCCGGGTCTCTGGCTCTGTATTGCAGCAACTCTACCGCTGCGCCACTGTGCCACCCATTGAGGGGAATAAGGTCATAAGTAATAGGAGCATAATTAGGCCATTCAGCCCATCAAGTCTAGTCTGCCATTCAATCATGGCTTATCTCTCCCTCCAAACCCCTTTCTCCTGCCTTCTCCCCATAACCCCTGACACTCATACTAATCAAGAATCTATTTATCTCTGCCTTAAAAGTATCCATTGACTTGGCCTCCACAGCCTTCAAATGAGAGGGTTACTAAGGGGAATGACCAGCAAGATCCTTGCACTGCCTGCTACATCCCTTAACCATTCCTGGTGGTCACCCAACTATCTGCCACCTGCACCTTGGGTGCAACCACCTCACTAAACCTCCTGTCAATGATGCTGTCAGCATCCCAGATGATCCAGAGATAAAACATGTGACATGCCTTAGGGCATGACGTGGTCCAAGGTGCTTTGTCCTAAAGTAGTATTTTCCACGTGGTCAGTCGGGAGCTGCAGTTGGGCACACCTCCCAAAGGAGCAGTCACCGAGGACACTGGAAGTCTCCCTGATCTCCCATATCCTGCAGAAGAAACATACCACTGCCCTAAATGCTGTCCTGAGTACACCAAGTCTGAAGACTACAGTTAGCCGATGCCCCAAGCTCAGTCTGGCGAATGGTCTGGACCCAAAACATCGTCTGTTCATTTCCCTCTACAGAGGCTGCCTGACCTGCTGAGTTCCTCCAGCACTTTGTGTGCTGTTCAAGATTCTAGCATCTGTAGCATCTTGTACCTCTGGAATTCCTTCTCTGAATCTTCATTCTCGTCCCTCTACGATGCATTTCAAAGCCTATCTCTTTAAATAGGATTGTGTTCATCTTTCCTTGACAGGTAACGTGCTTTAAGTTGTGACGCTGTCCAAGGTGCCATGTAAAATTCTTTTGTCATGAAGTAGCATTTCTCCACACCATAACTATAAATATATGTGAATTAATCTTTGCTATTTGCAGAATCCGATGTATTTCTTACCTTGTCCCTCAGGTAATTCTCAATTTGCCTTAGTGTCAAATTGGAATTGGAGATGATAGAACTGGTCCTGCAGAAAAAAAGGAAAATTGATAAACAGACATTATTGTGAAATGAATACAGATACTTTATAAAAAGTAAACTTGTCCAATTTGGTCTAATTAAATATATTCTGTATTGGGGTAAGCAGTTTATTTTATTTTGGAGATAGCATGGAAACAGAGTCCATGCCGACCAGTGATCATCCTGCACATTAACACTATCCCACACACTAGGGACAATTTACAATTCCACCAAGCCAATTAGCCTACAAATCTGTACATCTTTGGAGTGTGGGAGGAAGCTGGAGCTCCCGGAGAAAAACCCCACATAGGTCACGGGGAGAATGTACAAACTCTGTACAGGCAGCACCCACAGTCAGGATCAAGCCCGGATTCTCTGGCACTGTAAGGCAGCAACTCTACTGCTGAGACACCATGCCGCCAGTACCCTTGGATAATCTGGTTGATTGCTTTCTTACCAAAGAATACAAAATTGAAATTATGCATCGTGAAATTGGAAATAAACGATTTTAAAAAAACAACCTTAAATGTGAAAACTTAAAACATGTGAAAACTGTGTTTTAAATACATATTTTTAAAACTGTTTCACTTTCCTACATCAACTGCCGAGAGCAAAAACCAATAAATAAAAACTTCCATGACTTTCAGAATGTGAGTGGAAAAAATGTTCTAATATTTCCTTGTAATAATCAGATATTGAACTAAATCAGAACATATTAGTAAAACACATATTTAAAATACATATTTAAGCCAATTCCAATAATCTACTGCATGTTTTACATCTTCCATGTTCTTTCATATTGGCCACAGATTGGTCAATAATATTAGCTTGATTAAGGTAACATTGGATAATGAAAAGATAATTGGAGGAAACAAAAGAATTTTTATCTTTTCATGTATGAAATACTGTACTTAATATGATCACTCTGGTTGTGGAAAGCTGTTAGAGTCCAAACAAAAAAGAGCTTCTGCCCTCATCCCCACAAAACCAGCAAACCACCAGTGTCAAAAGAATAAGGTATGCCAGTACATTGGTCCCATAGACGAGATAGGGAAAAAAGCCTGGCCCAGAGCTGCCTGTACAACTTTTGCCACAAGCACCAATGTCCCCGAAAGAAAGTAAATAGAATGTATTGGAATTTCTGATAGAAATTGACTATAATACTACTCACAAAAGTAAGTCTTAACCTGTAACTCAGCCACTACATTTCTCACTTAGAATAAACAGTACCCTATCAATGTGGTGTTAATTTTTTACTTAAAAAGTTTACTGAAAATGATCTTTTTCTAGTTATAGAACATCTGCTTAGAGAATAGTGCACGCCTAGTAAATGACCTGTGATAATACTCTTCCCTCTACTTTAGGCCCTGAATCACAAATGTTGTACAGGAAAAAGCATCATCTATATAACATTGAAGGTTCAGTTAATAAATTCACTGCTGAATATAGAATGGATTCACACACAGGAAAATCTCAAGTACTACATCTCAATTTTCTGACTTTGTTGATCTCACCCGGAGTGTAGGCAAGGCACCACAATTGACTTGACTTCAATTTCCCTGACTGGGAAAAGATTCGGGCTCACATTCACAAAAGGCTAGTAAAAGCTGTATGAATATTATCGGTTCTTTTTTAAACCGCAATACATCATGCGATCAAACAAACCGCATCAAGAATCACCAGTGAATTTTCAGATGTTGCCTATGCTTGGAACATTATAATTAAAAAGCTCATTGTGTTCAGGGTGATAGAAGGGAGAAAGTTTGCTAGAGGACTTCTGGAAAATCGATTTCATTATTGCACATCCAACAAACTCACAATTTCTTGGCGATCCGTAATTCAGACGATATAAAGGCTAATGCACCCAATGTTGGATGCCATCAAGCTGTCAGCTATAAACTTGTAGGTATTAATCTTTTGCTTAAAGCCTGCAGATTCAACCTCTTCAGACACAAAAAGCTGGAGTAACTCAGCTAGTCAGGCAGCATCTCTGGACAAAATGAATAGGTGGCGTTTTGAGTCGAGACCCTTCTTCAAACTCATCCTTTCACTTCAGATATTCTTCATCAACAGCCCAAAGCAAAAACCAATAAATAAAAACTTGCATCATTATCAGAACGTCACTGGAAATAATATTCTCATATTTCCCTGCCCATTGTATAATCACATACTGAACTAAATCAGAAAGTACTAGTAAAATCCATGCGCCATAAATCAGCATCTGCATATAGAAAGGTTTGGAGTGTGTGCTGTTCATCAGATTGATGAAGGGTATAAAGTCAAAATGTTGGAAAATAGTGCTTTCCTTTTACAGAGATCTGGTAACTTGACATTTCTTTTCAGTGTTTCTCTTTTGCTAGTGGAACATTTCAGTTTATATCTTTATTTTAAAATTCCAGTACAAACCTGCTGTATCCCCTTCTTGTTTGGGATTCATCAGGTGAACAAAATCTCTCCAGAAATACCGTGTAAGGCACTGTCCCATCACTGTTGATTGGAATCTTTAAAAAAAGCAAATGATATACTTTGTCATAAAGAACGCCAGAATGACTGATATTTCAACTGTTCCTAAAACAAATGGAGTTACTGGAGAATGAATGATTCACTTTGGTGGATTGAATCAAGTATTTTAAAGTGCCTGATGCTGTAATAATGAAGTACATTATTCTACATTTTATACCATCCAAGTAATATTAAGAATCATCTACATTTCTACAATCTTACAAAATGTGCTTCCTTATCTGCAAAGCCAATAGATACTTTTCATTTTTTATCAGACAGATACATTTCCATATTAATAAAGTTTCTCAAACCAGCAGATAATGGAATATCTTATCTAAAGTATTACACTGATGTTGATTTGCAATGTGATAGTTATAATCATCCATGTTCTTCCCTCTTGCTGGTTACATATTTTCTTGTAATTGGTTGCTGACTAATTTCGCTGTTCACTAATTCAATCATTGCATTCTCCAGAGTGCAATCCAAATGTCATTTTAAGCAACACCACTAGAAACTGTATGAACATATTTTATTTATAATAAAACCTCCAGAAGACCAGAGGACATAGGTTTAAGGTGAAGGAGGAAAAAATTAATAAGAATCTGAGGGGTAGCCTTTTCACACAAAGGATGGTGGATGTACGGAACGAGCGGCCAGAGGAGGTAGTTGAGGCAGGGACTATCCCGACATTTAAGAAACAGTTGGACAGGTACATGGATAGGTCAGGTTTGGAGGGATATGGATCAAATGCAGGCAGGTGGGACTAATGTAGCTGGGACATGTTGTAGCGTGGGTAAATTGGGCCGAAGGCCCTGTTTCCACGCTGTATCACTCTCTGACCTCCACAAAAACAAGCATAATACATTGTGTGCAATCTGGATTGTAACCATTTCCCTTTCAGAAACAGCACCATGCATTCTGGACCTTGGGTACATCATCCCCCCAAAAACAAACTCCCCTCATTCCCCACTCCTCCCATTTCAACCTCCAGGTGATTAGACAAATGCACACCAATAGGCACACATTATAGTTATTCTCTGCTGTTTACGCGACTTAGTGGCAAGGAAATTTATCACTCATTCCTAATCATTTTGAGAAAGGATGGCAACTTTTTTCTTGAACCTCTGCTGTCCAAGCAATGAGATATTCTCACAATACGATTTGGATTGGAAGTTGCAGGATCTTGACATAGCAATTTGGGAGATTATGTAGTTTGGTTGGTGCTTGCTAACCTTGGCAGTTGAGGTGATGGATGGTGGAGGTTCTCTTCAAGAAGCCTTGACAAGTCGGTGTAGACTATTGTTTTATCTTTAGAGCAATTAGTCATGTTAATGGCATATCATAAATGGGTAGAGAAGGGGTGCCTTAGAAGGCAACTTGTATGCGTGAAGAAGTGCAAGGGAATACATTTTTTTCGGAAATCCTGGGAGATAAGGGAAATAAATTAAATGTGCAGCAGCATCTCTAAGTAAAATAGGGAAAGACAAAAAGAATGAGACCAGAAAATTGAAGACATGAAGAAGCCTGTTAATCCATTCATGGTGTCCAGATGAACATATTTTAGAGATATAGTGCGGAAACAGGCTCTTCAGGCCACTGAGTCCATGCTGACCAGCGATCACCCTGTACATTAGCACTATCCTATACACTAGGGACAATTTACAATTTTACCGAAGCCAATTAACCTACAAACTTGCAAGTCTTTGGAGTGTGGGAGGAAACCGTAGTATCTGGAGAAAAACCACACAGGTCATGGGGAGAACATACAAACTCTCTGGCGCTGTAAGGCAGCAACTCTACCGATGCACCACCGTGCATGTCAGAACTATTTCCAAAAAGAGTGCTGGTAACCTTCGCGGTTATAATAATAATAATAATAATAATAATATCTTTATTTATAGAGCACTTTAAAAACAACCACCGTTGCAACAAAGTGCTGTACATGACCAATCACAAACATAAAACAAAACAACAAAACATTAAAAGACAGTAAAAACAATAAAAAAACACTAAAACAGGAGCAAAGTCTCATGCAGGGTCAAAAGCCAAGGAATAGAAAAGGGTTTTAAGGCTAGTTTTGAAAATGGACACTGAAGTGGCCTGTCTAATGTTCAAAGATAGAGAGTTCCATAATGTCGGAGCAACAACAGAGAAGGCTCTATCCCCTCTGAGCTTCCGCTTAGACCTCGGTACCTCCAGGAGCAGCTGATCAGCTGACCTGAGGCACCGAGCAGGAGCGTAGGGATGAAGCAGCTCAGAGAGGTAAGGCGGGGCGAGACCATTTAAAGATTTAAAAACAAATAAAAGAATCTTAAAACAAACTCTAAAGTAGGCAGCCAGTGGAGGGAGGCCAGAATAGGCGTTATGTGCTCCCTCTTATGTGTTCCAGTTAAAAGGCGAGCAGCAGCATTATGAACCAACTGGAGACGTGCAAGGGATGATTGGCTAACTCCAAAATAAAGTGCGTTACAGTAATCCAGCCGAGACGTGATGAAGGCATGGATTACTGTTTCAAAATGCTGTCGTTCAAGAAAGGGCTTCACCTTTGCCAGCTGCCTTAAATGAAAGAAGCTGGACTTAACTACCGTGCCTATTTGACGATCTAATTTAAAATCACTGTCCATCTTAAAACCCAAGTTCAAAACTGTTGGCTTCACATACAGTGCCAAGGGACCCAAGTCAACAGGGGGAGGTTCACGGGGGCCATTGGGACCAAACACTATCACTTCTGTTTTCTTTTCATTAAAATGTTTAAAGTTTAGGGCCATCCAGGATTTAATGTCATCAAGACATAACAGGAGTGGTTTGACTGAGAAAGCATCTTTCTTCTTCAGCGGAACATAGATCTGACTATCATCAGCATAACAATGAAAAGAAATGCCATGCTTTCTAAGAATGGAACCCAGAGGAAGTAAGTACAATGAGAAAAGCAGGGGCCCTAAAATTGAGCCCTGTGGAACCCCATATGACAGAGGAGCAGAGGAGGATTCAAAACCAGCAAGGCTTACACACATAGTGTTAAAGAAGGAACTGCAGATGCTGGAAAATCGAAGGTACACAAAAATGCTGGAGAAACTCAGCGGGTGCAGCAGCATCTATGGAGCGAAGGAAATAGGTAACGTTTCGGGCCGAAACCCTTCTTCAGACTGATAGGGGGTGGGGAGAAGAAAGGAAAAAAGGAAAAGGAGGAGGAGGAGCCCGAGGGCTGGGGGAGGGGCGGAGACAACCAGATGGCTACACACATAGTTCTGTCTGCCAGATAAGATCTGAACCATTCCAGGGCACTACCACAAATGCCCACTAGGTGCCTTAACCAAGTTAGTAAAATAGCATGATCCACTGTATCAAAGGCAGCAGATAGGTCCAGCAGGACAAGTATCACATAATCACCAGAATCATTAGCTAGGAGGATGTCATTAAAGACCCTTAGCAATGCTGACTCTGTGCTATGCTATGTTTTAAACCCAGACTGGAAAACCTCCCGAATACTACATTCAGAGCATCTTAGTCATCACAATATAGATGGACACAAACACTACATTGATAGAGTTTCCCTGAGTAGGCCCCCTAAATAATCTTCCCTTTGTGGAATTGAAATCTGGATTTCAGTAAACATCAAAAAATTATAGTCCCATCATCACTGTTGATCGTAATCTTAAAAAAACCCGAGTAATATACTTTATCATAAAGAACAAAAGTTGGATAAAACTACCCACAAGATTTTGCAAAAATATTGGAAGTACCAATATTTTTAATTCAATAATTTCCATGGAAGCAGGATACATTTTAGACATGTAATATTTTGACATCTCAACCTCATTCAACATGGTGGACAACAATTTCCAGTTACCTGGGAGTGATTGAGAAGAATAATGACAATCACAGTGGTAAAATTTAACTGCTGTTGAGATATTGAGACTTCAGGCTTTTAATTCAATTACCTTTGCAAGTAGATCCTGAAATTGTTTCGAGTTAAGAGGCAGCAAAAACCTTTCGATCACTTTGCGGAATTCGCCTTTGGTAACGGTCAGGTTCCGATCTATGTCATTGGCTTCAAAAGCACTTCTCAAGTCATTTTGCTTTTCCCTGGCCCGCTGAGAAAGAATGTGCGCGATCTTTGAGATAGAACTGCTGACATCCGAGTCAGAGTTCAACGAAGCTAAGAAATAAAAATAAAATTTAAATTTAAACAGAAAAAAAACGTCAAAGCTTAATAAATGATAAGTATGGGAAAACCCCCCAGAAAATGCCAGAAGCCACAGTAAGTCAGGCAAGTCAGGCACTCGTGGAAAGAAAATAGAGTCTACATAAAAGGTCAATGACCTTTCACCAGAAATAAGTAAAAATTCCAAATTTTATAAGTTGCAAAGGAAGAAGGGTAGAGAAAATAATGGATGTGTTTGTGAGAGGATGGAGACCAAAAGAGATTGAATTGGGGTATGTGGTTAGCGTGTGGCCTCACTCAGGCAACAGAAGACGCCAAGAACAGAAAGGATGGTGTGGGAATGGAAAGAGGAGTTAAAATGGGGAATTAAAGGGCCGCTCCAGTAGTCCGTGGCAGATGGAGCTCATGATGGGTGAAATGGTCGCCTACTCTACACTTGATCTCGCTGATCCATTTAGTTGTCATTTCACTCGCCAGCTTACTTTTAATCAGATCCCTCCCCATTGTATTCTCCACATAACACCTCCAGCCTTGCTAGAATCGATATCCTTCTCATCTGCCGATCAATTCTCTCCTTATTTGGATCCAACTATCACTGGCAAAATGCTGGAGTAACTCAGCGGGTCAGGCAGCATCTCTGGGGTCAAGGAATACGTGATGTTTCGGGTCCTTTTTTCAGACGGAGAGTCGGGAAGGGAAACGAAAGTACACAGAACAAACGAATGAAAGAGATGCAAAAAAACAATGAAGGTCATGGAAAGGTGGAGCCCACAATGATCCATTGTTGACTGTGGAGTAGGTGTTAACGAGTTGTACAGACAGTGAATGTCAACAGGATGATAGTGAAACATTTGCAAAGATCTATTTTTTCCCCTTATAATGACAACCTGACTATGTAAAACCAGTACAGTGGCCTTCTTTACACAGAGACATCAATATTGCTCATTTGGTTCGAACATGAGAACGAAGCATTCAAATCCAACAATAGAAACCCAAATGAAAAAAGTGATGGTCTTTCATGTAAGACCCATTCTGTTCTGAGGGGATCAAAGCCCTGCTGACTGGTAAGCACACAACAAAAAGCTGTACACGTGACAATAAACTCAACTGAACTGCAGGCTGCAAAGACCCACGTGAAGTAAATTCTTATGTCTGGCTCCTAAAAGACGTGTGCCCAAAACACAAGACAGCCTGTAACTAAATGCTAATTAACAATTGCATTCAGGCACAAAGTTGCAGTGAAGTTGGTGCTGGAAATGGGGGAATAAAACTAATTTTACAAAAAGCGATTTTGATGCTCGTCGCTGGAATGTTTGTTCCTGGTTCATATTGGTGCAGAATTAGTGATAGGTGCAGAATTAGGCCATTCGCCCATCAAGTCTGCTCCGCCATTCAATCATGGCTTATCAATCTTTCCCTCCTAACCACAATTCTCCTGCCTTCTCCCCATTACCCCTGATATTCTGATCAATAAAGATATTTTCTGGATGTATTGAGAATTTTTACCTGGAGCTGATTGCAGAGAGCCTCGACTACTGGAACTACGCCCCAGAAGCTTCCCCGGTGTCGACTGGGGTCTCGGAGTCAGCGGGATACCATGGGACTCCAAACAGAGAGAGCCGAGGTCTGGGGTGGAGCCGACCATCTTCTAAAGAACTCGTCTAGGAATCAAAGAGAAATACATATTTAGAGCTCAACTCGGTAGAATGTCAACCTCAACCTGCAGCTACGAATCATCCATGTTTCTGAGCTGCAAAGCCAAATAGTAATGTGGAGGAAGGAACTGCAGATGCTGGTTTAAATCAAAGATAAGACACAAAAAGCTGGAGTAACTCAGCAGGACAGGCTGAGAGTCAGGGGAGAGGGAGGCTAGAGATATGGAAGGGTACGATGTGAAACCACAGATCAAAGCAGTTGATGAACAAGGGAATGTAGAATGTTTCATTGATGGCTGTAGGGAAGGTGACAACGAGGCATACAGTCAGTAATATTAATCAGAAGGTCAGTGAAACTATTCAAACTGGGGGGGGGGGGAGGAGGGGGAAAGCAAGTGCTACTTGAAGTTAGATAAATTAATATTCATACTGTTGGGTTGTAAGCTGCCCAAGCTTGTAGTATTAACTTGTGGCATTTGAAACTTGACTGACTCCTCAATCAGTGCAACCTCACTTTATGTGAACTGTATCTTTAAGGGTGGAATGTTCTCTCTCTATCGGCCCACGTGTTTGCACTGTGATTCCATTGAACAGCAGAGTCAAAGAGATATCTGCTTCTCAATTAGGTTCAACTTCAATTAACTGTCTTTAAACAGCTCATCTGCCGACTTTTCAATAAACATCCTACTCTCCGACGTCCTCCGAAGACATTACATCTTCTATTGAGGACCGAGGATAGATATGGATCATGTGCAGGCAGAGAAGATTAGTTTAACTGGGCATAGACATGTTCTAAACTAAACAATAAGGCATCTGCTTGTTTCTGAGGCTGGGTCCCCACTCTACCTCCAGGGCAAGGAGCCAGAAGACATTGATCCATTAACATGTCCAACACCCTTCCCCTCTCCCTCTTCCTCTCCTCTCCCCCCTCCGCCCACCCCATGCCCTCTTCCCCCCTCCCCTAACCAATCCCCATGCCCTTTCCCTCACCCCATGCCCTCTCCCTATCTACTCTCCCCAACCCCTCTCCACCCTCCTTACGTCCCTTCATTCTCTCCCCCAGAGGGTTGACCCTCTCCCCGGTACCTGCCCCGCACTCCCTCCGGGGTGACCCCACTTCAGTCTCCCCGCACTCCACCCTCCCCCCTGTACCTCTCTCTCTCTCTCTCCCCTGTACCTCTCTCACTCTCTCTCCCCTGTACCTCTCTCACTCTCTCTCCCCTGTCCTCTCTCTCTCTGTACCTCTCTCTCTCCCCTGTACCTCTCTCTCCGCTCTCTCTCTCTCCTGTACCTCTCTCACTCTCTCTCCCCTGTACCTCTCTCTCTCTCTCTCCCCTGTACCTCTCTCACTCTCTCTCCCCTGTACCTCTCTCTCTCAGTACCTCTCTCTCTCCCCTGTACCTCTCTCTCGCTCTCTCTCTCTCCTGTACCTCTCTCACTCTCTCTCCCTGTACCTCTCTCACTCTCTCTCCCCTGTACCTCTCTCTCTCTCTCTCTCTCTCTCTCTCTCTCTCCCCTGTACCTCTCTCACTCTCTCTCCCCTGTACCTCTCTCTCTCTGTACCTCTCTCTCTCCCCTGTACCTCTCTCTCTCTCTCTCTCTCTCTCTCTCTCTCTCCCTGTACCTCTCTCACTCTCTCTCCCCTGTACCTCTCTCCTCTCTCTCCCCTGTACCTCTCTCTCTCTCCCCCCCAACTGTACCTCTCTCTCTCCCTGTACCTCTCTCTCTCCCCCCCCTGTACCTCTCTCTCCCCTGTACCTCTCTCTCTCTCTCTCCTGTACCTCTCTCTCTCTCTCTCTCCCTGTACCTCTCTCTCTCTCTCTCTGTCCTCTCTCTCTCTGTACCTCTCTCTCTCTCTCTCTCTCCCTGTACCTCTCTCTCTCTCTCTCCCCTGTACCTCTCTCTCTCTCTCTCTCCTGTACCTCTCTCTCTCCCCCCCCCCCCTGTACCTCTCTCTCTCCCCTGTACCTCTCTCTCTCTCTCTCTCTCCCTGTACCTCTCTCTCTCTCTCTCTCCCTGTACCTCTCTCTCTCCCCTGTACTCTCTCTCTCTGTACCTCTCTCTCTCCCCTGTACCTCTCTCTCTCTCTCTCTCTCTCTCTCTCTCCTGTACCTCTCTCACTCTCTCTCCCCTGTACCTCTCTCACTCTCTCTCCCCTGTACCTCTCTCTCTCTCCCCCCAACTGTACCTCTCTCTCTCCCTGTACCCTCTCTCTCTCTCCCCCCCCCCCTGTACCTCTCTCTCTCCCCTGTACCTCTCTCTCTCTCTCTCTCCCTGTACTCTCTCTCTCTCTCTCCCTGTACCTCTCTCTCTCTCTCTCTCCCTGTACCTCTCTCTCTCTCTCTCTCCCTGTACCTCTCTCTCTCTCTCTCTCCCTGTACCTCTCTCTCTCTCTCTCCCTGTACTCTCTCTCTCTCTCTCTCCCTGTACCTCTCTCTCTCCCCCCCCTGTACCTCTCTCTCCCCTGTACCTCTCTCTCTCTCTCTCTCCCTGTACCTCTCTCTCTCTCTCCCTGTACCTCTCTCTCCCCTGTACCTCTCTCTCTCTCCCTGTACCTCTCTCTCTCCCCTGTACCTCTCTCTCTCCCCTGTACCTCTCTCTCCCTGTACCTCTCTCTCTCCCCCCCCTGTACCTCTCTCTCCCCTGTACCTCTCTCTCTCTCTCTCCCTGTACCTCTCTCTCTCCCCTGTACCTCTCTCTCTCCCCCCCCCCTGTACCTCTCTCTCTCCCTGACCCTCTCTCTCTCCCCCTGTACTCTCTCTCTCTCTCTCTCCCTGTACCTCTCTCTCTCTCTCTCTCCCTGTACCTCTCTCTCTCTCTCTCTCCCTGTACCTCTCTCTCTCTCTCTCTCCCTGTACCTCTCTCTCTCTCTCTCCCCTGTACCTCTCTCTCTCTCTCTCCCTGTACCTCTCTCTCTCCCCCCCCTGTACCTCTCTCTCTCCCTGTACCTCTCTCTCTCTCTCTCTCTCCTGTACCTCTCTCTCTCCCTGTACTCTCTCTCTCTCTCTCTCTCCCTGTACCTCTCTCTCTCTCTCCCTGTACCTCTCTCTCTCCCTGTACCTCTCTCTCTCTCCTGTACCTCTCTCTCCCTGTACCTCTCTCTCTCCCCTGTACCTCTCTCTCTCCCCTGTACCTCTCTCTCCCCCCCCCTGTACCTCTCTCTCCCTGTACTCTCTCTCTCTCTCTCCTGTACCTCTCTCTCCCTGTACCTCTCTCTCTCCCCCCCCCTGTACCTCTCTCTCTCCCCTGTACCTCTCTCTCTCTCTCTCTCCCTGTACCTCTCTCTCTCTCTCTCTCCTGTACCTCTCTCTCTCTCTCTCTCCCTGTACCTCTCTCTCTCCCCTGTACCTCTCTCTCTCTCCCTGTACCTCTCTCTCCCCTGTACCTCTCTCTCTCCCCCCCCCTGTACCTCTCTCTCCCTGTACCTCTCTCTCTCTCTCTCCTGTACCTCTCTCTCTCTCTCTCTCTCTCTCCCTGTACCTCTCTCTCTCCCTGTACCTCTCTCTCTCCCCCCCCCCCCCTGTACCTCTCTCTCTCTCTCTATCCCTGTGTCCCCGGGCCTGTCGCTGTCGGTGCGCGGACGCCTCCCGTTGCCCGGCGACCCGGTTGCTAGCCGCGCTCGCCAGCGCGCTGCTCATTGGTCGCCACGGCCCGGGCCGGCCCCGCAGCAAGAACACCCCCCATTGGCCGGGGCTGGAGGGGCGGGGCCTGTGGTGGGTCGGGAATGGGGAGGCGAGGTCTGTAGTGGGCGTGGTCGTGGAGGCGTGGCTGTGGGAGGCGTGGCCTGTGGTGGGCGGGGCCTGGATGGGGCGGGGTCTGGCGGGGGCGGGGCCTGGTGGAAGCGGGGCCTGGATGGGGCGGGGTCTGGCGGGGGCGGGGCCTAGATGGGGCGGGGGCGGGGCCTAGATGGGGCGGGGGCGGGGCCTGGAGGAAGCGGGGCCTGAGAGTGGGAGGAGATGGTGACCAATGTTTACTCAAGTTGGGTCTGTTGCTGTGAGTAGCAAGGGCTCTGCATACCTATTCATTTCTTCATATGCCTTGTCTACATCTCTAGTTTCTATCTTTCTCTCTCTCTCTCTCTCTCTCTCTCATATATATATCTATATCTATAATCTAATGCCTTGTGTTTGCTGGAATTTAGAAGGATGAGAGGATATCTTATAGAAACATATAACATTCTTAGAGGCTTGGACAGGCTAGATGCAGGATAAATGTTCCCCATGTTGGAGGAGTCCAGAACCCGGGGGTCATTAATAATATGGCCAGGTCATTTCAGACTGAGATGAGGAAAAACGTTTTCACCCAGAGAGCTGTGGAATCCTCTGCCACAGAAGGCAGTGGAGGTTAATTCACTGGATGTTTTCAAGAGAGAGTTAGATTTAGCCCTTAGGGTTAACGGAATCAAGGGATATGCGGAGAAAGCAGGAACGGGGTACTGATTTTAAATGATCAGCCATGATCATATTGAATGGCAGTGCTGGCTCGAAGGGCCGAATGGCCACCTATTTACTATGTTTCTACATATATATATATATACACACACACACACACACACTATATATATATATATATAGGGAGGTATATATGTAGGAAGGAACAGCAGATGCTGGTTTAAACCGAAGATAGACAAAATGCTGGAGTAACTCAGCGGGATCTCTGGAGAGAAGGAATTGGTGATGTTTTGGATCGTGACCCTTCTTCAGACCTATATATTTATACATGTGTGTATGTGTATGTATATACATACATATATATCTATATATCCACATCTCAGTCTGAAGGGACTCGACCCAAAACGTCACCCATTCTTTCTCTCCAGAGATGCTGCCTATCCCGCTGAGTTACTCCAGCAATTTGTGTCTATTGCACCATGTGAAGATTGCAACCATCACGTGGTCCGCCCTGTTTCGACTAATGCAATCAACTTGACGTGCACAAACGGAAGATCAAATAGAACAAGTTGTCCAACAACTTTAGGCTGTGCACGCCACACGAAAGAAGAAGAAGAAGAAGTGTCTATCCTATATCTATATGTCTCTCACAGTCACTTAGATATATATACAGTATATATCTAGAAGGGCTTCAACCCAAAACGTCTCCCCACTTTTTAAAATGTAACCCCACTTTTTAAAAAGGGAGGGAGAGAGAAAACGGGGAATTACAGACCAGTTAGTCTAACATCGGTAGTGGGGAAACTGCTAGAGTCAGTTATTAAAGATGGGATAGCAGCACATTTGGAAAATGGTGAAATCATTGGACAAAGTCAGCATGGATTTATGAAAGGTAAATCATGTCTGACGAATCTTATAGAATTTTTCGAGGATGTAACTAGTAGAGTGGACTCTGGGGCAAACAGCTTGTTTTTATGATTTTATTTATTCACCTTGTCAATATGGAAAATGCAATAGTTGTAATATCACAGCCTCTAAAGCTAGCGAAAGCAAAAATAAATAAATAAATCAGGTCAAAGCTTTCACACAGCAACAACATGAACAGCAGTCTCCATTTCCTAGTATTTGTTCAGGTTAGTTTGAACAAGAACATACAGTATGCCAAAGAGCAGTTCCTTTCTGCACATCAAACAAAAGCTTTTCACTGTACCTCGGTACACATGACAATAAACTAACATAGAAACATAGAAAATAGTTGCAGGAGGAGGCCATTCGGCCCTTTGAGCCAGCACCGCCATTCATTGTGATCATGGCTGATTGTCCCCAATCAATAACCCGTGCCTGCCTTCTCCCCATATCCCTTGATTCCACTAGCCCCTAGAGCTCTATCTAACTCTCTCTTAAATCCACCCAGTGACTTGGCCTCCACTGCCCTCTGTGGCAGGGAATTCCATAAATTCACAACTCTCTGGGTGAAAAAGTTTTTTCTCACCTCATCATTTCTAACCTGATCTGAAACTGGGCACATCAAGTCCAACTAGGACCTTGAGAACAAGTATAGTAGAGTAGGTACCACAAACTGCTCCACAGAAAGCTTCAACTCTTAAATAGCCTCTTGCAGTTTGGCAACAGCAAAAAAAAGTCAAGCACAAAAATAATACTCAAGCACACAAGGAAATGTGACCGCAACTGAACATTAAAGAATGGTAGTAGTTGTAATACAATCCCACAACTTCAGTGAAGAGTTGCAGCCAGAATCATTCTTCAAATTAACAGCCTTCTTCTGGAAACCAGTTCTGTTGCTTCCAAAAATATTTGAGGTATCCCAGACTACTTTTCCCCATGGCTCTGTCTTTGGATTTTAACGGTAGGCTTTTCTACCAATTTCTACACTTGGGTTGTCATCTCTTCAAAGGCAGGCAATAAAAAATATATATAATAAACCATAGCAAATGGCTCGATTGTAATCATGTATGTCTTTCCGCTGATGAGATAGCACGCAACAAAAGCTTTTCACTGTACCTCAGTACACATGACAATAAACAAAACTGTAATTGAAGACTGTAATTCTCTCTAATTGTTCCGTCAGCCACCAATGTCATTTTTCATGTGGTGTTTGCAACCGCATTACTAAAAATGCGTAGAACATCTGACTTCTGTTTACATTCCACCAGGGGGTGCCGCAAGATGGCAGCCTTGCCAACAGTCTGTCTGTCTTTTCGTCTTTTTTTTGTTATTTTTAGTGTTTTAAAAGTTTGTGTTAATGTTCTCTGGTTTGTTTTATGTGGGGGGTTCAGGAGGGGGTTCGGGGGAAACATTTTTTCAATCTCTTACCTTGCCGGAGATGTGATTGTTTTCCGGATCGTATCTCCGGTCGCTCTGCGGCCTAACATCATGTTGCTGGAGGCCTTGCTCGGAACAGACTTTGAGTCCCACCGCGGGGACATGCACTTACCATCAGAGCCTGTGATCCCTTGCCTGGGATTGACGCTCCAACCGCGGCCTGCGGATTTCACCATCAAGGAGCTCGCAGTCTCGGGTAGAGACTGATGGCAGGAAGCTCCAAAATTGCAGAAGGTTCGACCAGCCCCGACCCGAGGTCCAATCGCCCGGCGCGGGGAGCTGACATCCCCCCGATGCAGGAGCTTGATCGACCCGACGCGGTGGGCCCAACCGCCGGCTACGGGAGCCAAGATAGTCCCGTCAACGGAAGGCTCGAAGCCCCCGACCGCGGGAGAACAAAGAAGTGAAGAGATTTAACTTTTTCGCCTTCCATCACAGTGAGGAATGTGGAGGAGTCACTGTGGTGGATGTTCATGTTAAAATGTGTTTTGTGTGTTTTGTTGCTTTTAATGGTATGACTGTATGGCAAATCAAATTACTCGTATGTTGCAGAACATACTTGGCTAATAAAGGATGATTATGATTATGATTCACCATCAGAATAAAAATAGGAAGAAATCACAGTTCACCAGTTTTGTTGAAAGAATAATGAAGTTTATGTTTCAGCCAAAGTGTTTCTGTTCTTCGTGCAGAAAATTGAAGTAACCATTCAATGAATTTGCAAAGGTTGAGAATTAGGATTAGGTTAAATTCATAAGTGATAGGAGCAGAATTAGGCCATTCAGTCCAGCAAATCTACTCCGCCATTCAATCGTGGCTGATCTATCTCTGCTTCGTAACCCCATTCTTCTGCTTTCTCCCCATAACCTCCAACACCTGTACTAATCAAGAATCTCTCTATCTGCCTTTAAATATCCACTGACGGCCTCCACAGCCTTTCCACTAATAGAAGAGTCTAGGACTAGAGGTCATAGCCTCACGGATTAAAGGACGTTCCTTTAGGAAGGTGTGAGGGGGAAATTCTTTAATCAGAGGGTGGTGAATCTGTGGAATTCTTTGCCACAGAAGGCTGTGGAAGCCCATGGATACTTTTAAGGTAGAGAATGATAGATTCTTGATTAGTACGAGTGTCAGAGGTTATGGGGAGAAGGCAGGAGAATGGGGTTAGGAGAGAGAGATAGATCAGCCATGATTGAATGGCGGAGTAGACTTGATGGGCCGAATGACCTAATTCTGCACCTATCAATTTTGACCTTATGACATGCGGGCAGTCTCGATTAAAGGGCTACTTACAAATTAATGATTTGATTGTTCAAAATTAGTAGAATCAAAAATATATAGTCTGATAATTTATTTTAAAGGAATAGGATTTCATGCAGATTTGAAGGCAACAGAATGTATGAGTAACATTTAATTAATGCTTTGCTAACATATTCAACTTTCATTTTGAAAAAGACAAGATGTCAACCACAAAACATTTTTCTATGAATGCTAGCAAAAACTTGGGAACACAAAGTTAGTACAAACTTTTACAAACACTAACAGGATTAAAGATTTACAAGAAGTGGGTGACGGGGTAACAGATTTCTCCTCCATTTTGTCCCCCAATGTTATTGGTGCCAATTCAAGGAATGCGGTTGTGTCTGTATTGCCTGCCACGTATTTCAACGTTATATTTTGCCTATTTACAACACACTGTCACATCAACCTGCCACAGAATGTCAGGCAGCATCACTGGACCCAGTTAACAAACCACCAGAACTTCACATTTATTGAACCAAGGATACTGCGAGTTAACTTGGTTCCATTAACCACTGTTTCAAAATATGGCTTTCATAAATTAAATGGGATCAATGTTTTGACTTTACTGAAACTATTGAAACATCTTTCTCATATCACCCATCATCTTTGAATATCTAAAGGAATTGGAATCAACAATACCCAAATAATGTTAGTTACATTAATTCAGGGGATCGAGGTTTTAACATCACCGAAACTATTGTAACTTATGAAATATGTCTCATATCACCCATATCTAAATGAATTAGAATCAACAATACCCAAACTGTTTTAATTACTTTAATTCAGACGTGGACACTGCATTGATGCTAACTAGAATATGCAATGTCATGATTACAGAAAATAAATAAAATCTATTTCTCAGCAGTAATTTCCCTTCATTTTGGTTTACTTTGTGTGAGTGCACGAGTGTACAAACGAGTTTGTGGGAGTGCCAGTACATATTTGCTTACTTTTAAATAAATATTTTGGAGTACAGAATAATTGTCTTTACTATCACAACTACTACAGTTTATAATGAAGTTGCTTTCTTAGACTATGCGTCTTCCAATTCTGCTTAAAGGCATATACACGTCAAAGCAGCAACAAGTGAGGAGACCGTTGCTATAGATATGGAATACCCAATATCTCTCACTAAAAGCTGTCATAATACACATAACAGCAAAGATTAGCCAGTGAATGATAAACAAATGCAGAGATGCATTTATGGTGTTGAGAATACTGAAGCGCATGCAAGTTGCTTCCTTAAAGGCTGAAGTCGAAGGACAGATCGGATTTTCCCATCTTCTGTTTGAAAACAGCATCGAATTTCTCATTCATTGACACAGAGAAGATATCCTTCCATAGGCCAACTCGACCTGAAATTTAAAAAAAAATAGTAAGTGCAACTTATTAACTTCTGAGTCTGATGAAAACGCGTTTCGTGACGTTTGAGGTTCGGGACAATTCCATTGGAATCTAGGTATGTCAGGCAACCTGATCATTCTGTGATCGTGACCACCCCCATCTGTAAGATTAGCTTCAAGGATATCATTCCAAACTGTAGTCAATTAAGTTTAGGAATATCAAAGAGTGCCACTTTGGTTATTCTATGTCCCCCCCCCCCCCCCCCTTCATGTTCTGCTTCAGGCAAATGTGTATTTAACAATTTCACATAGTTTAGAAAGAAATGACCCATTGCAGCACTCTAGGCATAGCGACAGATCCACTTCATAAGTTGCAGTGTTAGACATGAATATTTGTGAATTATGTTCCACAGCTAAATTAATCAGTAAAACACATACTATTCATTAAAATTAAAACCCGTACTATTCAGTTACGTTGCAAGATGACTATTATATTTAGTAATTAGTATTAAGAGGGGTGCAGCGGTAGAGTTGCTGCCTTACAACACCAGAGACCCAGGTTCGATCCTGACTGCGGGTGCTGTCGGTATGGAGTTTGTACGTTCTCCCCGTGACCTGCGTGGGTTTTCTCCGGGTGCTTCGGTTTCCTCCCACACTCCAAAGACGTACAGGTTTGTAGGTTAATTGGCTTCAGTAAGAATTGTAAATTGTTCCTAGTGTGTAGGATAGCGCTAGTGTGTGGGGGTGATCGTCGGTCGACACGGACGTTTAAATATGGGACCCAGCTCATAAACCAGACGCAATCTAAAGATGGGGACATGATGGGATTGAGTAAGGAAATTGCTGTTCAGCGGTGGCAAAATGGGGTTTAAATTTCTACAAAACCTGCAGGAGAAGGGGGTTTAAAGTCCTGCAAAGAATGCATTGGAAAAGGAGCTGGGAATCCAATTCAATTACCACACACATAAGGGAAAAGACAAGCATACATGCTTCTGTGCTTAGAGTTTAGTAGGAATGTTTGAGAAATATTAACGTGATAAAATTCAATAAAAGCAATTCAGACGATTATGCTCAACTTTCTTCCCTCCATGTTAGACCATCAAATGGAAGGTTTGTTTCTATATCATGTCTAAGAGTGAAAACAATAATCAGTAAACACTTGATAAACACAATATGCTGGAGTAACTCAGCGGGTCAGACAGCATCTTTGGAGAAAGGGAACAGGTGACGTTTCGGGTCGAGACCCTTCTTCAGATTGCTTTTTTTCATTTTTTGTGGGTGAGGTTAGAGTGGGTAAGGGGAGTCTGAAGAAGGGTCTGGACCAGAAACATCACCTATTCCTTCTCTCCAGAGATGTTGTCTGTCCCGCTTTTTATGTTTATCTTCGGTGTAAACCAGCATCTGCAGTTGCTTCCTACACAATCAGTAAACCCTTCATAGATCTTTCAAATTTGTCTTACTTAAACTTAATTCTATGTGTGGGTGAGAGAAAAAATACAACAAACATGACCCTCACAGACAAACATGGAATGGTCTAATAACAAAACAATAACAAATAAAAGTGATGACCATATTAAATAAAGTCAAAAAACGTGTGGCTTAAATGATACAAGAATTATGTAGAAAGGAACTGCAGATGCTGGTTTAGACCGAAGATAGACACAAAATGCTGGAGTAACTCAGCGGGACAGGCAGCATCTCTGGGGAGAAGGAATGGGTGGCATTTCGGGTCGACCAGTCTGAAGAAGGGTCTCGACCGGAAACGTCGCCCATTCCTTCTCTCCAAAGATGCTGCCTGACCCGCTGAGTTACTCCAGCATTTTTGTGTCTATCTTTTGATACAAGAACTAGTTACCCTTCGGAATTTATTTTTCCCTTTAAAAATAACACATCAAAGAAAAAGAAACCGTAAGAAATACTTGATTCATCAAGTACTGCCATACACACCTTGTTGGAATATCCCTGCCTGGGGTTTGGGTGAAAAGCCATTAAAGAGAACGGTACTGGACTAGGCCTAGTCTACTTCTCACCAATTACACTATGTCTTCAGCTCAATGAGGTGAAACACTAAAAACATAAATGAGGAAACCAAAATGCTTCAAACAAAAAATTAAAAACAAAACAAAAACGTGAAAATGAACGTGCAGCATTTAACTCAAATAAATCTCTTCATTTCCGATCGCTTAAACAATGCAAAACTGAAAAACAAAACGAAATCAATGAATGAAACAAAAAAATATGAAAATCAGACAATTGAACAAATCATCATTTAAAAAAGATTTAATACTTGATCCCTTGTTGGTTAGTTTAATAGCCCTGTCCCACGGTACGAGTTCATTCCAAGAGCTCTCCCGATTTTTATTTTTTTAAACTCGTGGTAAGCACGGAGAATGAACATAGCAGGTACATCGGAGCTCGGGGTCGTCTCTTAGCGGCTCGTAACGCTAACGGCAGGTACTCGGGAAGACTCGCTAATGGCAGGTAAGCACGGGAAGACTCGTGAAGATTTTTCAACAGGTTGAAAAATGTCCACGAGAGCCCCGAGTACCGACGAGCGGCCATTACCGTAAATCTCCGAGTTCGAATCAGGGCAAACTCGGGAGAGCTCTTGGAATGAACTCGTACCGTGGGACAGGGCTTTAACGAAGCTTATCAAGATTAATCAAGGCTAATTAAAAAAAACATTTGCAGAAAATGCAACAAAAAACAAATGACCCAGTCGACAGTTCTCGTCTACAATTTCCCTAAAATCACAAAAGTACATTTTTAATGCTCATTTTAGTGAAGTCAGGTTTTCAACTCCAATGCAAACAGAGGGAAAGGCGGGGATTGTCACCCAACTTCAAATCAACAGAATTAAACTCAATTAAACATATTACCACAGTCATAAACCACTATCAGCATTATTTCTACAGTTACATATCGCACTGTTCTAGATCACCCTCTTCCTATCATTCTTAAGAATATTTTAAGAATAAGGGGTAGGCCATTTAGAACGGAGACGAGGAAACACTTTTTCACACAGAGAGTGGTGAGTCTGTGAAATTCTCAGAGGGCGGTGGAGGCTGATTCTCTGGATACTTTCAAGAGAGAGCTAGATATGGCTTAAAGATAGCGGAGTCAGGGGATATGGCGAGAAGGCAGGAACGGGGTACTGGTTTAGGATGATCAGCCATGATCATATTGAATGGTGGTGCTGGCTCGAAGGGCCGAATGGCCTACTCCTGCACCTATTGTCTATTCTCTTCCGTTCCAAACCACATTCAGTCCAAACACCGTCCCCCTCAGTTGTGCTCACATTCACTCCTCCAAATCATTCCTTCCTGTCCCACCAAACACTCACTGCCCAAACTAATCCCTCTCGCTCTGCTGCCCTCTGTGATTACATCACCATCTACATCTCTCGTTTCCCTTTCCCCACGACTCTCAGTCTGAAGAAGGGTCTGGACCTGAAACGTCATCCATTCCTTCTCTCCAGAGATGCTGCCTGTCCCGCTGAGTTTTGCATCAACATGGACTGCTGGATACATGGTCCCGATGTTGGGGGAGTCCAGAACCAGGGGCCACAGTTTAAGAATAAGGGGTAATAAGCCATTTAGAACGGAGACGAGGAAACACTTCTTCACACAGAGGGTTGTGAATCTGCCTCAGAAGGTAGTGGAGGCCAATTCTCTGGATGCTTTCAAGAGAGAATTAGATAGAGCTCTTAAAGATAGCAGAGTCAGGGGGCAGGAACGGGGTACTGATTGTGGATGATCTACCATGATCACAGTGAATGGCAGTGCTGGCTCGAAGGGCTGAATGGCCTACTCCTGCACCTATTGGCTATTGAGTTACTCCAGCTTTTTGTGTCAATCTTTGATTTAAACCAGCATCTGCTGTTTCTTCCTCCACATTCATTTGTTCTATGTCTCTCTATATCACCGTCTATATCTCTCGTTTCCCTTTGCCCTGACTCTCAATCTGAAGAAGGGTCTCGACCCAAATGTCACCATTCCTTCTCTCCAGTGATATTGTCTGACCAGCATTTACTCCAGCATTTTGTGTCTATCTGTGGTTTGAACCTACATCTACTGTTCCTTGCCACTCATGGGCCTCATATCCATGGTGCAAGGCTATTTGAGAGGTAGATGTTCACTGCAAGTTTTGTGATATCATAAGTTCATAAGTGCTAGAAGCAGAATTAGGCCATTCGGCCTATCAAGCCTAATCTGCCATTCAATCATGGCTGATCTATCTCTCCCTCCTAACCCCATTCTCCTGCCTTCTCCCCATAACCCCTGACACCCGTACTAATCAAGAATCTATCCATAGAGTGATAGAGTGATACAGCATGGAAACAGGCCCTTCGGCCCAACTTGCCCACACCGGCCAACATGTCCCATCTACACTAGTCCCACCTGCCAGTGTTTGGTCCATATCCCTCCAAGCCTGTCCTATCCATGTATCTGTCTAACTGCTTCTTAAACGTTGGGATAGTCCCTGCTTCAACTGCCCCAGCCTTGATAATATCCATTGACTTGGCCTCCACAGCCTTCTGTGGCAATGGATTCCACAGATTCACAATATCATGCATAATGTAGACAAGAACCAAGGAGGAAACAGAAATCCATGTTCTTCCTTCTCCTCAAAAAACGTCAATACATTACTACTAAAGCAGCCAATTGACCAGTAAGATTCCTCTGGCGATTTAAGAAAGATATTTTTGTTAAGCACTTACCTCTGCCAATTGGAAGGGCCTCTGCATTGCAGCATTGGTCCACGAGCTGGTGGCAATGTTCAATGATAGCCTCCATTTGTGTTTTATCATAGGTCACCCCAAGAAACCGCACCAGTTGTTCCACAGTACCTGCAAGATTCTTCCACCAGAGAGAAAGGACAAACTTAACTGGCATATCTGAGAGTGTTCGAAAAATTTCAGGCTCTCAATTTTAGAGCACGGACAGAGGCAGAGGCAGAGACAGAGACAGAGGCAGAGGCAGAGGCAGAGGCAGAGGGAGAGACAGAGGCAGAGGCAGAGACAGAGGCAGAGACAGAGACAGAGACAGAGACAGAGACAGAGACAGAGAGTGGTGGGTGCCTGGAACATGTGGCCAGAGGTGGTGGTTGAAGCAAATACACTAGTCGCATTTAAAAGACTTGGATAGGCATATGGATATACAGGCATGTGGATATGCAGAGAATGGAGGGATATGGGTCATGTGCAGGTAGATGAGTGATGGCCTTGGCATCATGTTCAGCACAGACTTTGTGGGCTGAAGAGCCTGGCCTGTGCTGTTCCACGTTCTATGTTCCAAGTGAGAATGATGTGCAATAAGGTAGGGGTCCAGCAGGTGGCAGTGTTCCCCTGTGCTTGCCGCCCTTGTTCGAATGGCAGTGATCGATGGCAGAGGAAGTGATGTTTCCAGTGCCGACCAGACAGTACGTTTCTGTGGTTTGTGTCGGGCATCAGGAGAGTAGTTGGGGCTGTACTCATCGTGCAAGTGGCGAGTTTATTGCATCACAACGGCAGAGCTAGTGGAGCCGCTACCCAACAGCGCCAGTGACGCGGGTTCGACAATTTCATTGTCCTATCTGGGACACATGACAATAAACTCTCTTGACTTGACTTGACCCTGACCTCAGGTGTTGTCTGTGAGCGTTTCCTCCGGGGGCTCCAGTTACCTCCCACGTCCCAAAGACGTGCGAGTTTGCAGGTTAATTGACCTCCAGGGTGGATGGAAAATTGGGATAACACAACTAGTGTGAATGGGAGATCGATGGTCAGCATGGACATGGTGGGCTGAAGGGCCTGATTCCATGCTGTATCTCTCTCTTTAAACTGCACTAAACAATCCGGACTTGTGCCTTGTACTGTCTTGTGGCATCAGGTGAGTCACTGACAGTGAAATACCTCAATCACTGATGAACCAACAGTATTTACCTGGATGGCCCAGGTGGGTTTCTGACCAACAGCGAACACCTGCCAGCACCCCTAACCCACCTGACGGTAGCACCAGTGAAAGCCAAGACTGTGGGCGGCACGGTGGCGCAGCGGTAGAGTTGCTGCCTGACAGCGCCAGAGACCCAGGTTCGATCCCGACTACGGGTGCTTGTCTGTACGGAGTTTGTACGTTCTCCCCCATGGCCTACGTGGGTTTTCCCTGAGATCTTCGGTTTCCTCCCACGCTCCAAAGACGTACAGGTTTGGTAGGTTAATTGTCTCGGTAAAAATGTATAAATGTAAAATTGGCCCCAGTGGGTGCAGGATAGTGTTAGTGTGCGGGGAACGCTGGTCGGCAGGGACTCGGTGGGCCGAAGGGCCTGTTACCGCACTGCATCTCTAAACTAAACTAAAACTTTGTCAGATGTGGATAAAACTATCCACACAAGTGGCCAAGATCACAGACACATTGTCTGGAAGCCCATTTTACTGTGGATTATGAAAAGGAATTAGACGAGTGTTTAAGTACTTTGAGGAACAATATTTGCAACACTATATAGAAAGAGCCAGGAGAAGTTGTCAGATTGTTCTTGATAAATACCAACACGTGGTCAATGGGCAATATGGACTCTGTCCTTGGAACAATTCTATGATTTTAAGTACTTTAGTTTAGTTTAGTTCAGAGATACAGCTCAGTAAGAGGCGCGTCGGCCCACCGAGTCCACACCGACCAGTGATCCCCGCACATTAACACTATCCGACACACACTAGGGACAATTTTACATTTATACCAAGCCAATTAACCTACAGCCTTTGAAGTGAGGGAGGAAACCTAAGATCTGGGAGAAAGCCCACGCGGGTCACGGGGAGAACGTACAAACTGTACAGACAGCACCCGTAGTCAGGATCGAACCTGGGTCTCTGGCATTGCAAGCGCTGAAAGGCAGCAACTCTACCGCTGTACCACCATGCCGCCCGAGCGTACGGGAGTAGTTCAGTTTCGTTTTCAGCCCAACCAACATAGTGCCCCACACGAGACCCACCTTATGTAAATCTTCGTAAAGCAGGAAGAGGACGTTAGAGTCCAGGCGATGCTCCCAGAATTCCTGAACGTGTTCAAACCATGATCCATAACCCACTGAAAAAAAAATCACAGACACCTTTATACTTTAGAAAGCTGCTGTGTTGTCATATTGAAGCACGTTAGATCTTTGACTAATTCAATGTCTAGCCCATCTTCATGCTCAAACTTCCACTTGTTGAATGAATGAATGCAAGAATCAATCAATTAAATTAATTCACCGGTTGATTAATTAATTAATTAATTAATGATACTTTATTGCCACCTGTGACAAGTCACAGTGATGTTCTTTGTTTTGGATACGCAAGGTATGTAAAGAGGCACCACATCAAGGGCGTTGACAAAGTTACAAAGTATCCCGCGCTGGGTCCGTCTTTATTCTTCCCCCCCCACACACCGGATTCCCCACACCTGGGCCTCCTTTATCAAGTCAGGTTTATTCGTCACATACACATACGAGATGCGCAGTGAAATGAAAAGTGGCAATGCTCGTGGATTGTGCAAAAAAAAACACAAAACAGAATGGAACAGAATCACATATTCACATATTACATATTTGTGGGAGGAAAAAACAGCAATTTTAAAAAGACACTACACAACAGTAATTTGGTACAGTATTCTCTCCCTTCTCCCCCCTCTCCCCCATGCTTAAAAGTTTAAAATAGTTTAAAATACATAACCCTCACACAGGATTCTTAAACACCTCTCCAATACACAAACTTATAGACTTGAAGAGCTAGATAGTTACTAGGATGATTTAGAAGTGGGACTTTAAGTTAGGGTCAAACAGGCAACCCTTCATTGACATATTATATTTTCACGGTGAGAGTCAGAAATAGATAGGTAGTAACTCAACGGGTCAGGCAGCATCCCTAGAGAAAAGGAACAAGTGAGGTTCTGGGTCGGGACCCTTCTTCAGACCCGAATTTCGGTCAGAAATAAATAAGAGTCCAAACGCTGAAACTCAACCTATTTCCTCATTACACCGGGTACTCTTTCCTCCAAAATCAGATTGAACTGATCAGAAAATCTATTAAGTCTATGGATTACGAACAGTTCTTTTATTAACACAATGTGCAACTGGCTAATTCAAGATTCTTTCAACTATCTTCTCTTTCTTGTACAGGTCAAAGTAAAGTCAAATATAGAGTCAGATTCATAGAGTGAAACAGTGTGGAAACAGGCCCTTCGGCCCAACTTGCCCACATCGGCCAACATGTCCCAGCTACACTAGTCCCACCTGCCTGCGCTTGGTCCATATCCCTCAAAACCATGTACCTGTCTAACTGCTTCTTAAACATTGGGATAGTCCCAGCCTCAACTACCTCCTCTGGCAGCTCGTTCTATACACCCACCTCCCTTTGTGTGAAAAAGTTACCCCTCAGATTCCTATTAAATCTTTTCCCCTTCATCTTAAACCTATGTCCTCTGGTCCTCGATTCACCAACTCTGGGCAAGAGACTCTGTGCTTCAACCCGATCTATTCCTCTCATGATTTTATACACCTTTACAAGATCACCCCTCATCATCCTGCACTCCAGGGAATAGAGTTCCAGCCTGCTCAACCTCTCCCAATGGCTCAGACCCTCAAGTCTTGGCAACATCCTCATAAATCTTCTCTGTACCCTTTCCAGCTCGACGACATCTCTCCTATAACATGGAGCCCAGAACTGAGCACAATACTCGAAATAATAATAATAATAATAATAATCATTTTATTTACTGGCGCCTTTCTAAAACCCAAGGACACCTTACAATGCATAGAATCACAAAAAAAAAATACAAAACACATAATCGGAATAAATTAAATATAAAAACACCACAGTTCACAAATCAAGGACAGAATTCAATTTCAAGAGCACCAAAAGAAAATAAGAAACACAATTTGAGGAAACACACATTAAATGCGGTATCATACAACTGCAACATGACCTCCCAACTTCTATATTCAGACCAAACAAAACGATTTATTAAAGGACGTGCCACTTACACTTATCATTCATAAACCGCCTGCAGAATTCCTGAAACGTCCCTCTGTAGCTCATGGTTCGTAAAGAACGGTGAAACTGATAGTATGACACCACCAAGTCTTTGGGGTTTCTGGCCATGCATATGACCTGCAGGAAGAAAGATTTGGAACAAGGAAGGAAACTTTAGTTCAGTTTAGAGATACAGGGCGGCCCACTGAGTCCGCACCGACCAGCGATCCCTGCACATTAACGCTACCCTACACACACTAGGGACAATTTACAATTATACCAAGCCAATTGACCTACAAACCTGTACGTCTTTCCAATGTGGGAGGAAACCGGAAATCCCGGAGAAAACCCACTTGGTCACGGGGAGAACGTACAAACTCCGTACAGACAGTACCCGTAGTCGGGATCGAACCCAGGTCTCCGGCGTGGTAGGGCAGCAACTCTACCGCTGCGCCACTGTGCCGCCCTTAAAATTAGGCTTAAAATAACTTACATTCTTCCACCACACCATCATTTTCCTATTTTTAGTTTTACTGTATTTAGAGATTCAGCATGGAAACAGGCCCTTCAGCCCATCAGTTCCATGTCGACCATCGATCGATCACCCGTTCACATTAGTTCTATGTTATCCCACTTTCACGTCCACTCTCTACACACTAGGGGGGCAATTTACAGAGGTCAATTACACCTACAAACACACACGTCATTGGGATGTTGGGAGGAAACCGGAACACCCAAGAGAAAACCCACACAGTCAAAGGGGGAATGCGGATTTTTTTTAACAAGAACAACATAGGGATCAATTCTAAAAAGGACCATTTTTATTGCAAATGGAACTCAACGTTTGGGACCATATGAAGGAAGGAAAAGGGTCAAGTGGGTCAGATACCTGCAATGAGAATGTGGGGCTGAATCCTCATGCCTCAGACGTTACTGGCTTAACCTTGCACTAATCCTTATTCCCTTATCATGTATCTGCACACTGTGGGCAGCTCGATTGTAATCATGTATTCTCTTTCCGCTGACTGGTTAGCACGCCATAAAAGCGTTTGACAGCACTGGGCCTGTACTCGCTGGAGTTCAGAAGGTTGAAGGGGGACCTCATTGAAACATACAGAATAATGAAAGGCACAAATAGAGTGGATGTGGAGAGGATGTTTCCACTGGTGGGAGAGTCTAGGACCAGAGGCCATAGCCTCAGAATTAAAGGGCACTCTTTTAGAAAGGAGATGAGGAGGAACTTCTTTAGTCAGAGGGTGGTGAATCTGTGGAAGTCATTGCCACAGAGGGCTGTGGAGGCCAAGTCAGTGGATATTTTTAAGGCGGAGATAGACAAATTCTTGATTAGAACGGGTGTCAAGGGTTATGGGGAGAAGGCAGGAAAATGGGATTAGGAGGCAGAGATCAGCCATGATTGAATGGCGGAGTAGACACGATGGGCCGAATGTTCTAATACTACTCCTGTAACTTGTGAAAACTGTACCTCGGTACACGTGGCAATAAACTAAGCTCACCGAAATTACACTAAAACTTACAACACGATGGAGTAGTTCACTTCTGGACACAAAGTGCTGGAGTAACTCTCAGTGGGTCAGTAGCATCTCTGGAGAACATGGATGGGTGACATTTTGGGTTGGGACCCTTCTTCAGACACCTGTCCATGTTCCCCAGCAACGCTGCCTGCCCCCTATCTTATTCCAGCACTTTGTGTCCTTTTGTGTACAACCAGCATCTGCAGTTCCTTGTCTCTACAGTCGTTCAATTCTGCTGGGCAAGAAGGCTGGAAGTACCATTTTAATTCCAGTATCTTTATCCCAGTAGGAGGACCAATGTCCACAATAATCTATCGAGGTCTGCAGAGGAAAGAAATACCCGCAGAAATTGAAAAATAATTTCCAAATAATAATTCTAACTGGAAAGTGAAGAACGTTGAAGAATTTGATCCAACGCATCCACAAAAACTTTTCTTTTTTAAAAATACAATACAATACAATTTATTTGTTGTTATTTGAACCTGATTGAAGTTCAAACGAAATTTGGTTTCTGCAGTCATACAACAAGAAAAGAACCAAGACACAACACAATTTACACAAACATCCATCACAGCGAATCTCCTCCTCACTGTGATGGAAGGCAAAGTCTTATCTCTCCCCTGCACTCCCCATTCTCCTCCCGATGTCAAAGTCAAAGCCCCCGGCGGGCGATGGTAAATAAGTCCCGCGGCCATTAAAGCCGCGCCGGGCGAAAAGCCTTCAACATAAAAAATAATTAAACATCTATTTAGAGCATGATCACCAAAAAAGTATATGACAGAATGTTACCTTTGACTGTCCATTGTGCAAATCTCTTGGTAGGAAACGATATGGCAGGTGGCTCTTTATAAGGCGAGGGGACGTCAACTCCTAAAGATAAAGACATAATTAGGCAGTGGTAAACCCAAGGGCCTGTCCAACCTATGCGATTTTTTTCGGCGACTTGCCGGCACCCGTCATAGTCACAGCAGGTCACCGAAAATTCCCAAAATGTTGAAAATCAGGCGGCAACCAGAAAAAGGTACGACTCTTTGGGCGACTACTCACCGCCAACCATGTCGCAGGGTGACGCCTGTTTGGTCGTGAGTAGTCGCCCAAAGAGTGTACCTTTTTCTGGTTACCGCCCGATTTTCAACATGTTGAAAATCTTCGGTGACCTGCTGCGACCATGACGGATGCCGGCAAGTCTCCGAAAAAATCGCGTAAGTGAGACAGGCCCTTTACTTCTCAAATAACTTTTTATAGGATTCTGCTTCTTGATCCAAAGTGTATCAATGATTCAATTCGATGATACTTTATTGTCACACATACCGAGGTACAGTGAAATGCTTTGTTTTGCATGCAAACCGGTAAAATCACACAGCAGACTTCACCCAGGCCGCATGTTGTGCTGAGGGAACTGCCGATGCTGGTTATAAACTGAAGATAGACACAAAATGCTGGAGTAACTCAGAGGGACAGGCAGCATCAGTGGATAGAAGGAATGGGTGACGTTTCGGGTCGACCCAAAACGTCACCCATTCCTTCTATCCAGAGATGCTGCCTGTCCTGCTGAGTTACTCCAGCATTTTGTGTCCATCACCGAGGCAGTACACAGATGTCAACACCCCCCCCCCCTACTACTGGGTCCCCCCTTCATTCCCCTCTCCCCCCCTCCTCCCCTTCCTTCTTTCACCCCCCCCCCCCCTCCTCTGTCCTCCTCCCCCGGCCTTCTCCTCCCTCCCCCTCCCCCGCCCTCCCCCGGGTTCCCCTTTGTTCTTGGTGGAGAAACAAGGCAACAAATGCAAACAAGGACTGTTCAGAAACAATCTGTTTCAGATGGTTAGCCATAGAATCATAGAGTCACACAGGGCCCTTCGGCTCAACTTGCCCACGCCGACCAACATGCCCCATCTGCACTAGTCCCACCTGCCTGCATTTGGTCCATATCCCTCTAAACCTTTCCCATCCATGTACCTATCATAATGTTTTTTTTTAAAAACATTGTTATAGTACCTGCCTCAACTACCTCCTCTGGCAGCTTGTTGCATATACCCGCCACCCTCTGTGTGAAAAAATAATGTTGTCCCTCAGGTTCCTAAAAATATTTCCCCTCTCGCCTTAAAAGGCGATGTCCTCTGGTTCATGTTTCTGCTATTCTGGGTAAAAGAGCCTGTGCTTTCACCCTATCTATAACCCTCAAGATCTTGTACACCACGATAAGATCACCCCTCATCCCCCTGCGCTCCAAGGTGTAAAGTCCCAGCCTGCCCAACCTCTCCCGACAGGCCAGGCCCAGGGTGGTGAATCTGCGGAATTCTTTGCCACAGAAGGCTGTGGAGGCAATGTCAGTGGATATATTTAAGGCAGAGATAGATAGATTCTTGATTACTACAGGTGTCAGAGGTTATGGGGAGAAGGCAGGAGAATGTGGTTAGGAGGGCGAGATAGATCAGCCATGATTGAATGGCGGAGTAGCCTTGATGGCCCGAATGGCCTAATTCTGCTCCTGTCACTCGTGAACTTATGAGGCAAATAAGTCTTCCAAGGTAATAGGAACTGGAGATATTGACTTTGGTGTTCCCGAGTTTCAAACATGTCAAGAAGAACAATGAGGAGTTTAAACGGACGACTCTTACCTTAATGATATCCAGGCCAGGTTGAGGATATTCCAGGACTGGTAACTGCTCATCGATGTTCATTATTCCAATCTCATCTGGATCAGCATCCTGGTTCACCAAATACACCAGCTCCTGGAGAAGACTGGTCCCTGCCACCAAAACATAGCACATTAGCATCAAGAGACAAGACAAGAGACATTTATTGAAATTTGTGGTCACTGATGTTCAGATGTGTAGGCTGCTTTTTGTTCCTGGCTATTCTGAGATAAGCCTTCTTCATGCATCCTAATTAATGACCTAATTTGGGTGGCACGGCGGCACAACGGTAGAGTTGCTGCCTTACAGCACCAGAGACCCGGGTTCAACCTTGACTACGTGTGCTGTCTGTACAGAGTTTGTACGTTCTCTCTGTGACCACGTGGGTTTTCTCCAGGCGCTCCGGTTTTCTCCCACATCCAAAAGACGTGCAGATTTGTAGGTTAATTGGCTTCTGGAAATAGTAAGGTAGACAAAAATGCTGGAGAAACTCAGCGGGTGCGGCAGCATCTGTGGAGCGAAGGAAATAGGCAACGTTTCGGGCCGAAACCCTTCTTCATACTTCAGACTTCTGGAAATTGTCCCCAGAGTGTAAGACAGAACTAGTGTACGGGTGATCGCTGGTCGGTGCGGACACGGTGGCCCAAAGGGCATGTTTCTGTGCTGTATCTCTAACCCCAAAAAAAATGAAAAGTTATGAATGGGAATCTCTATCAATCACAGTTCCGCTTGATAAGCTGGAGCTGGTGTACATTGCTTCAGTGTTTCTCTGTGACCACGTGGGTTTTCACCGGGAGCTCTGGGTTTCCTCCCACACTCCAAAGACGTACAGGTTTGTAGACTAATTGGCTTCGGTAGCGATTGTAAATTGTCCCTAGCGTGTAGGAACTAGTGTATGGGGTGATCGCTGGTTGGCGCAGACTCGGCGGGCCGCAGGGCCTGTTTCCACGCTGTATCTCTAAAACTAAACCAAATTACCCCAGTGTTAGCTCTTTGGTAGTAGACAAAAGTGCTGGAGAAACTCAGCGGGTGCAGCAGCATCTATGGAGCGAAGGAAATAGGCAACGTTTCGGGCCGAAACCCTTCCGGGTTTCGGCCCGAAACGTTGCCTATTTCCTTCAGGGTTTCGGCCCGAAACGTTGCCTATTTCCTTCGCTCCATAGATGCTGCTGCACCTGCTGAGTTTCTCCAGCACTTTTGTCTACCTTCGATTTTCCAGCATCTGCAGTTCCCTTCTTAAACACTTTAGCTCTTTGATAGCACCCTAAAGAGCTGGAGTTCGTTTCAGAATATTCTTAATTACACCGAGAGAACATTTTGTACAAATTGAAATTAACACATGCGCCACACAGAGAAAGAAGCACATGAAGCAAACGCTACAAAGACGACCGCCTGCTGATGTTTGACACAAGTCAGTTTAGCCCCTGCTGGTATCCGAGTTGTGAATCATTTCTCAGTCCGCATGCCATTATTACAGGGGACAGGCATGTGACACAAATAACTAGATAATTCTATCAAAGCAAATAGCTGCCATTACTGACATATAACCCTCATATAATGGACCATGGCGTCCGATATTGCTGATTGTCCTCTGGAACGGAGGGATTCGCTCCGATCCAAGAAAGAATGTTGTTTTCAAATGCAAAGTTATTTTTAACAGCCAAAAATATATACTTTTGTTGCGGCAATCTGAAAATACTAAAGGCTGTTTGTTCCATTGTTTAATAAGAGTATCATTGCATAAGGGGCGGCACGGTGGCTTGGAGGTAGAGTTGCTGCTTTACAGCGCCAGGGACCTGGATTTGATCCCGACTACGCGTGCTGTCTGTACGGAGTTTGCACGTTCTCCCCGTGACCTGCGTGGGTTTTCTCCGAGATCTTCAGTTTCCTTCCACACTCCAAAGACGTACAGATTTGTAGGGTATTTTTGGTTTGGTATGAATGTAAAATTGTCCCTCGTGTGTGTAGGATAGTGTTAGTGTCCAGACTCGGTGGGCCGAAGGTCCCATCTCCGCGCTGTATCTCTAAACTAAACTGTCATTCACACGAGGATGAAACAATCCACACAAGCAGCCAAGATCGCGGACATGTTGCCTGGAAGCTGATTTTGTTTGTGGATTTTGAAAATAAATTAGACGAGTGTTAGAAATAGAAAGAACTGCAGGTGCTGGAAAAATCGAAGGTGGACAAAAATGCTGGAGAAACTCAGCGGGTGAGGCAGCATCTATGGAGCGAAGGAAATAGGCGACGTTTCGGGTCTGAAGAAGGGTCTCGACCCGAAACGCCACCTATTTCCTTCTCTCCATAGATGCTGCCTCACCCGCTGAGTTTCTCCAGCATTTTTGTCTACCTTAGACGAGGGTTGAAGTGCTTTGAGGAACAATATTCCAATCAGCTGAAGTGTCTGTACTGGGAATAGAATAACATTAGGTCTGGGAGGTAAAAGGTAGGAAGAATTACACCGAGAAATTAGAACGGAGACGAGGAAACACTTTTTCTCACAGAGAGTGGTGAGTCTGCGGAATTCTCTGCCTCAGAGGGCGGTGGAGGCAGGTTCTCTGGATGCTTTCAAGAGAGAGCAAGATAGGGCTCTTAAAGATAGAGGAGTCAGGGGATATGGGGAGAAAGCAGGAACGGGGTAGATTGGGGATGATCAGCCATGATCACATTGAAGGGCTCGAAGGGCCAAATGGCCTCCTCCTGCACCTATTGTCTATTGTCTAAATCTTGATATATCTGATCCAGGAAATTCTCATGTCTGTGTCTGTCCCCTGTGTGACCTAGAAAGAGAATGCTACCCATCTTATTTACACAGATAATGCATTTGGCATAATCTATTACCCCTGTGTTTATGTGGTTATTAATTGTACCCCAGCTCCTAGGAGATATTGCTAGCTTCAGACATTTTCCCCAAACTGCATTTGCAGCAGAAAGATGGAATTCAGAACAGGGCTGTTAGATCAAAGATATAAATAACAAGATCAGGGAGATTGCTTTACCGCAGGAGGTCCATTAGCCAAAAGCATTACATCACCTCATGGAACCAACCAAGACTGGTTATTTAAAGGGGATAGAGAGAAGAGATGCTGCAGAAAACATTATCATTCACAAGCAAGATGTGGAAGAGGGCTCATTTTCTAACGTTAATTTGAAATGAAATCCAAATGTAGTATAATGTGCAAAGTATTCTTCTCCCCGCTCTGTAAATAGGACAGAGATGGATTTCTTCCAGAGGCATTTTTGCCATCAGTGTTCCAGTGGATAATATATTCTGCACCTTCAGCCGTGTTGTTCTTTTGCAAGAACCCAGTTTATTCCTGAAGCAGAACTAATTCCAAAAATGAATTAACCCTTTTCTTTGACACATTACCCTCATAAATATATATGAAGTGAAAGTGCACGGTGGCACAGCGGTGGAGTTGCTGCCTCACAGCGCCAGAGACACAGGTTCGATCCTGGTCCTTGATTTGATTGTCCTTTGTTAGTGCTTTCAGGTAGAGCTGCACTAAAGGTAGACACAAAATGCTGGAGTAACTCAGCGGGACAGGCAGCATCTCTGGAGAGAAGGAATGGGTGAAGAAGGGTCTCGACCTGAAACATCGCCCATTCCTTCTCCCCAGAGATGCTGCCTGTCCCGCTGAGTTACTCCAGCATTTTGTGTCTATCTTCCATTTAAACCAGCATCTGCCGTTCCTTCCTGCACAGAGCTTAAAGGGCCTGTTCCACTAGGCGATTTTTTTAGGCGACTGTCATAGTCTTAGCAGGTTGCCGAAAAAACGGTGACTGGACAAATGGGGCTGTCCCACTTAGGCGATTTTTTAGGTGACTGCCGGCTACTACAGCAATGGAATTCACCAAAGTCAGCACCGGCGACAACCTACGTCACCTGGCGACAACTTACGCCATCCTGGTGACAATCTATGACAACCTACGACAGCACCTACGTCACCTGGCGACAACCTACGTCATCTTGGCGACAATCTATGACAACCTACGACAGCACCTACCAACCTACGCCATCCTGGCGACAACGAATGACAACCTACAACAGCACCTACGTCAGGAGAAGACAAGGTACGACAAGCCCACGGTCGGCGACTGTTGCCGAAAAGTTTTGAACATTTCAAAATCCAGCGGCGACCAAAAAAACGCAACGATTCTTTGGACGACTGAGGAGATGACTCACGACCATACAGGCGACACCCCGGTGACCGTGTGATGACAGCCTAGTCGCCTGTAGTCGCCTAAAAAATTGCCTAAGTGGGACAGGCCCTCATTTAAGTTTTAATTTAGGGTGTCAGAAGTACAAACAAGCTTTAACAATAGTGCTTTTCTATGGAACTGGATTCAGCTAGGTTCATTTTACTTTAAAGGATTAGGATCCCTCAACACTGTTTTCTTTAAAGCTGTTATAAATAGATCTATAAAATAAATGGGTTGATGACCCAGCAAAAACTGTACATAGCAGTGGAATGTGAAAGGATTAATGAGTATGCTAAAGATAGCATACGCAAGAATTTCCTTCCTCAAATTAGGAGACCAAAATTGCACACAATACCCTAGCAGCACATCAGCGCCTCTACTTACTGAGAAGATTACGGAGAGTCGGTTTGTCAAGGAGGACTGTCTCAAACTTCTACAGGTGCCCAGTAGAGAGCATGCTGACTGGTTGCATCGTGGCTTGGTTCAGAAACTTAAGCGCCCTGGAGCGGAAAAGACTACAAAAAGTGGTAAACACTGCCCAGTCCATCATCGGCTCTGATCTTCTGTCCATCGAGGGGATCTACCACAGTCGCTGCCTCAAAAAGGCTGGCAGTATCATCAAGGACCCACACCATCCTGGCCACACACTCATCTCCCTACTACCTTCAGGTAGAAGGTACAGGAGCCTGAAGACTGCAACGTCCAGGTTCAGGAATAGCTACTTCCCCACAGCCATCAGGCTATTAAACTCGGCTCGGACAAAACTCTGAACATTATTAGCCAATAATCTGTTTATTTGCACTTTATCAGTTTAATCATTCATGTGTGTATATATTTATGCAATGGTATATGGACACACTGATCTGTTCTGTATTCATGCCTACTATGTTCTGGTGTGCTAAAGCAAAGCAAAAATTTCATTGTCCTATCTGGGACACATGACAATAAACTCTCTTGAACTCTTGAACTCTTGAACTCAGTGGTCTCACCAAGGAATTACAGAGAGTTTGTACGTTCTCCCCGTGACCGCGTGGGTTTTCTCCGGGTGCCCGTTTCCTCACACACTCCAAAGACATACAGATATGTAGAGCTTAATATCTCTGGCAGAAGGAATGAGATGACTTGAATTGTATTGTGTGTAGTACAGTAAATACCCGTTATAACGGACCATAAAGGGGGCGAAATGATGCCTGTTATTGCTGATAGTCCGCTGTAGCCTAGTCAAGGATTGACTGAGTAACAGAGCGCCCTTGTATAAGTACTATAAACAAACATAGAAACTAGGTGCAGGAGTAGGCCATTCGGCCCTTCGAACCAGCACCGCCATTCAATACGATCATGGCTGATCATCGAAAATCAGTGCCCCTTTCTTGCTTTCTCCCCATATCCCTTGATTCCATTAGCCCTAAGAGCTATGTCTAACTCTCTCTTGAATACAGATGCCGGTTACAAAATGTTGGAGTAACTCAACGGCTCAGGCAGCATCTCGGGAGAACGTGGATAGGTGACGTTTTGGGTCGAGACCCTTCTTCAGGCTCTCGGTCTGGAACTGGGCCTGGAAAGTTCCAGGCAGGTTGGCAGCCACGGTCCTCTGGCGGCTGGGAGAGAGGCGAGGATCGGCAGAGTCGATGGTCGCAGCCGGAGAGGCGGAAAGGCGGATGGTGACGGTAGCGGGCGTGGTCTGGAGGCGGCCGGGGGTGGAGGAGGCAATGGCAGCCCATCCTGGCGGGGAAGGTCTGTCTATCCATCGGCTGTAACCAAAAATCCGTAATGCAGAGAGAGAGAGGTCCATGATAACAAGGGTTCACCGCAGTTACAAATTGCAGCAAATACAGAGAAAACCCTTCTCAGCGACAGGATCAAAGAACCAGATGCCGAAACAAGAATATATTAGGAGAGGCCATCAAAGAGGATTTTGAAGGAGGAAAAGATGAAAGTGTGAAGAGCTTTCAAGAGAGTGCATTCCAGTAAAAGGCTGATGCAACTCACAGTTCAGGACCATGGACAGAGGGGAAAATATAAAGCAAAAGAATGAAGACACACAAAAATGCTGGAGGAACTCAGCGGGTGCAGCAGCATCTATGGAGCGAAGGAAATAGGCAACGTTTCGGGCCGAAACCCTGAAGGAAATAGGCAACGTTTGCCTATTTCCTTCGCTCCATAGATGCTGCTGCACCCGCTGAGTTTCTCCAGCATTTTTGTGTACCTTCGATTTTCCAGCATCTGCAGTTCCTTCTTAAACAGAATGAAGACATGTTGTAGTAGTGTAGATTCCAGAGACTGGACTCAAAGATTTAAACCCTATCATGAAATAATTACATTTAAGGTTGATGGTTAGGAGGATGAGTTGTGTCAGTATTTAGGCAGAAGACTCTGAATATTTGGTGAGGAAATAGTGACTGACTTAGCGAATAGTGAAAGGCCTGGATAGTGTGGATGTGGAGAGGATGTTTCCACTAGTGGGGGAGTCTAGGACACGGCCTCAGAATTAAAGGATGTTCCTTTATGAAGGAGATGAGGAGGAATCTCTTTAGTCAGAGGGTGGTGAATCTGTGGAATTCTTTGCTACAGGAGGCTGTGGAGGCCAAGTCAGTGGATATTTTCATGGCGGAGATAGATGGATTCTTGATTAGTACGGGTGTCAGGGGTTATGGGAAGAAGGCAGGAGAATGGGGTTAGGAGGGAGAGATAGATCAGCCATGATTGAATGGTGGAGTAGACTTGATGGGCCGAATGGCCTCATTCTGCTCCTAGTACGTGAATGGAATGTAGGAGTCTGGTGGTGATATAGGCATTGATATTTGTTGCAATGGCAGATGGCGCAGATGGGTAACAGTGCAGAGAGAGAAAGAGAGAGAGAGATTTAATGAAGAGTAAATGAAAAAAGGGGCTCACCCTGAGATTGAGTTTTTAAAGGGAGTGTTTTTAGTTTAATTTAGAGATACAGCATGGAAACAGGCCATTCAGGCCACCGAGTCCGGGCCGTCCAGCGATCCCCGCTCATTAACACTATCCTACACACACATGGGGCAATTTATTATTATTTTACAAAGGCAATTTACCGACAAATTGGAGTGTGGGAGGAAACCGGAGCACCCGGGGAAAACCCACGCAGGTCACAGGGGGAACGTACAAACTCCATACAGACAAGCACCCGTAGTCAGGATGGAACCCGGGTCTCGGGTGCCATAAGGCAGGAACTGTACCGCTGTGCCACCATGTGGTCCATGGTTCAGAACATAGAACAGTACAGGCACAGGAACAGGCCATATGGCCCACAAAGTACATGTTGAACATGGTGCCAGGTTAAACTAATCACCTCTGCTGGTACACGAACCATATCCCTCAATTTCATGCATATCCACGGGCTTTTCCAAAAGCCTCTACCATATCTGCCTTCACCACCACCCCTGGCAGCACAAGAAGATTGAGGAGATTGAAGGAATTGATGGAAAGATTAGTGTATGTGGTAGAGGGTGGCACAGAGGTAGAGTTGCTGCCTTACGGCGCCAGAGACCAGCTTTCGATCCTGACCGCGGGTGCTGTCTGTACGAGAGATTGTACGTTCTCCCCGTGACCACGTGGGTTTTCTCCAGGAGCTCCGGTTTCCTCCCACATTCCAAAGACGTACGTGTTTGTACTAAATTGTAAATTGTCCCTAGTGTGTGTGGGATAGTACCAGTGTGTGGGGATCGCTGGTCGGCGCGGACTCGCTGGGCCGAAGGGCCTGTTTCCGCGCTGTATCTCTAAACAAACTAAACTAATGGTTGTTAGATCTGCAGAAAAATGCAGCTGAAATTGGGATATGGGCAATATGCTGAATTTTTTTTTAACAATTATTAGTGTTCATTTCTGCAATTAGCATGAAATGCAATATATAACATCATAAAATATGGTGAAAGTTTCTGAATTCAATGTAATCTTAATTCTAATCACGAGTCATGACAAAACCTTCTTTATCACTATAATTCCTGCTCAAGGAGACATGTTAGTTGTTATAAACCAGGCAGTTCTGTCTAGAAACTGAATGAGATATTGCTTTCCAAATTTAATGGGATCAGCGACTATTTTGCCAATTACATCCTTCTACAAAAATGCAATGCATTTATTTTAGGCGTGGCTCTGGGTTTATTAATCTCAACTGTCTGGGACATCTGATCTTAACAGTCAGGGCTATTATCAGGCAGCTGAACCATCCTACCACAACCAGAGAGCAGTCCTGAACTACTGTCTACCTCATTAGTGACCCTCGGACTATCCTTGATTGGACTTTGCTGGCTTTACCTGGCACTAAACGTTATTCCCTGTCCACTGTAAATGGCTCGATTGTAATCATGTATTGTCTTTCCGCTGACCGGTTAGAGCGCAAAAAAAGCTTTTCACTGTCCCTCGGTACACGTGACAATAAGTCAAATTAAATTTGCAAACTGAGGCTTGAAATAGCCGGCACACATTCATAAATTAGAGCTAATTAAATGGATTTTTTTTTTCCTGGAGTGTTTCGAGCTATGAAAAGAAAAATACCAAAGACCAGGAATCACCGATTTCAGAAGTAAAGCTTTGGAGGACAATCTTGAAGCGTGTCCTGAGGGAGCTGAAGGATATGGCAGGTGGTGAATAACACAGCTGGTGTTGTACACAACAATTTTCCACAAACCAGTGGCAAGGAGATGAACCGGAAATAATTAAACAGAAAGCAAACTACTATCTACCTTCTTGGTGACCCTCGGATTATCCTTGCTCAGACTTTGCTGGCTTTACCTTGCACTAAATGTTATTCCCTTATCATGTGTCTATACACTGTAATGGCTCGATTGTAATCATGTATTGTCTTTCCACTGACTGGATAGCAGGCGACAAAAGCTTTTCACACAGGTGACAACATACGAATCTGAATGGAAAGGGAGCAAACTAGATTTAATACTGGTTTGCAAAGAGGAAACAGAGGATGATATGTGGAGAAAATCATGCACGTGCTTTCTCCTCCCGCAGAAAGAATCTTAGATGGACCTTCACTTTAAATTAACAAACAGTGGCTCAAAGAATGGTTTATATTCAGCACTGTGTTAAATCACCAGCAGCATTGTGTCCTGCTGGTATGCAGACACTGGTATGTTTCTTTTCATTTTGTGGCTGAGACATTTGCTTAATGAACTGGTAAAAAGCACCAAATTATAGATGTGTACAAATTAACGAAAGGAGTAGATCAAGGTAGATGCACAGAGTCTCTTGCCAAGAGCAGGGGAATCGAGAACCAGAGGACATAGGTTTAAGGTGAAGGGGGAAAGATTTAATAGGAATCAAGGGCTATAGGGAGTAAGCAGGAACGGGGTACTGATTGTGGATGATCAGCCATGATCATATTGAATGGCGGTGCTGGCTCGAAGGGCCGAATGGCCTACTCCTGCACCTGTTTTCTATGTTTCTATGTTTCTATGAACCCGAGGGGTAACTTTATCACGCAAAGGGTGGTGGGTGTTTGGAACGAGCTGCCGGCGGAGGTAGTTGAGGCAGGGACTATCTCGATGTTCAAGAAACAGTTAGACAGCTACATGGATAGGACAGGTTTGGAGGGATATGGTGGGCACAAGCAGTCAGGTGGGACTAGTGTAGATGGGACATGTTGGCTGGTGTGGGAGAGTTAGGCCGAAGGGCCTGTTTCCACCCTGTAAGATTCTATGACTCTATGACGTTTTCAATGTTGTAAAGCCGGAAACTACTGCTGGCTGAAGGTTATTATATCAACATTTTTCGTTCTGTCATTTTATCAGCGCTAGTACCCGGATAAACTGCTTGTTCCGTACACACTGAGCCCGACGGCTATTTGCTAGGCTGCTGCATCTTTCGGTGCAGGCTGAGGGCTTCAGCAAATGACGGCGGGAAATGAGACTCCGAGCCTCACAAGGCATCGCAAAAAAACACAACTACCCGAGGATGGAAGAAATAGCAGCGTGGAAAGTTGCGAACTGGAAGAAGGGGTTACGGCAAACAAGGACAACACAAAGTATAAGGCGGCTGCAGAACTCACTCTGTTGTGTGGGAAGGAAATTTATCAACGTTACCTTTTGGCATATATCTTTCATTCTTTTGTTCTACATCTCTCTATCACCGTCTATATCTCTCGTTTCCCTTTCCCCTGACTCTCAGTCTGAAGAAGGGTCTCGACCCGAAATGTCACCTGTCCCTTTTCTCCAGAGATGCTGCCCGACCCGCTGAGTTACTCTGGCTTTTTGTGCCTGTCTTTGAATGTATCGGGCATGTTGTGTCAAGTCAAGGCCAGAACACAGGAAATCTGTTCTAAACCCTTCTTCAAAATAATGCCATGGATTCCCTACATCACCTTGAGAGAGCAGGCTAGGCCTTAGTTGAATACTTCATTCATAAAATATTATACTACCGACTGCACAGCACCCCCTCGGTATTGTACTGAAAAGTAATGTTAAGAGTTACGTGTTTAAGATTTTGGAGAGGAATTTAAAGTTATAAATAGAATCCAGACAATTTTAACAAAGCCAAAGGTCACCAAGACTAATATTTAAAATGCCAAAGTTACAGGTAAAATGGTGCAGATATTGTGTACTGACATTATCCCCAAAATCTCTAATATAACAAAAGTATAGAAAAGGTTCAGAACGATATAGGCCAAACACGGGCAAATGGGACTAACTTAGATGGGGGGCCCTTTGGTCAGCATGGGCAAGATGGGCTGAAGGGCCTGTTTCAGTGATGCCTACGAAGTCAAGAGATTAGTCCACTGTGACACTATCAATATCTATCTATCTATATTTGTGTGTGTGTGTGTGTTTGTGTGTGTGTGTGTGTGTGTGTGTGTGTGTGTGTGTGTGTGTGTGTGTGTGTGTGTGTGTGTGTGTGTGTGTGTGTGTGTGTGTGTGTGTGTGTGTGTGTGTGTGTGTGTGTGTGTGTGTGTGTGTGTGTGTGTGTGTGTGTGTGTGTGTGTGTGTGTGTGTGTGTGTGTGTGTGTTTGTGTTTGTGTTTGTTTGTTTGACTTGTGCCAGCCAGCAACCGTGCTTTGGAGGAACAGTGTGGTTTGGGTGGTTAGTGTGACGCCGCAGTCCCACCCCACAAACGCGCGTTGGGGAAACACTTCTCTCCCCCTTCCCCCACCCCTCTCCCTCCCCACCTCTCTCCCTCCCCCACCCTCTCTCTCCCCCTCCCTCCCTCTCTCCCCCCACCCCCTTCCCCTACCCCTCTCTCCCTCTTCCACCACCCCCCTACCCCTCTCCCCCTCCCTCACTCTCACTTCCACCACTCCCACCTCCCCCCGCCTGTGTGTTTGGGGGGTGGTTAGTGTGAGTGTGACGCCGCAGCCCCCCCGCAGCCCCCCCGCGTTGGGGAGACAGAACCAACGGGTCTGCACTTGGTCTAGTATATTTTAAAAAGTGTTTCATACAATCATCAATTACATCATCATTTTTCTTTCTCTGTTTGTTCCACATTTTTCCTACTTTATCGAATATTTTGTTGTTATTTATAACTTGTGCCGAATCCATTACAGGAGATTTTATACTGGAGACGTTACTGAAAGCCAAAAGGATTACGCAGCCAAGCAGTGAAGCATAGGAGAAGAGTTATGGCCACGGAGGTGAATTATCAAATTCTCCACTCAAGCTGAAATTTATCGTCAAAGTCACTGTATTAGAATTTATTTTAAATTGAAATAATGTGAGAGATGGCAGTCAGCACAAGTCACATCACATCAGCACAAATCAGTCTTTCCAACCAAGGAAAGACACAAAATGTTGGAGTAACTCGGCGGGTCAGGCAGCATCCCTGTCGAACATGGATAGGTGAAGTTTCGGGTCGGGACCTTTCTTCAGACCCATTTTCCAATCCAAAAATGCATCTATCCACAGTCTTCAGGGATGCTGCCTGAACTGCTGAGTTACTCCAGCATTTTGTGCCTTTCCTTGGTAAACCAACAGTCCTTTTCAACCAAGGTAACCTTTAGACTTTAGATACATAACGTGGCAACAGGCCCTTCGGCCCAACGGGTCCGTGCCGACCAGCGAGCGCCGTACATTATCCGACAGACTAAGGACAATTTACAATTTTTGCCAAAGCCAATTAGTCTGCACACCTGGTGGTACACAAAAATGCTGGAGAAACTCAGCGGGTGCAGCAGCATCTATGGAGCGAAGGAAATAGGTAACGTTTCGGGGCCGAAACCCTTCTTCAGACTGATAGGGGGTGGGGGGAAGAAAGGAAAAAAGGAAAAAGGCGGAGGAGGAGTCTGAGGGCTGGGGGAGGGGAGGAGACAACCAGAGGGCTGATGAAGGGGAGGGGACAGCAAGGGCTAGCAGAATTGGGAGAATTCACACCTGTATGTCTTTGGAGTGCGGGAGGAAACTGGAGCATCCGGAGAAAGCCCACGCAGCCACGGGGAGAACGTACAAACTCCGTACGGACAGCTCCCGTAGTCAGGATGGAACCCGGGTCACTGGTGCTGTAAAGGCAGCAACTCTACCGCTGCGCCACCGTGCCATCCTCAGGAGCGACATAAACCTCAGGAGTAAATTATTCTGACTGTGGTGGATCTT
>CM075979.1:84182324-84227058 GCA_038087875.1 Malacoraja senta
TGGTAGAGCTGCGGTCTCACAACGCCAAGACCCAGGTTCGATCCTGACCTCAGGTGCAATCTTTTATAATCTCCAAGTTCTTCCTGTGACCACTTGAGTTTCCTGTGCTCTGGTTTCCTCCCACATCCCCAAGACTTGCAGCTTGTAGGTAAAATGTGTCTGTAAATTGCCCCCAGTGTGTAAGGGGTAAGGGAATCGAGAACCAGAGGGCATAGGTGTAAGGTGAAGGGGGAAAAGATTTTATAGGAATCCGAGGGGTAGCTTTTTTTTTTTTTACATACAAAGGGTGGTGGGTGTATGGAACAAGCTGTCGGAGGAGGTAGTTGAGGCAGGTACTATCACAACATTTAAGAAACATTTAGACAGGTACATGGATAGGACAGGTTTAGAGTGATGTGGGCCTAATGCAGGCAAGTGGGACTGGTGCAGATGGGACATGTTGGACGGCATGGGCCGAAGGGCCTGTTTCCACACTGTGTGTCCATGATTCTGAGTGGATGCGAATGTGGGGATAACACTGAACCAGTGTGAATGGATGATCGGGTGGACTCTGTGAACAGAGCGACCTATTTCGATGCCGTATCTTTCAACCAATCACAACAAAAGAAGGGTAACCATCCTAAATCTTTACATGACTGTTTAGGCCCCATGGAATATTCCATCAGATTTTATGCACCACGCCTTCAAGATGGCGGCCTGATGGTGTGGGTGCAGGTACGGCAAAAAGATCCAAGTGTGAAATTGTCGTGGTGGAGAAGCTTGTGTGGACCTGAGAGCGATGCCGTCTGGAGCGATGCTCCTGCTAGGGTCACCCATGGCGGTAAGGTCGAGGGGGAAGTCCCCGACAAAGAGCAATCCAACCACGACTTCAACGATGGAACAGGCGGAGGACGATGGCTGACTTTAGTGGAGCGTCACAAGGGCTGGGAAGGCGGATGAAGGCTGCAGCAGAAAAGGGTCCCCGGTCGTCTTGGACTCCATGCCACTGGATCCTGACCCAGATCTGTCAAGGACCGTGTGGTGGCTGTCTGTGCGCCAGCCTCCCCATGTTAAACAAAGTCACGCACAGGCGTCCTCCATAGAGGACAGTCAGGCTCGTTTCGAGTGACCGCCTATGATGGAGATAACCTGTTGATCAGTCCCTTCATTCCCAAACCACCAACTTTAAACTTTCCTACTTAAAAAGCTAATATGTTTTCAAGCACTTACCTGACTGTTTAGTTTTGGGGTACAGTGTGGAAACAGGCCCTTCCGCCCACGTTGAACTGCGATCCCAATATACCAGCAATTTCCTACAACCTAGGGACAATTTACTATTTTTTTTACTGAAGCCAAATTACCTACAAACCTGTACGTCTTTGGAGTGTGGGAGGAAACCGGAGCACCCGGGGAAAACCCACGCAGTCGTGGGAAGAACGTACGAACTCTGTTCAGACAAGCACCCATAGTCAGGATTGAACCTGGGTCTCTGGCGTCGTAAGGCAGCAACTCTACCGCTATGCCACCGTGCCACCCATATGACACATATTCACCCACCAATATACCTACACATGCATATATTTGACCACCGGGTGGCGCCGTGAGAGCAGCCTCGCCAACAGCCTGTCTTGTCCTTTTCTTCTTTGTTGTTTTTAGTCCGTTTTATTAGTATGTTTTAGTTAATCTTTAGTTTTTGTGTTAGGTGGGGGGTTGCGGGAAAATATTTTAAATGTCTTCCCCCAATAGAGATGTGACTTTTTCCGTATCGTATCTCCGTCCGCACTGCGGCCTAACATCGTGGAGCTGGCGGCCCCTTTATTAGGGATCGATGTCGGGAGCTCCAGGAGCTTCGACCTCCCCCGATCGCGGGAGCCTCAATCGCCGTCTGCAGGAGCCTCGATCGCCCCGACTGCAGATGTTTCGATCGCCCCGACCGCGGGAGAAAAGGAGGAAGAAGGTAAAAGTTATTCGCCTTCCATCACAGTGAGGAGCGCGAGGTCACCGAAAATCAAGATGGATGCTGCCTGCGCTGGTGGGGACTCGGAGGGATTACCATAAGTGGGGTGGACTCGGTGTTGCGGGGACGTCGTGCCACGGGAGCGTCCTGGAGTCTGGTGCGAGTGCGGACGGTTTTCTGACTGTTCGGGCAGACAGGGACTGCAGACAGAGCGACAGCGGTCGGTACAAGTCTGGTCACATCACGGTGAAGGAGCGTGTGTGTGTGGCCCGGACATTGGACTGATGGCTGTGGGTCTCCGCTTATGCTGTGTGCCCTGGGGATTCTCACACGCCGCTGTTGTGGCTGTTTATGTTTAATTTTATGTAATTTTGTATCTTGTTGCTTTTTTCAGTGTGAATGTACAGTAAAATCAAATTTCACTGTACCTCAGGGTGCACGTGACAATAATCGAACTATTGAACTGTGCTAGTCCGTAAACTGTTTTCCATTGTGATTGCAAGGTTGTTTCAGGGTGGGGACTCATTAATTGGTATGATAAGGGATGGCAGCATAGCGGATAATTACTGGATTAGTATCAAATAGTATTCGTACTCAGTGACACAAGCCTGAAGTTCGCTATGACAGCAGGTTAATTGTGTTTCAGGTACTTAAGTCCCCAATAAACAAATATCTGTGATGCCAAGGCAACCAGATTGTAGAGAGAGAGAGAGAGAGAGAAAGAAAAAACCTCACCTAACTTGTGATTGCCCTTACGATAGAAAAATCTGTCATCCTCACTCAGTCTGGCCTTTGTGACTCGAGACTAAACTGGGTGATAAGCTCATAATTGACCCTTCTATTTGAAGGGGAAATACAGGGTGGCACAGTGGTGCAGCGGTAGAGTTGCTGTCTTGCAGCGCCAGAGACCCGGGTTCAATCCTGACCACGGGTGCTCTGTACGGAGTTTGTACGTTCTCCCAGTGACCGCGTGGGTTTTCTCCGAGTGCTCCAGTCCCCCCCCCCCCCCCCCCATATTCCGCAGATATGGTTAATTGGCTTTGGTAAAAATCATCCCTAGAGTAAGATAGAACTGGTGCACGGGTGATCATTGGTCGGCGCGGACTCGGTGGGCCGAAGGGCCCGTTTCCTCGCTGTATCTCCAAACCAATCTAGTGAGCGTTGCCAGCACAACCCGTATTCCACAGTGCAAAACAAAATCGATTGCTGCTACTGTACTTGCGGAAGCAAAACAGCAAGTGGGTTGGGGCAATCTTCAACGTCAGTGCAATGTTACAAATAACTTGGATCCAGAAATTATTATTATATGTGGTAAACTAGGCAAACAAACATGTTTTAGCACTGGAGAATAAGGACCCTAAAGAAAAGAAAATGCTATCGCCTGCATTCACACCACTAGGTTTCGCTTAGAGCGCTGGGGTAAAGGTGAACTACGAGGTGCATGCGTGCCTGCATCTTCCTCCATCAGGGAAGGTAAAGTCCACAATACTCAGCGGGTCGGGCAGCGTCTCTGGAGAAAAGGAATAGGCGACGTTTCGGGCCGAGACATTGGGTCTAAAGAAGGGTTTCAACCCGAAAGGTCACACACTCCTTCTCTCCAGAGATGCTGCCCGTGCCGCTGAGTTACCCCAGCATTTCAAGTCTACCTTCAGTGTAAACCAGCCATCCGTAGTTCCTTCCTGTACAATGTAAAGTCCACAGACTATTTGTACAGGTGAATGACAAATTGCAGCCTCGACTTTGCAGGACGTAGAGAGGGATGGAGTTGTTCCAAAGAAGAAGAGAAAATGGGAAAGCAAGGAGAAAAAACAAGGAGAAGATTAAAGAACAACATTGTCACAGGTCAGGCGCACCTGGTTAACAAAGTTTCTACTGGCGTTCAATAATTTCTTTTAATGAATCTACCTCTCACTGTAAAGCCAGTAGAATCAATTAGTTCAGGACACATACATACGGGTGGATGGGAATAGTGTAGTTGGGACATGTTGGCTAGTGCGGGCAAGTTGGGCCGAAGGGCCAGTCTCAACACTATCACTCTATGACTCTAAGACATACCTGCGGCCAAAGGAATAAGCAGATTCCAACGGTAGTGTGTATGGTAGCATTGCGTAGGATGCCATTCTAACCAGCAAGAGGTTGCTAAGCTGAGCATAGAGTCCACTTTTCTCTTTACAGGCTTCATACAATGCTGTGCAGATAAAGAAAGCAGAGTTTATCTGTTATTCAATAGGGTCAATGCAGATCTGATCACAAGGTCGGAAGGAATAGGAGTAGAATTAGGCCATTCGGCCCATCAAGTCTACTTCAATCATGGCTGGTCTATCTCTCCCTCCTAACCCCATTCTCCTGCCTTCTCTTGACTTCAACTACACTTTGTCACCTCTTCCTCATAAATCATAAATCCACCTTTTCCCAAGTAACAGTTCCGTCTCAACCTTGTCCGTATTGAAAAACTCAGCATCCACAGGTCTCTGAAGTAGACCTGCCAACCTGGAAATTATCCATTTAGCCCAATTCTCGTCTGTCTTAGTCAGCTAATCCTTTATAAATGCTAACATATTACACGCAACACCACAAGAACTTGCATTGTGCTGTAACCTTGTGTTTCTTTTGGAAATCCATGGATTTTTTGTTTCTTTTCATTTAAACTATTATTGTTACACCCTCAAAGAAACACAAGTTTCTTTCAAAAACCACAGTAGAGTGCATGCTGACCGGTTGCATCGTGGCTTGGTTCGGCAGCTTGAGCGCCCAGGAGCGAAAAGACTACAAAAAGTAGTAAACACTGCCCAGTCCATCATCGGCTCTGACCTCCCTACCATCGAGGGGATCTATCGCAGTCGCTGCCTCAAAAAGGCTGGCAGTATCATCAAGACCCACATCATCCTGACCACACACTCATCTCCCCGCTACCTTCAGGTAGAAGATACAGGAGCCTGAAGACTGCAACATCCAGGTTCAGAAACAGCTTCTTCCCCACAGCCATCAGGCTATTGAACTCAACTCAAACAAAACTCAGAACATTAATAGCCCATTATCTGTTTATTTGCACTTTATCTGTTTTATTTATTGATGTGTATATATTTATACAATGGTATATGGACACACTGATCTGTTCTGTATTTATGCCTTCTATATTCTGTTGTGTTGAAGCAAAGCAAGAATTTCATTGTCCTATCTGGGACACACGACAATAAACTCTCTTGAACCTTGACTCGAGATAGTCACAAAGTGCTGGTGTAACTCAGCGGGTCTGAAGAAGGGTCCCGTCCCAAAACATCACCCATCCTTTTTCCTCCAGAGATGCTGCGTGACCTGCTGAGTTACTCCAGCACTTCGTGTCTATCTTTGGCATAAACCAGCATTTGTAGTTAGAGTCATAAAGTAATACCGTGCGGAAACTTGCCCCATGGCCCAACTTGCCCACACCAGCCAACATGTCCCAGCTACACTAATCCCACCTGCCTACATATTTAGTCCATATTTGTTACTACTCGTTGGATTGTATAATATTTTCTAAATGTCCTAATGTTACTTAGTAATAGATTCCAATATATTCCTAAAGCCACATTAGAACATCAGTCTGAAGAAGAGTCTCGACCCGAAACGTTGTCTATTCCTTCTCTCCATAGATGGTGCCTCACCTGCTGAGTTTCTCCAGCATTTTTTATCTACTTTAGAAGATAGATCTTTGGCTTCCAGCTTTCGGTTGCCCTCCTTTATTCTTTGAACCAGGGTTCAACTGCGTTGGTCTATATTTTCCAAATCCTTTAGTGGCATTTGAATTTCTCTCCAAATTGATTTCTAAAGATTCGTTGACTAGACACGAAATGCTGGAGTAACTCAGCGGGACAGGCAGCATCTCTGGAGAGAAGATATGGGTGATGTTTCGGGTTGAGACCCTTCTTCGAGTACCCCATACTCTGTACCACTATACTTAATTAGTTACTTCAATTATCAGTTTAGTGCCCGACATTTGTCTGTACGCAATACCGTTACAAATTCTTGGAGGGAGGTTTTCCAGGATTCTCTCATCCAATGCTGAAGACCAATGCTTTCTTCGCAGAGTTCTGCTGCAAAGTGTGGAGTCGACTTCTGTAGATTTGTCCACAACTGTCACCGCCTTCTCCAGTGACAATGGGATCCCACTTTTACACGAGTCCATATTCTCAGAGATCGATGCGTCCACCACTCTCGATGAAGCGACAGAGGTCAAGCTATCCAGAAGGATTGGCACGTTATGTAGATCTAAGAAGCAACCAAGACACAGGTGACAATCGCATGAGAGATCGGAGAAGATTATCGTGTCACCTCCAACTACATTGTGGAGCCCAATAAACAAAATAATAAGCACTCGGATAGACAAGAAAAACGTGTTTAATGCCAATCCAGACCTCTGTTCATTGACAGATTTTGTATTGTAATGCTTTAGATTTTAGAGAAACAGTGCGGCAAGAGGCCCATCGATCCACCAGGTCCGCGCAGACCAGCGATCACCCCATGCACTAACACTATCCTATACTCTAGGGTCAATTCACAAATTTACCAAAGCCCATTAACCTACAAACCTGTACATCGTTGGAGTGTGGAAAGAAACTGGAGCACCAGAAGAAAACCCATGCGGCCAAAGAGAGAACGTACAAACTCTGTACAAACAGCGCCCGTAGTCCGAATTGAACCCGGGTCTCTGGCGCTGTAAGGCAGCAACTCTACCGCTGCACCACCATACCACCCCCCTAGCTCGTATGAAATGCTTTGGAATATGTTGCTGTACGAAATCTCTTTGTGGTGATTTAGAGAATTGTGTTCAGTATTTAGAGTATTGTGTTCAGCTCGAGGAAAGATGTTGTCAAGATGGAAAGGATACAGAGAAGATTTACGAGGATGTTGCCAGGACTAGAGGGTCTGAGCTATAAGGCGAGGTTGAGCAGGCTGGGACTCTATTCCCTGGAGCGCAGGAGGATGAGGGGTGAGGATAGAGTTTAGAAGGATGAGAGGGGATCTTATAGAAACTTATAATATTCTTAGAGTGGACACGCTAGATGCAGGAAAAATGTTTCCGATGTTGGGGGAGTCCAGAACTAGGGGTCCCAGTTTAAGAATAAAGGGGTGGGCCATTTAGGACTGAGATGAGGAAAAACTTTTCACCCAGACAGTTGTGAATCTGTGGAATTCTCTGCCACAGAAGGCAGTGGAGGCCAATTCACTGGATGTTTTCAAGTGAGAGTTAGATTTAGCTCTTAGGGCTAACGGAATCACAGGATATGGGGAGAAAGCAGGGACGGGGTACTGATTTAGGATGGTCAGCCATGATTGTATTGAATGGGCTTGAAGGGCAGAATGGCCTACTCCTGCACCTATTTTCTATGTTTCTATGATAGAGGTGTACAAAATCATGAGAGGAATAGAGTCTCTTGCCCAGAGAAGGGGAATCGAGGACCAGAGGACATCAGGTTAAGGTGAAGGGGAAAATATTTAACAGGAATCTGAGGGGTAACTTTTTCACAGAAAGGGTGGTGGGTGTATGGAACAAGCTGCCAGAGGCATGTTGGCCGGTGTGCGCAAGTTGGGCCGTAGGGCCTGTTTCCACACTGTATCACTCTATGACTGCATTTCAAGTTGCAGGAAAGGCATTTAACAAACAAAAAAAATGTTCATTACAATTTGATCATGCTGGCCACGTGTGATATAGCCTTTTAGACCTAGGTGCTTGTGTGTTCAATGCCATCTGCCAGCACCAGGTTTACAAGAATGATCCCTGGAACAAGTAGGTTAAGCTAGTGCATTTGTCGGTACTGGGCCTGTACTCGCTGGAGTTTAGAGGACTGAGGCGGGGGGGGGGGGACATCATTGAAACATACAAAATAGTGAAAAACTTGGATAGAGTGGATGTGGAGAGGATGTTTCCACTCATGGGAGAGTCTAGAACTAGAGGTCATAGCCTCAGAATTAAAGAACACTCTTTTAGGAAGGAGACGAGGAGAAATTTATTTGGTCAGAGGGTGGTGAATCCGTGAAATTCTATGCCACAGGAGGCTGTGGAGGCCGTCAGTGGATATTTGTAAGGCAGAGATAGAAATAATGTTTTGATTAGTACGAGTGTCGGGGGTTATGGGGAGAAGGCAGGACAATGGGGTTAGGAGGGAGAGAACGATTAGCCATGATTGAATGGTGGAGTAGAAGGGCTGAATGGCCTAATTCTAATCCTATCACTTATGAACGGCGGAGTAGACGAAGGGCCGAATGACCTAATTCTGGTGCTGTCATTTATCAACTTAAATGAGCACCATCTGGTCGTAAATCATTAATCACCATTACGGTCGTATATCTGCTTGTGTTTTATTGAAATTAGTAGACTTGATAAAAACCATGGTGGGACTTATGACCTTACCGATGCCACTTTGCCAACTAGCCTGGACTTCTGCAGCTCACTCTAAGCTAGAGTGCAAAGACAGCCCAGAACAGCACCACTTGCAACCTCTGCTGCTCAAAGGCTGCAGATAGTGAAGAGACGAACCAGGGACAGATTGCCCCCGGCAGAAAATCGGGCTGCACGGCGGTAGAGTTGCTGCCTCGCAGCGCCAGGTTCGATCCAGACCACGGGTGCTTGTCTGTGCAGAGTTTGCACGTTCTCCCTGCCACCACGTGGGTTTTCTCCAGGCGCTCCAGTTTCCTCCAACATCCCAAAGACGTGCCGGGTTTGTGGATTAATTGGCTTCGCTAGGTTAATTGGACCTAGGATAGCGTTGGTATACATGGTGATCGTTGGTCAGTACAGACTCTGTGGGCCAAAGGGCCTATCTCTAAAGTCTAAAGTAAAATCATTGGGAAAGAGTATTTCAATTCAGGGGTCACTTGAGGTGCACATTTTAGCACAGAGTTAAAGGGGACCTGGGGGAGGCGGGGCTACCAAGAGCAAAGGGGGAGCTGGCGGGGGGGGGGGGGGAGAGGACCCTGTGGCCACAGGCCTGGTTCTCCAATGCAAGACGATAAGACTGCACCAATAACTTTCAAAACTTTGTCGGCACCAGAAACGTAGAGACTCTTTGGAGTACTGCCTCGGTGAAGTCTGCTGTATGATTTTACCGGATTGAATGTAAAGACTAATGGCTCTGTTCCACGGGCAGGCGGTTACTGGCGGTGAAGCGCAGCATCCCCGGAAGCGGGGACCGCGCGGATACCGCAGGAGCGCCGCGCATATGCCGCGGGAGCATGCGGTAAGTTAAACCTTACCGGAAGCTATTGCCGCGCGTATGCCAGGTGGTCACCGCACGGCCAGTCCCACGGGCCGACTGGAATGGGCGTTGCGCGGCGTCGGGTAATGACGCCATCGCGCAACGCACGCGCTACGCGATGACGTCGAGACGGCTCGCGGCGTAAAGGCGGTGCTCGCGGCGCACAGGTGGCGCACTGGCAGTGCTCGCGGCGAAGAGGTGGCCGCTGTGCGGTAGGCTGAGATTTTTGAACAGTGTCAGTTTTTGTGAGCACCGCGCGGTGTCGGGACCAACTACATACGGTCCCGGTGGTGTGCGTGGGACCGACCCCGCGGGCCATGCGCAGTCTCTGGCGGTCCACGAGCGGTCCCAACTTCCTGCTACACCGCCAGTAACCGCCTGCCCGTGGGACAGGCCTTAAAGACTTTCACTGTACCTAGGTACATGTGACAATAAAGTATCATTGTGGTAATATAGTATCAATGACACTTTCGCACTGCTGGAGAGCAGAACTAATACAAATGCATTAAAAAATGCATCTTCAATTGGTTATACCGAATTATTATATCTTTAAACTTAGGATTCATGGGGATTGTAGAAGAGTTAAGAGCGGCTGATAAAGCTTCCCAAATCCACGTTTAGCACAATCCTGAATGCGGATAGGATGACAAGATGCTTAACGAGAGAAATGACATCCAATCTAAGCCGAGAACTTCAAGACTTACTATTTCTCCTGAGGAATCGCAGTGCGTCTCGATAACCTCCGTGGCACATTTCTCCAAGCACCTGAAAATTAGTTACACCAAGATTTATTTTCACAAATTGAGACACAATTCAGCTGCATTTCGAGTAGAGCAGACATACACAATCCAATCGACCATAACGGTAGTATAATCAATAACAGTTGACACGATTCAGTTACAGTGGCTGCTGGTTTATTCACTACGCATCTTAATAGAAGATTCTCTCCATCATTTACCACCAGGGGGCACCACATGATCGGCAGCCCCACCAACAGTCTGTCTGTTTTTTTGTTATTTTCAGTGCGTTTAAAAAAGTTTGTGTAAATGTTCTCTGGTTTATTTTATGTGGGGGGAGGGGGGGGGAGGGGGAAACGTTTTTTTCCTAATCTCTTACCTTGCCGGAGATGCGATTAGTTTCGGGTCGCGTCTCCGATCGCTCTGCGGCCTAACATCTTGGAGCTGGAGGCCTCCTCGGACCGACTTTGAGCCCCTCCGCGGGGCCTGGACTACCATCGGAGCCGATCCCTCGCCTGGCATCACTCCAACCGCGGCCTGCGGACTTTACATCGAGAGCTCGCAGTCTCGGGAGAGGCCGAGTCAGGAGCTCCAATGTCGCGGAAGGTTCAACAGCCCCGACCCGGGGGTCCAATCGCTCGGCGCGGGGAGTTGACATTCCCCGATGCAGGAGCTTGATCGCCCTGACGCGGAGGGCCCAAACGCCGCCGGCTATGGGAGTCAAGATCGTCCCGCCACCGTGGGAGAACAAACAAGGGAAGAGATTGAAAATTGTTTTTGCCTTCCATCACAGTGAGGAATGTGGAGGAGTCACTGTGGTGGATGTTTACGTTAAAATATATTTTGTGTGTTCTGTTGCTTTTTATTTGTATGACTGACTTGGCAAATTAAATTCCTACCATGTTGCAAAACATACTTGGCTAATAAATTATTATTGTATTGTATAATTTGCTGTACATCTACCACAGGGTTCATTATATAAAAGTCACGTAGAATGAAGAAAGCAGGACACAATTATGCAAGAATGCAACTATCTGCTGGTGCAGAATCTATAGCCAGCATGTTCGCTGGACTTTCGTATTGGATGTTAAAACAAAAATAAGTTCAGGCAATGAGTTAAGGAATTAGCTTAAACAAAAGACAAAGGGTGGTGGGTGTGTGGAACAAACTGCCAGAGGAGGTAGTTGAGGCAGGGACTATCCCAACGTTTAAGAAACAATTAGACAGGTACATGGATAAGACAGGTTTGGAGGGATATGGGCCAAACGTGGGCAGGTGGGACTAGTGTAGCTGGGACATATTGGCCAGTGTGTGTAAGTTGGGCTGAAGGGCCTGTTTCCACACTGTATCACTCCATGACTCTATAAAAGACACAAAATGCTGGAGTAACTCAGTGGTCAGGAGAACATGGATCGGTGAACTTTTGGGTTTGGACCCTTCTTCAGACCCGAAGCGTCACCTTATCTTGTTGTTCCAGAGATGCTGCCCGGCTCCAGGCTTTTGTGTCTATCAAGGTGGGGGGGGGGGGGGGGGGGGGGGACGACGTTTCAGGTTGCGGGCCCTTCTTTAAAATGAAAAATTAAATACATTAAGACATAACAAAGAGATTTTTCTGTAACAGCTTTAAATGCTGTATTTCTAAACCAAACTAAAAACAAGCAAGTAAATCCAGAAGGCTAAAGTACAAAAGAAAGCGAGCATCTGTGGAACTTATTACTTCATGAATTACCAAAATGTGCCAACTTTATTCATAGATGCCATTATCTGATGGGTTTTACTACAAAACAAAGAGTATGACTGACTCGTCACATGTGACAATAAATTATCATTCATTAATTCATCAATAGGGCGGCACGGTGGCGCAGCGGTAGAGTTGCCGCCTTACGGCGCCAGGGACCCGGGTTCGATCCTGACTACGGGTGCTTGTCTGTACAGAGTTTGAACGTTCTCCCCATGACCGTGTGGGTTTTCTCCGGGTGCTCTGGTTTCCCCCCCACACTCCAAAGACGTACAGGTTTGTAGGTCAATTGGCTTTGGTAAAATTGTGAGTGTGTGTGAGTGTGTGTGAGTGTGTGTGCGTCAGCGGATCGTTGGTCGGGGTGGACTCGGTGGCCAAAAGGCATGTTTCCGTGCTGTACCTCTGAAACCAAAAGCTAAATTCATCATTCATCCATTCATCCATCCATTCATCCATCCATTCATCCATCCATTCATCCATCCATTCATCCATCCATTCATTCATACCTTGGGTTCAGGGGGGAAAAGAGCTCGACTCAGACGGTACAGGTTGGCCAAGCTGAACTGGATGCTGGTGTTGGTGACCCGCAGTTCGTGGAAGTTGCTGGAGTTATCTCGAGGACAGATATCACTCTCTCCAGAGAATGGAGACACCGTTATCGTATTCTTCAACTCGTATTGAGGCAGGTTGTTGCTGATCCCTCCATCTACATAGCGCTAATTTAAAATGTAGAGCAGAGCAGAGTTTCAGTAGTTTCCAGTTTCATTCATATTGATACCCAAGTGTTGCCTTTGAAGCAAATTCATAAGATCATAAGTGATAGGAATAGAATTAGGCCATTCGGCCTATCAAGTCTATTCTGCCATTCAATCATATTGATCTATCTCTCCCTCCTAACCCCCTTCTCCTGCCTTCTCCCCATAACCCCTGACACCCGTACCAATCAAGAATATATCTATCTCTGCCTTAAATATATTCACTGACTTTGCTTCTACAGCCTTCTGTGGCAAAGAATTCCACAGATTCACCACCAAAGGGATTAACTCAGGATATCTCTCCTTATTTTTTTTAACATCTGCAATTCCTGATACATCACCACAACAGCTGACAGATAATCTTTGAGACAATTTTGCCTCCACTTGCGATAACATTTAAAAATAAAATTGCAGTTATATAATCATCAAGATCAGAAGCCCATTAGTGGGTTGTTCGACAAAAAAACACTTTTCAATACAAATTCTTTGCAGTGGCACAGCGGTAGAGTTGCTGACTTCCAGCGCCAGAGACCCGGGTTCGACCCAGACTACGGGTGCTGTCTGTACAGAGTTTGTACGTTCTCCCCGTAACCTGCGTGGGTTTTCTCCGGGTACTTCAGTTTCTTCCCACACTCCAAACATGTGCAGGTTTGTAGGTTAATTGGCTTGGTATAAATGCAAATCGTCCCCAGTGTGTGTAGGACAGTGTTAGTGTGCTGGTCGGTGCGGACTCGGTGGGCTGAAGGGCATCAGTTTTCACGCTGTATCTCTAAACTAAAACAGATAATCTTGGAGATAATTTTGTCTCCACTTAACTACAATTTTTTTTGGAAAAATTATGTAATCATAGAAGATCGAGTTAGCGAGTTATTTATCTAAAAAAAAACACTTTTCAATATGAATTCACTGGCAAGTGTACCCAAAGGCGCCAGATGAAGTGGGAACAGTTTTTCCAATTTAGCCACATTCAACCTTGTATCTTTCTTCCTTAGCTTTGACCATCCTTTTTTTGGACACAAATGAAAAGACAGTTTATCTTACGATTGAAAAGGCACAAAACCTCGTCTTGAAGACTTACCACTCCTCGAAAAGACGGTGGGATGAGTCCACAATAAAGCGGAACAAATGCACTGCAGATCAGAGCCTGAAGGGAATAAATAGATCAAAGTATTAGAGGGGACCAGATGCACTAGAATAAAACTCATGCGTTTAAACAGATCATGAAATGATCCTCAACTGTGGGGCATGAATGGATGGGCTTTTGGAGACAGAGAGAGAAAATGACAAGATAATCCATTCACATTAGGTCACGTGCATCGAGTTGACTATCTGGACAGCACAGTGGTGCAGCAGTTGAGTTGCTGCCTTGCAGCACCTGTGCCCCTGGTTCGATCCCGACTACAGGTGCTGTCTGTACAGAGTTTGTACATTTTCCCTGTGACTGCGAGGGTTTTCTCCGGGTGCTCCCGCTTCCTCCCACACTCCAAAGACACAGAAACTTAGAAAAATAGGTGTAAGAGTAGGCCATTCAACCCTTCGAGCCAGCACCGCCATTCAATATGATCATGGCTGATCATCTAAAATCAGTACCCCGTTCCTGCTTTTCCCCCCATATCCCTTGATTCATTTAGTCCTAAGAGCTAAATCTAACTCTCTTGAAAGACATACAGGATTTGGCCTGATATTTCCAAAAAAGGTTGTTGGGCTGGGGTCGGAGTTTGAGGGTGGTCATGTGGTTCACGTGGTTCACGGGCGGCTATCAGAACCAAAGGCTCAGACTTCAATAAAACAACCAACTTTGTGGAAGGGAGATACAGCAAATAACCATGTCCGCTCCGACCAACAATCCCCCCACATTAACACTATCCCACACACGAGGGACAATTTACAATTTTACAGAAGCCAATTAACCTACAAACCTGTACGTCTTTGGAGTGTGGGAGGAAACCGGAGCACCCGGAGAAAACCCACGCAGGTCACGGGTAGAACATGCAAACTCTGTACAGACGGCAGCCGAGGTCAACCCTGTCACAAGCCAGTTCTCTGGATGCTTTCAAGAGTGTTAGATAGACCTCTTAAAGATAGCAGAGTCAGGGGATATGGGGAGAAGGCAGGAACCGGGCGCTGATTGTGGATGATCAGCCATGATCACAGTGAATGGTGGTGCTGGCTCAAAGGGCCAAATGGCCTACTCCTGCACCCGTTGTCTGTAGCCGTACCTGGATGAGCTCTTCCTTGGAGTTGAAGTCTGACACCAGCACATTCTCACCGTCAGACACCCGCGTCAGTGAAATACAGAGCCTGCCCGAGACTAAATGATGAGCATTTTCCGGAAGATTCCTATAGAGTCCATTCCTTATTATTTTCACTAGGTTGAAGGATGGGTGCAGAGGTCCCAGGTTTCTTTTCCTGGCTTCTTTAGCTACTTCCAGAACATCAGCACAACATTTATCTTGGAAGAAATGTAAACAGAAAACATTAATAAACAACAGGTCATCAAAACACAGTGGATGCCATTCTGTTTATCACGTCAACACCCATTCTTGACTTCATCAGTGATAGGAGCAGAATTAGGCCATTCGGCCAATCAAGTCGACTCCGCCATTCAATCATGGCTGATCTATCTCTCCCTCCTAACCCCGTTCTCGTGCCTTCTCCCCATATATGACCTCTGGTCCTAGACTCTCCCACTAGTGGAAACATCCTCTCCACATCCACTCTATCCAAACCCTTCAGTATTCACAATGAGGGTCACCCTTCATCCTTCTAAACTCCAGTGAGTACAGGCCCAGTGCCGTCAAAAGCTCATCATATGTTAACCCACTCAATCCTGGGATCATTCTTGTAAACCTCCTCTGGACCCTCTCCAGAGCCAGCACATCCTTCCTCGGATATCGAGCCCAAAATTGCTCACAATATTCCAAATGCTGTCTGACCAGCGCCTGATAAAGCCTCAGCATTACACCCCCGTTTTGATATCCAAGCCCTCTCAAAATAAATGCTAGCAGAAAGTTCTTCTCTTCTTCAATAAATTGCCACTATTTCCCAAAGTTTACCATAGAACTATACATGACTGAATTTTGGAGCCTTCCCTCACAGTGGGAAACTTTGATTCCGCTGCGTAGGGATGTCTATGTTAAAGTCTATCGTGTTCTGTCCTCTTTATTATTTGTATGGCGACCACACATTTCACTGTACCAATTGGTACACGTGACAAATAAATGTACCTTGATCTTGATCATAATCAAGCCCTCCAAATACATGATAAAGAGAATAATGTTTATTGCAAAATAATGTCCAGGAAAGTCCGATTAAAAATATTCCAAGGGTCTTCAATGAGGCAGATGGTAGCTCAGGACCGCTCTCTAGTTGTTGATAGGATGGTCCAGATGCTGGATAACAGCTGGGAAGAAACTGTCCCTGAATCTGGAGGTGTTTAGAGGCTGGGTAACCAGAGGACATTAAAAGCTAATCCGTGACTGGGTGAGGGATGGTCAAGATTATAAATACGATCTCCTTACTTCTTTTTTCTTTTTCTTCTCTTTTCTTCTTTTACTCTCTTTCTTCTATTTTCTATTTCTTAACTTTCTTTTTTCACTCTCTATTTTTCTTTTCCACACACTATATATCTCACATTTTTCTATTCTTCATTATCTAACTTCTTTTTTTTTCTTCTTTATTACAAAATTAAAAAAATAAGAAGCTGTACATAAAATGTATTATGAAAATATGATTGTATAGAATTGTACTTACTTCTAATAAAATTAAAATATATATTTTTTTAAATAAAAAATAAAAAAAATAAAAAAAATAAAAACCAAAGGACATTGGTAAAATAACCAACTGTTATAGGTTTAGGATGAAAAGGGAAATATTTAATAGAAATCCAAAGAGCAGCATATTTCACACAGAGGGTGGTGGGTATATGGAACGAGGTGCCAAAAGAGGCCGTTGAGGCAGGTACAATAAAAACATTTAGTTTAGAGATACAGCTCGGAAACAGGCCCTTCGGCCCACCGAGTCCACACTGACCAGCAATCCCCGCACATTAACGTCATCCTACATTCAATTTACAATTATACCAAGCCAATTAAGCTACAAACCTGCATGTCTTTGGAGTGTGGGAGGAAGACAAAGATCGCGGAGAAAACCCTCGTAGGTCACGGGGAGAAGGTACAAACTCCGTACAGACAGTACCCATAGTCGGTATTGAACCCGGGTCTCTCGCACTGTAAGGCAACAACTCTACCCCTGCGCCACCATGCTGCCCTTTTGAAAAAATATTTGGCCAGATACATGGATAGGAAAAGTTGAGAGTGATATGGGCCAAATGCAGATAGGTGAGATTAGTATGGATGCCGAGGATCGCTGTAGAAGTGCTCCGACCACGGGGCTTGTGGACTTTAACACCATGAAGCCGCGGTCTCCGGTAAGAAAAGGTCGACTCGGGAACTCCATGCCGCGTAGTGTTTCCGTTCTATCCCGACGCCGGAGTCCCCATCATCCTGATGCAAGGGCTTTAACATCGGGCCATCGGCCGAGGCAGTGCTGAGGGTTCAAGGCCCCGTCTGCCACGAGTGATCAAAGGAGGAAGATGACTGAACTTTATTGCCTTCCATCACAGTGAGGAATGTTGATTCCACTGTGGTGGATGTTTATGTTAAAATTATTATGTATTGCGTTCTTCTTTTACTTGCATGGCTGTATGGTAACTCAAATATTACTGTACCCATGTGTTCCAAAAGAAATTAATAGACTGTGGGTTAATAACTGGAAAAAAGTTAATCCTAAAATTCTGGAAATACGCTCCAATACCAACTATAAACATGTGGAGTTCAAATATGTTCGAAACATTACACCTAGAAGAGATAAGACTCCTCCTGGCAGGTAAACCAGATCACTTCCACCTGACGTGGTCTGCATTTATAGAATTATTACAAGTATACGGTGCAAAAGAACTTTAAAAAAAAAACTGAGGTCAGGTAAGGGGGGATGAAAGCTGGAGAGTTGGTATGTCCCATTTGCGTGATGCTTACAACAAAGTATTTGTTTTTCTCTTTCCCCTCTTTCTCTTTTTTTCTTCTTTTTTAGGGTCTATTTCTTAATTCTTTTTTTTTTTTAATTTCTTTCTTATAGGGTCTTTGTTCTTTTTTGTTGTCACGTTCTTTACACTTTCACTTTTTTCCTTCACTTTCTCCTTTCTCTCAATCTCATCCTTTCCCTTTATTAGTGTAAAAAATGACGGAGTACATTAATTGTAATAAGATATATGTGACGAGTACTAATGTAATTGGTTGTAATGTAATGTACTTCTAATAAATAAAAATTAAAAAAATTAAAATTAAAAAAAATATTACTGTACCTTAATTAGTGCAAGTGACAATAAATGTGAATTTGAACTTGATGGGGCATCTTGGTTGGCATGGGCAAGACGGGGCGAAGGGCCTGTTTCCGCTGCAAGGCTCTGTGACTCGGCAACTCAGGCACTGTCACTTTAGGGACAGCAACTTGCCACTGTCAACGTGCGAGGGCGTAATTGGATTCCATATAGCCACTGCCTTTTTGCCAAAATTGTCCACAATTCTAATCAGCTTCTGATACCAGAACTGCAACTATAGGCAGTCGGAGTGAGCTACATTATTATCGTGCACGCCTGATTTCTGCAAGCTCAGCACCGTGTATAACAGGGACGTGACCTTGAGGAGCAGATCATGCTGATGACTTCCAAACACAAGTTATGAACCAAAATATTAAAGCAGGAATTAAAATCCTTCATGAGTGGCCTGTGCAACATGTCCTTTCTCCAGCACTCCTCAAACATCGTGTGATTAATTTTTTTTTGCCAGTTTTGTTCCAAACCTCTCCTTGGATTCCAAAATAATTTGGAAAAACTAATGGACAAGCGGCACGGTGGCGCAGCGGTGGAGTTGCTGCCTTACAGCATCAGAGACCCGGGTTCGATCCCGACTGCAGGTGCTGTCTGTACGGAGTTTGCACATTCTCCCCGTGACCGCATGGGTTTTCTCCGAGATTTTCGGTTTCCTCCCACACTCCAAAGACGTAGGTAAATTAGCTTGGTGTAAATGTAAATTGTCCTCAATGTGTGTAGGATAGTGTTGGTGTTGGTGTGCGGGGATCGCTGGTCAGTGCGGATTCGCTGGGCCGAAGGGCCTGTTTCCGCGCTGCATCACCAAAAAGTAAAGCACAATTAAATAAACTGGAAGATTCAGAGCGGGAGCTCATTAGCTGGCAATTAATCACTGGACAAAATGCTGACTTGTCTGAAAAGGACATTGATAAGTATCTTGGCAGAAGTTTCGAGGTCTGGCAGAAAACAGAAAGCAGCAAGAAAACTTGTATTTGCAACTAAATAAACCTGCAGTTGGAACAGTGATGGGGCTGCTAATTTTAATGTTTCTCTCAAACTCAAGTTAATATGTTAATTTCAGTCTTGTAGCATTTTGCCAGGACTAAAGGGGAAAGCAATTTCCGATAAACTCTTGTTTAAGAAGGAACTGCAGATGCTGGAAAATCGAAGGTAGACAAAAATGCTGGAGAAACCCAGCGGGTGAGGCAGCATCTATGGAGCGAAGGAAATAGGCGACATTTCGGGTTGAGACCCTTCTTCAGACCCTTCTTTCCTCTGATAAACTCTTAAAAGTTGCAGAGGAGATTTACCAGAAATGTTTCCTGGATTAGTGGCCATTAGTTCATAAGGAGGGGTTGTACAGACTGGGATTGTTTTCTCCGTAGCGTTGGAGGCTGATGGGGTTAGAAGTATATAGTGTGAATGGGGGGGGAATCAATGGTCAGTGTGGACTTGGTGGGCTGAAGGGCTGTATCTCTAATCTAAATTGTATCAAATGCAAACCAATCAGAACTTAAAATATTTTTGATAGACACAAAATGCAGGATGGACAGCATCTCTGGAGATACATTTCAGGTCGAGACCTCTCTTCACTGAAAATGGGTCTTGACCCAAAACATCACCCATTCCTTTTCTCCATAGATGCTGTCTGACCGGCTGGGTTATTCCAGCATTTTGCATCTATCTTCGGTTTAAACCAGCATCTGCTGTTCCTTCCTACACTCCTGGCTTTAGCTTGAGTGGCAATAGAACACTATCTTTTAAGAATGTGCTTAGATTCTTTTTTTTTTAATTTGATGATATAAATTTTTATTAGAAGCAAACATATTATAATGTAGAGTAACATATTATAATAGGAGAAGAAAAAACTTTTCATATACATCAATCACTCATACATTATTAAATTTGTCAATTGTCAGTTAATTCTGCTTCTAGTGGTTTTTTTTTATATAGATAGAAAAAAGAAAAATAGAGAGAAAGAAGAATTACAATATCAAAAAAGAAAAAGAGGTGGAATGAATTACTTATAATACGTCATAGGACATAAGTTCGTAGGTTATGAAATATAATTACATCTAATCCTCAGTTCAAGTTTCAGTCGGGCTTTCGCGCTGGGCCACTCTATCCCTTCAAACAGGCAATGAATGGAGCCCATATTTTTAACAAAAAGTTCTTGCTTGTCCATTAAGACAAGTCTAATTCTTTCTAGATGTAGGGTCTCCGACATTTCCACAATCCACATTTTAATTGTGGGGGTTGTAGGGCCTTTCCAGAATTTTAATATTAATTTTTTCCCAGTTATTATACTGTAGTCAAGGAAGTTTCTTTGGCTTGTTGTGAGTGTTAAACTTTGTTCTGATATCCCAAGTATTATTAATTTTGAGTCTGGAGCCAATTTTGTATTAACAACTTCAGAAATTATTTGAAAAATATCAGTCCAATAATTTTTATACAATTTGCAAAGGTATGTGTTAAATTGGCCTCTAGATGCAGGCATTTATCACATATAGGAGAGATATGTGGGAAAATTCTATTTAGTTTTATTTTGGAGTAATGTAATCTGTGTAAGACTTTAAATTGTATTAAAGCATGTCTGGCATTTAACGAACATTGATGTATATGTTGTAAACTTTCGTCCCAAATATCTTTCGTAATAGGATAACCTAACTCATTTTCCCATTTATGTCTATATAGTTCCATCGGTGGTACCTCGTTATTTAGGAAAATGTTATAAATATAAGCTATTAATTTTTCAGTGTTAGGATGCTTATTCAAACATTCATCAAGAATTTCTGGTTCCCTAGTCCTATAAACTTGTGTATTGGATTTAACATAATCTCTAATTTGTAAATATCTGAAAAAGTTATTTGAGTGTAGTCCATGATTCTGTTGTAACTCTTGAAATGACAGAAAGATGCCTTCCCTATAAAGATGTCCAATCCTTTTAATTCCATAACTTTTCCATTGTATAAAACCTCTATCCAATATGGATGGCTTGAATAGAGGATTATTTACAATGGGAAGACATAGTGGTAGATTATTCAGTTTTAAAGCCTTTTTTAATTGTTTCCAAATTCGTATTCCACTATGTATTATAGGGTTTTCCTTATAGGTTTTTTTATACAATTTTGTGGTAGCAAATATAATCGAACCTATTTCAAAAGGTAAACAGTCTTCCTTTTCCATCCTTAACCATTCTGGTTGTTGGTCCATTTCTTCCAGCCAGAAATTCATGTTTTTAATATGGACTGCCCAAAAATAAAATAATAAATTTGGCAAGGCCAAACCTCCGTTGCTCTTTGACTTACATAAATGTTTTTTACTTATTCTATGATTCTTATAATCCCAAATAAAGCTTGTAACAATGGAGTCAACTTTTTTGAAAACGTTTTTTGGAATATATATCGGAATTAATTGAAATAAATATAGTAGTTGCGGTAAGAAAATCATTTTTATAGCATTAATTCTACCAAGCATTGAAATAGGAAGTGTTTTCCAGTACTGAATATGTTTGTGTAATTTATTGAGTAAGGATGGAAAATGTTGTTTAAATAAAGAGGTATATGTCTTAGTTACATAGATTCCTAAATATTTAAGTTTATCTTTAACTATTTTAAAAGGGGATTGTTGTATTGTATTTAAGTTGAATTTTGTTATTGACATGATTTCACTTTTATTCCAATTAATCCTATATCCTGAGAACTGACCAAATTGTGTTATTAGATTTAATAGATTTGGAATACTAGTTTCTAACTTTGTAATATGTATTAATACATCATCTGCATACAAGGACATTTTATTCCTTGTATCTCTAGTGTTGTATCCATGTATTCCTGGATGGTTTCCAACGCTTTCTGCTAATGGTTCAATTGCAAGAGCAAATAATAGTGGGGATAGTGAACATCCTTGTCTACAACCTCTAGAAAGATTAAATTTGGCTGATAACATTTGATTTGTTAATATTCTAGCTGTTGGATTAGAGTATAACAATTTAACATATGTACAGTACTTCTCTCCCAATTGAAATTTTTTCATTACCGAAAATAAATATGTCCATTCTACCTGGTCAAATGCCTTTTCAGCATCTAACAAAATAATTGCTAGATCTGCATTTGGAATTCTATTTGTATATATAATATTGAATAGTCTTCTCAAATTATAAAATGAGTAACGTTTTGGAATAAAACCTGTTTGGTCCGGGTGTATTAATTTGTTAATCACTAAGCTCAATCTATGAGATAGGATTTTGGTTAATATTTTCTGATCAGTATTTAAGAGAGCTATTGCTCTATATGAACCTGGGTCTTCAGGGTCCTTATCCGGTTTCGGTATAAGTATGATTGTAGATTCATTTAGAGTTTCTGGAAGTTTCTGTTGAGTATAAGCTTGTTTGTAAAGTCTCTGTAGACGTGGAGAAATCAGATCGTAATTTTTTTAATAAAATTCAGAGCTTAGACCATCAGGACCTGCGGCCTTTCCATTTTTTAAAGATCTAATTGACTCCTCGATGTCTTTTACCGTAATTTCTACATCTAGTGATTCTCTCTCTTTCTGATCTAGACCTGTAAGATTACATTTCTGTACAAATGTTTCCATTCCTACTGGTTGTTCTGTCGTTTTAGATGAATACAATTTTTGATAATATTGTAAAAATCTATCATTAATATCTTTAGGTAGTGTTAATGTTTCTCCCTTATCTGATCTAATTTTGTAAATTGTTTTTTCCCCGTCCTGTTTACGAAGTTGACGCGCAAATAGTTTGTGGTTTATCTCCAAATTCAAAATTTAATTGTTTTGTACGTTGATATAGTTTTATTACTTGGTCTGAGTATATCTTGTTTAACTTATATTTCAGTACTGCAATTTTATTGTGTTTTACCATAGATGGTGCTATTGCATTTTCTATGTCTAATTGCCTTATTTCCGTTTCCAAAGACTATTGTTTGGCCCTATTCTCTTTGTTAATAAATGATTGGGAGGAGATTAATGCTCCTCGCACAAATGCTTTAAATGTTTCCCAAAGAAGGGAGGCGGAGATTCCGGGGCTGTCATTAGCCTCGAAAAACAAATTAATCTGTTTTACGAGGTATTCATTACATAGCTTTTCTTTCAAGATTTGGGGGTTAAGTCTCCATTGTGTCTTTGCCTCGGTCATTCCGTTTAGTTTAATCATAAATGTTAGTGGAGCATGGTCCGATATTATAATATTATGATATTGCGAATTATAGGTAAATGGGATAAGTTTAGAGTCTACTAAGAAATAGTCTATCCTTGAGTAAGTTTTATGCACGGGTGAGTAGAATGAGTATTCTCGACCAGATGGGTTTTCAATTCTCCAAACATCCTTAATGTTGGTAGTATTAATATATGAATTTAGAAATTCACTTGCCTGAGATTTTAATTTTCTTTGACTTGATGATCTATCCAAGTAAGCATCCAAGAACGTAAGAATGTGCTTAGATTCTGATGAAACGTTTACCTTCATACGATGATAACGACCCTGTCCCACGATGGGAGTTTCCCCAAGAGCTCTCCCGATTTTTAAAAAAAAATCAAACTCGTGGTACTTCATCACGAGTGTTTTTTTACTCTTGGAAACTTTTTCACATTGTTGAAAAAACTTCACAAGTTTCCGCGTTTCCCGAGTACCCGCTGTTAGCATTACGAGCCACTATGAGACATCCAAGAGCTCTGATGTATGCGCTACGTACATTCTACGTACTTACCACGAGTTTGATTTTTTTTTAAACTCGGGAGAGCTCTTGGGTAAACTCACATCGTGGGACAGGGCCTTAAGACTGACTGAACTCTTGGATTGTATCGGATTCTTCCACGTTACAAAAAACATCTGTGCAAATCAAAAATAAATGGAGGCTTGGTTTTACCAAACTTTGTTTTATTTTTGGGCAGTTAACATTAAAAATATGAATTTTTGGTTGGAAGAAATAGATCAACAACCAGATTGGTTAAAAATGGAAAAGGAACATTGTTCACCTTTTGAAATCGGCTCGATACTATTTGCTACTTCTAAATTAAACAAAAAAATGTATAGGGAAAATCCTATAATATATAGTGCTATGTGAATTTGGAAACAATTAAAAAAGACGTTAAAATTAGATAACTTATCACTTTTTCTTCCAATTGTGAATAATCCGTTGTTTAAGCTCTCATGGTTGGACAAACGTTTTACACAATGGAAAAACTATGGAATTAAAAAGATGGGACAACTTTACAAGGAAGGCACTTTTCTTTCATTTCAGGAGTTGCAGCAAACTTATGGACTTCAAGTAAATGATTTTTTCAGATATCTTCAACTTAGAGATTATGTAAAAGCAAATACTCAAAACTTTAGAATTAGAAATTCAGAAATTCTTGATGACTGTTGGAATAAACATCCTAATGCAGAAAAATTAATATCTTACATATAATATTTTATTAGACAGCGATATCCCATCGACGGACTTACATAGACAAACATGGGAAAAAGAACTAAATCAAATAATAACGAAAGATACTTGGGAAGAAAGTTTACAACACATACATCAATGTTCATTAAATGCCAGACACTCTCTAATACAATTTAAAGTACTACACAGGTTACATTATTCTAAAACAAAATTAAATAACATCTTCCCACATATTTCACCTATATGTGATAAATGTCAACATTTAGAAGCTAACTTATCTCATATGTTTGCAAATTGCATAAAAATTAAAAAAATTCTGGGCAAATATTTTCAGAATAATATCTAAAGTGACCAGCACTCAATTAGACCCGGATCCAAAATTAATAATACTAGGAACATTAGAACTAAATCAAACATTTACAACAACTCAAAGAAACTTTATTGATTATAGTATAATAACTGGGAAAAAATTAATTCTAAAATTTTGGAAAGGCCCTATAACCCCCACAATTAAAATGTGGATTATAGAAATGACGGAGACCTTAAACGTGGAAAGAATCAGACTTGTCCTGTTGGACAAACAAGAACTATTTGTTGGAACATGGTCTCCCTTTATTGATTATCTAAAGGGTCAGAACGGTTCAGCACGAGAACCTGACTAGCACTCGAGCCAAGGAATAGATGAAATGTTATACCCTGAAATGTACGAATATATCTCGAATGAAGTTTTTTATCTTAGTAAGTTATTCCATTCTTCTTTATTATCTCTTTCTTTTTTGTTTTCTTTGTTTCCCTTTTCTTTTTTTTTCTTCTTTTCTCTCTTTTCTCTTTATTTCATCTATCTTTTCAGTTCTATTTAGTTTAAACAAAATAAAAAATAAAAAATAAAGTATTGGAGACAATGTAATAATATTTCACAATATTATTAATTTAAAAATGTAAGACTGGTAACGACTTTAATATGATATGTATTTACCTCCAATAATATTTACCTCCAGTTTCTTGCAGACAGTCCCACCCCTCCAGACAACCAAAGAAACAGCAAGGACCAACATCTGGAAAGATGAATGGAACCAGCTCAACACACGAGCCCACGACTGGATGGAGAGAGGAATCACCCCGACTGAATGCCTCGCCAGCGGGCACGACCTCCCATGGCCAACCTGGAAGACCCTCAACAGATTACGAGTGGAGCAGGGGAGGTGTAAAGCACTTATGAAAGCATGGAACTACCAGGCAGAAGACACATGCAGCTGTGGAGCAGTACAGACAATGTCCCACCTACTGGAGTGTGACGATGCCCCCCAGTGCAGCCCCCAGGACCTGGCTGAACCGACTCGACCAGCTGTGACCTGCATCAGATACTGGCAGAACGACAACTGAGATTGCAACGGACTCGAAGAAAAAAACTACAATAAAAAATATTTTCACAAAAAAATAAAAAATAAAGGCAAATGGGAAATTCAAAGAAAAAATAAAAATAAAAAATAAAAAATAAATTTACAATTTTTAAAAAAATTAAAAATTAAAAAATATTTGGCCAGATACATGGATAGGAAAAGTTGAGAGTGATATGGGCCAAATGCAGATAGGTGAGATTAGTATGGATGCCGAGGATCACTGTGGAAGTTCTCCGACCGCGGGGCTTGTGGACTTTAACACCATGAAGCCGCGGTCTCCGGTAAGAAAAAGTCGACTCAGGAACTCCATGCCGCGGAGTGTTTCCGTTCTATCCCGACGCCGGAGTCCCCATCATCCTGATGCAAGGGCTTTAACATCGGGCCATCGGCCGAGGCAGTGCTGAGGGTTCAAGGCCCCGTCTGCCACGGGTGATCAAAGGAGGAAGATGACTGAACTTTATTGCCTTCCATCACAGTGAGGAATGTTGATTCCACTGTGGTGGATGTTTATGTTAAAATTATTGTGTATTGCGTTCTTCTTTTACTTGCATGGCTGTATGGCAACTCAAATATTACTGTACCCATGTGTTCCAAAAGAAATTAATAGACTATGGGTTAATAACTGGAAAAAAGTTAATCCTAAAATTCTGGAAAAACGCTCCAATACCAACTATAAACATGTGGAGATCAAATATGTTCGAAACATTACACCTAGAAGAGAGAAGACTCCTCCTGGCAGGTAAACCAGATCACTTCCACCTGACGTGGTCTGCATTTATAGAATTATTACAAGTATAGGGTGCAAAAGTACTTTAAAAAACAACTGAGGTCAGGTAAGGGGGGGGATGAAAGCTGGAGAGTTGGTATATCCCATTTGCGTGATGCTTACAAAAAAGTATTTGTTTTTCTCTTTTCCCTCTTTCTCCTTTTTCTTCTTTTTTAGGGTCTATTTCTTAATTCTTTTTTTAAAATATTTCTTTCTTATAGGGTCTTTGTTCTTTTTTGTTGTCACGTTTTTTACACTTTCACTTTTTTCCTTCACTTTCTCCTTTCTCTCAATCTCATCCTTTCCCTTTATTAATGTAAAAATGACGGAGTAGATTAATTGTAATAAGATATATGTGACGAGTACTAATGTAATTGGTTATAATGGAATGTACTTCTAATAAATATATATATATTTTTTTTAAATAAAAAAAAATATTACTGTACCTTAATTAGTGCAAGTGACAATAAATGTGAACTTTAACTTGATGGGGCATCTTGGTTGGCATGGGCAAGACGGGGCGAAGGGCCTGTTTCCGCTGCAAGGCTCTGTGACTCGGCAACTCAGGCACTGTCACTTTAGGGACAGCAACTTGTCACTGTCAACGTGCGAGGACGTAATTGGATTCCGTATAGCCACTGCCTTTTCGCCAAAATTGTTCACAATTCTAATCAGCTTCTGATACCAGAACTGCAACTATAGGCAGTCGGAGTGAGCTACATTATTATCGTGCACGTCCGATTTCTGCAAGCTCAGCACCATGTATAACAGGGACGTGACCTTGAGGAGCAGATCATGCTGATGACTTCCAAACACAAGTTATGAACCAAAATATTAAAGCAGGAATTTAAATCCTTCATGAGTGGCCTGTGCAACATGTCCTTTCTCCAGCACTCCTCAAACATCGTGTGACTAATTTTTTTTTGGCCAGTTTTGCTCCAAACCTCTCCTTGGATTCCAAAATAATTTGGAAAAACTAATGGACAAGCGGCACGGTGGCGCAGCGGTGGAGTTGCTGCCTTACAGCATCAGAGACCCGGGTTCGATCCCGACTGCAGGTGCTGTCTGTACGGAGTTTCCACATTCTCCCCGTGACCGCATGGGTTTTCTCCGAGATTTTCGGTTTCCTCCCACACTCCAAAGACGTAGGTAAATTAGCTTGGTGTAAATGTAAATTGTCCTTAATGTGTGTAGGATAGTGTTGGTGTGCGGGGATCGCTGGTCAGTGCGGATTCGCTGGGCCGAAGGGCCTGTTTCCGCGCTGCATCTCCAAAAAGTAAAGCACAATTAAATAAACTGGAAGATTCAGAGCGAGAGCTCATTAGCTGGCAATTAATCACTGGACAAAATGCTGACTTGTCTGAAAAGGACATTGATGATAAGTATCTTGGCAGAAGTTTCGAGGTCTGGCAGAAAACAGAAAGCAGCAAGAAAACTTGTATTTGCAACCAAATAAACCTGCAGTTGGAACAGTGATGGGGCTGCTAATTTTAATGTTTCTCTCAAACTCAAGTTAATATGTTAATTTCAGTCTTGTAGCATTTTGCCAGGACAAAAGGGGAAAGCAATTTCCGATAAACTCTTGTTTAAGAAGGAACTGCAGATGCTGGAAGATCAAAGGTAGACAAAAATGCTGGAGAAACCCAGCAGGTGAGGCAGCATCTATGGAGCGAAGGAAATAGGCGACATTTTGGGTTGAGACCCTTCTTCAGACCCTTCTTTCCTCTGATAAACTCTTAAAAGTTGCTGAGGAGATTTACCAGAAATGTTTCCTGGATTAGTGGCCATTAGTTCATAAGGAGGGGTTGTACAGACTGGGATTGTTTTCTCCGTAGCGTTGGAGGCTGATGGGGTTAGAAGTATATAGTGTGAATGGGGGGGGAATCAATGGTCAGTGTGGACTCGGTGGGCTGAAGGGCTGTATCTCTAATCTAAACTGTATCAAATGCAAACCAATCAGAACTTAAAATATTTTTGATAGACACAAAATGCAGGATGGACAGCATCTCTGGAGATGCATTTCAGGTCGAGACCTCTCTTCACTGAAAATGGGTCTTGACCCAAAACATCACCCATTCCTTTTCTCCAGAGATGCTGTCTGACCGGCTGGGTTATTCCAGCATTTTGCATCTATCTTCGGTTTAAACCAGCATCTGCTGTTCCTTCCTACACTCCTGGCTTTACCTTGAGTGGCAATAGAACACTATCTTTTAAGAATGTGCTTAGATTCTGATGAAACGTTTACCTTCATACGATGATAACGGCCCTGTCCCACGATGCGAGCTTCCCCAAGAGCTCTCCTGATTTTTTTTTTTTAAATCAAACTCGTGGTACTTCATCACGAGTATTTTTTTACTCTTGGAAATTTTTCACATTGTTGAAAAAACTTCACAAGTTTCCGTGTTTCCCGAGTACCTGCTGTTAGCATTACGAGCCACTATGAGACATCCAAGAGCTCTGACGTATGCGCTACGTACATCCTACGTACTTACCACGAGTTTGATTTTTTTTTAAACTCGGGAGAGCTCTTGGGTAAACTCACATCGTGGGACAGGGCCTTAAGACCGACTGAACTCTTGGATTGTATCGGATTCTTCCACGTTACAAAGGGCACCACATTAACATTTAAGAAGGAACTGCAGATGCTGGAAAAATCTAAAGCAGACAAAAAAGGCTGGAGAATCTCAGCGGGTGAGGCAGCATCTTTGGAGAACAGGAATAGGCGACGTTTCGGGTCGAGACCCTTCTTCAGACTAAGAAGGGTCTCGACCCGAAACATCACCTACTCCTTTTCTTCATAGATGCTTCCTCACCCGCTGAGTTTCTCCAGCATTTTTTGTCCACATTAACATTTAAAATTCTTAAGGCAAGTGATAATAGTTTGCCATCCAATAAAGCTAGCGACTTGCGCACACATATAACAGAGTAAACTATATTATGAAATAAAATCTCTCAGCAGCACAACAGAATATGTAAACTAAGTAATATAATACAGATTTTCACTGTACCTAATAGTGCAAAAAGACAAAACCATTGCCCCCAAGTCAATGTGTAGGATGGAACTGCAGATGCCAAGTCAAGTCAAGTCTTATTTGTCACTTCGACATAAAGTGTAGTGAAATGAATTTGCCAGCAGCGGTATAATTAAAAAAAACACACAATACACAATAAAAATTTAACACAAACATCCACCACAGCATTCATCACTGTGGTGGAAGGCACAAAGTTTAGTCAGTCCTCCTCCATTTTACCCCGTGGTCGGGACCACAAACCTCCGCATTCGCCGCTGCGGGCGTCCAGATGTTCAGACAAGGTAAGTCCAGGTTTAAACCAAAGGTAGACACAAAAAGCTGGAGTAACTCAGCGGGACAGGCAGCATCTCTGGAGAGAAGGAATGGGTGACCTTTCAGGTCTGAAGAAGGGTGTTGACCCGAAACATCACCTATTCCTTTTCTCCAGAGATGCTGCCTGACCCACTGAGTTACTCCAGCATTTTGTGTCCATCTTCGCCTCCAAGTCTATGTAGTTCAGAGCTTATTTGGAGCTTGCAGTGTTTAATAGTCTGATGGCTGTAGGGAGGAAGCTGCTCCTGAACCTGGATGTTACAGATTTCAGGCTCCTATACCTTCTTCCCGAAATTATACAACTTTCATCCCCCTCCCCTCAATCTCCTGCAGGGGAAGTCTTACAAAGAGAATGCGTCGATTCAGGTTTAAAACCCCACCCCAACCCCCAAAATGACAGCGATTTTGTTGCGTGCGAACTGCACGTCGCTATTTGAAAATTATCATCAAAAGTTTCGAACTAAACCCCAACTCCTTATTTGTTTCCATTTGAGAGGGGCTGGCTGGCAAAATAGGTGAAGTCACTTTAAAAGGCGAGGAATGCAATGTGGATATAAGTGTTGAGGCGAGGCTTTGGCTTAAAGCAGCGGCGTTGGCGGTGCGCTGGCTCAGGCACCCAGAGGGGCTGGAGTGCAGTGACCGCCAGTAACCCCGCTCCCCACTGGACCAGAGCCCCGCCCCGCCGACTCACACCACCAGCCGCCGCCAATAAGACCCAGCGCTGCAACTCAGCCGCTGACAGTCAGAGCCACGGAGGAGTTGTCGCACATGCAGTCATAATCACAAACCAAATACCGCCACTTCCCTGCAGCTAATCATCACATATATATTATATATATATATATATATATATATATATATATATATACACACATTATATAAAGTATGTGTACCAATGTATGTGTATATGTTTGTTATATGTGTATGTATGTGCATGTATGTATGTGCGTGTATATATATATATATATATATATATATACACACACACACACATACATGCACATACATACACATATAACAAACATACACATACATTGGTACACATACTTTATATAATGTGTGTATATATATATATATATATGTGTGTATATGTTTTATATACACACATATACATATACACATGTATATACACGTGTATATATGTACATACGTGTGTGTATGTATAGATACACACACACAATACACATGTATATACACACACACAATACACATATATACATATACACGTGTATGTATGTGTACATACGTGTGTGTATGTATAGATATACACACACATGTACATGTGTGCGTATGTTTATTTAAAAATAAAAGAGGTGACCTAGAATCCGCAGATTTCCATTTCCAAAAATAAACTTTGATTAGAAAGATAGATTCTTGATCAGTGTGGGATGTCAGAAGTTACGGGGAGAAGGCAGGAGGGAGAGGGAGATCAGCCGTGATTGATTGGCGGAGTAGACTTGATGGGCCGAATGGCCTAATTCTACTCCCATCACTTATGAACTTAACTATAAGACTATAGTAGTAGCAGAATTGGGCCATTCGGCCCATCGAGTCTAGTGCGTCATTCGAATGTGACATTGAATAATTCCCCTCTCAATCCCGTTCTCCTCGTAACCTTTGAACAAGATTCCTAATTAACCTCTTATACAAAATAAGTGCGGCGCATAAAGGTCTTCAGAGAGTCTCAGGGTGTTCGCTTTAGTGTCATATTCAGTAGTGTTGGCGACTATCCTGAAACCAAGCACCCTTGTGGCCTCTTGGCCTGATACCCCTTGAATCCGCAGATGGGGAAGCAGCAACTCGCAGCCCACTGTGCGCTTTGTCTGCAGCACAGTTGCTAATTCCTCTTGTAACCCCTTAATTGGGCGATCTTTTCCTCCGCGTTCAACTGATAATGGGGGAGAGAGACACACACACACACACAAAGTGTTGGAGTCGCCCACTGAGTTACTCCAGCACATGTTTAAGAAAGAACTGCAGATGCTGGAAAAATCGAAGGTAGACAAAAATGTCTGAAGAAGAGTCTCGACCCGAAACGCCACCTATTCCTTCGCTGCCTCACTCGCTGAGTTACTCCAGCACTTTGTATTTTTGTTGTTGTTGTAAACCAGCACCTGCAGTTCCTCTTTTCTACGAGATAATGGGCGACTTTGGTCTTAATCATTCCAAGCCCAACTAGTAAACAACACGATTGGGGGCCCCTTGTTAGCCGCTGTGGCAAAATACAAGAGAGACGGGAGGAACTGCAACTTAGTAACCAGACGCATCCAGTTCCCGTCTCGTAACCTGAACATTGGTCCAAAATTCAGTCAGTGTGGACAAAGTGTAGCTAACTTCTCAAAAGCTCTTGCAATTAGAATCCATGTAACGTCTCAACATCAACCCAGCGGGTGAGAGTTACAAGTGTTTTGTAAATCTGCACCACGCTGAACTTAAAAAAAAACGAATTAGTTAAATAAGTGAATTGTACCTAGTTTAGAATTCTCTCGGCATTGTGGTAGAGCGCGATTCAAGAGTGTTTTTTATCGTAATGTGTCCCGAAACGGAACAATGACGTTCTTACTTGTAGCAACAACAACATATGTAAACACATTACTCTGTGAAACCCAAAATAAACAGCGAAAAGTTCAGTGTATACACAAAAAAGACAAATATATAGACAGACGAAAGTCAATAATAGTGCAAAGATTCATTCTTGGAATTGAGGAAGTATCCAATAGCTACTCAAACTTAATTTGAGTCAATACTGCGCTGTTTATTATTATTCAGAGTCAAACAGCACGGAAAGAGGCCATTCGGCCCATTCCCACTATTCTATCACTTCGTATTTCATTGGAGTTTAGACACATTGTGAAGATTAGACACAAAGTGCTGGAGTAATTCAGTGGGTCAGGCAGCATCTCTGGAGAACATAGATAGGTACAAAGTGCTGGAGTAACTCAGTGGGTCACGCAGCATCTCTGGAGAACATAGATAGGTACAAAGTGCTGGAGTAACTCAGTGGGTCAGGCAGCATCTCTGGAGAACATAGATAGGTACAAACTTACAAAGTGCTGGAGCAACTCAGTGGGTCAGGCAGCATCTCTGGAGAACATAGATAGGTACAAAGTGCTGGAGTAACTCAGTGGGTCAGGCAGCATCTCTGGAGAACATAGATAGGTACAAAGTGCTGGAGTAACTCAGTGGGTCAGGCAGCATCTCTGGAGAACATAGATAGGTACAAAGTGCTGGAGTAACTCAGTGGGTCACGCAGCATCTCTGGAGAACATAGATAGGTACAAAGTGCTGGAGTAACTCAGTGGGTCAGGCAGCATCTCTGGAGAACATAGATAGGTACAAAGTGCTGGAGTAACTCAGTGGGTCAGGCAGCATCTCTGGAGAACATTGATAGGTACAAACTTACAAAGTGCTGGAGCAACTCAGTGGGTCAGGCAGCATATCTGGAGAAAAAAAAATAGTGGACATTTCGGGTTGGGACGCTTCTTCAGACCTTGTATTAGATGCCCCAAAGCTCCCACCAGCCCCAATTACATTCGCCCATTTCAGCCTCTCACCTAGCGGCGCCCCGCAAACGACCACGGCGGCGGTGAGCGCTCCGGCCGATGCGCCGTAGATCCTGCCGGCGTTGCGGATCAGGTGAGGAGCCCTCTCCTGGATACAGCTCGCCACGCCGACGTGGTAAACGCCGAGGAAGCCGCAGCCGGCGAAAGAGATGTTCCAGCCGCCCTCCAGGTCAAACATCTCGCACGGTTAACACAGGGTGCTTGGTCCAGAGAGAGGTGGGGGGAAACCCGCCAGCGAGGAGCCTCCAGCCCCCAGCCTCCTTGGCTGCTGCAATGTGAACAGAGCTCAGGTCAATCCAGACTCTTGCAGGTCTCACAAACAGCGTGGTTAAAGGCACACACACACACACACACCCTTGTAACACGACACCGCCCTACCAATCAGCTGGAAAACCACTCAAGGAGGGGGGGGGGGGGGCGTTGAGGTTTTTTTTTAATTTCACTTTGCCCGATTCACTAGGAGCTGTTTCAATGAGATCAGCACCAATCCACTCGCATCACCTCGCGTAGAAACAAAGAACTGCAGATACTGGTTAATTACTGGTTAATACAGAAGAGACAATAGACAATAGACAATAGGTGCAGGGGTAGGCCATTCGGCCCTTCGAGCCAGCACCGCCATTCAATGTGATCAAGGCTGATCATCCCCAATCAGTACCCCGTTCCTGCCTTCTCCCCATATCCCCTGACTCCGCTATTTTTAAGAGCCCTATCTAGCTCTCTCTTGAAAGCATCCAGTGAACCTGCAACCACTGCCCTCTGAGGCAGAGAGTTCCACAGACTCACCACTCTCTGTGAGAAAAAGTGTTTCCTAAATGGCTTACTCCTTATTCTTAAACTGTGGCCCCTGGTTCTGGACTCCCCCAACATCGGGAACATGTTTCCTGCCTCTAGCGTGTCCAAGCCCTTAACAATCTTATATGTTTCAATGAGATACCCTCTCATCCTTCTAAACTCCAGAGTGTACAAGCCCAGCTGCTCCATTCTCTCAGCATATGACAGTCCCGGGAATTAACCTTGTAAACCTACGCTGCACTCCCTCAATAGCAAGAATGTCTTTACTCAAATTAGGGGACCAAAACTGTACACAATACTCCAGGTGTGGTCTCACTAGGGCCCTGTACAACTGAGGGCACAGAGGGCACAGAGTGCTGAGTTACTCCAGCTTGTTGTGTCTATCTTCTGTTTAAACCAGCATCTGCAGTTCCTTCCTACACAGATGTGTTACCACAGTACTCTGTAAAGAGCATAATAAACAAAAACGTTTTCTCTCTGTCTCTCCCTCCCCCCTTAGTTTAGTTTAGAGATGCAGCGTGGAAACAGGCCATTCGGCCCACCGAGTCTGCACCAACCAGTGATCCCCATATACTAACACTATCCTACACACTAGGGACAATTTACATGTATACCAAGCCAATTAACCGACAAACCTTTTCAATTGGTGTTATATTTTATATAAACTGTACATTTAGTAGACACCTGGAGTATTGTGTGCAGTTTTGGTCCCCTAATTTGAGGAAGGACGTTATTGCTATTGAGGGAGTGCAGCGTAGGTTTACAAGGTTAATTCCCGGGATGGCGGGACTGTCATACGCTGAGAGAATGGAGCGGCTGGGCTTGTGTACTCTGGAGTTTAGAAGGATGAAAGGGGATCTTATTGAAACATATAAGATTATTAAGGGTTTGGCACGCTAGAGGCAGGAAACATGTTCCCAATGTTGGGGGAATCCAGAACCAGGGGTCACTGTTTAAGAATAAGGGGTAAGCTATTTAGAACGGAGATGAGGAAACACTTTTTCACACAGAGAGTTGTGAGTCTGTGGAATTCTCTGCCTCAGAGGGCGGTGGAGGTCGGTTCTCTGAACACTTTCAAGGGAGAGCTAGGTAGGGCTCTTAAAGATAGCGGAGTCAGGGGATATGGGGAGAAGGCAGGAATGGGATACTGATTGGGGATGATCAGCCATAATCACATTGAATGGCGGTGCTGGCTCCAAGGGCCGAATTGCCTACTCCTGCACCTATTGTCTATTGTCTATAGTCTATATTGTTTCTCATGAGTAGAGAAGTGTCCTCACAAATGCCTGAGGACCTGCTAATATTAGTAGCGCTGTGGTACAGGCTGTGATTGCTTGAATTTCATGTGCAGGAAGGAACTGCAGATGCTCGTTTAAACCGAAGTTAGACACAAAAAGCTGGAGTAACTCAGCGGGACAGGCAGCATCTCTGGACCCGAAACGTCACCCATTCCCTCTCCCCAGAGAGGCTGCCTGTCCCGCTGAGTTACTCCAGCTTTTGTGTCTATCTTTTGCTTGAATTGCAAGTAAGAATTTTATTGTTCTTTTTCGGGACATATGACAATAAAACACTCCTGACTCTTGAGAACAGTCATGCAAAGAGATAACCTGAACAGTGAAGTATAGAGAGAGCACCCTGCAGGTCAGGCAGCTTCTCTGGAGAACATGGATAGGTGACGTTTCAGATGGGGACACATCTTCGAAGTAATAACATGTACATTGATAACTTCCATGGAGCTGAATTTCAGTAAAACTGCTCAATGCCCACACACTGCTGGCAACAGAATTGGAATTTCTCTCCCACCATCCGGGTGCAGGAGCTTTTTTCCAGTTACCAGGCAACATACTTTGGAATAGCTCAAGCCAAGGCTTCGATTAATGTTCCTCAATGCAAGGGGACAGCTTCTTAGCTTTCTTATCATGCAACATAGAAACATAGAAACATAGAAATTAGGTGCAGGAGTAGGCCATTCGGCCCTTCGAGCCTGCACCGCCATTCAATATGATCATGGCTGATCATCCAACTCAGTATCCCGTACCTGCCTTCTCTCCATACCCTCTGATCCCTTTAGCCACAAGGGCCACATCTAGCTCCCTCTTAAATATAGCCAATGAACTGGCCTCGACTACCCTCTGTGGCAGAGAGTTCCAGAGATTCACCACTCTCTGTGTGAAAAAAGTTCTTCTCATCTCGGTTTTAAAGGATTTCCCCCTTATCCTTAAGCTGTGACCCCTTGTCCTGGACTTCCCCAACATCGGGAGCAATCTTCCTGCATCTAGCCTGTCCAACCCCTTAAGAATTTTGTAAGTTTCTATAAGATCCCCTCTCAATCTCCTAAATTCTAGTGAGTATAAACCAAGTCTATCCAGTCTTTCTTCATAAGACAGTCCTGACATCCCAGGAATCAGTCTGGTGAACCTTCTCTGCACTCCCTCTATGGCAATAATGTCCTTCCTCAGATTTGGAGACCAAAACTGTACGCAATACTCCAGGTGTGGTCTCACCAAGACCCTGTACAACTGCAGTAGAACCTCCCTGCTCCTATACTCAAATCCTTTTGCTATGAAAGCTAACATACCATTCGCTTTCTTCACTGCCTGCTGCACCTGCATGCCTACTTTCAATGACTGGTGTACCATGACACCCAGGTCTCGCTGCATCTCCTCTTTTCCTAGTCGGCCACCATTTAGAAAATAGTCTGCTTTCCTGTTTTTGCCACCAAAATGGATAACCTCACATTTATCCACATTATACTGCATCTGCCAAACATTTGCCCACTCACCCAGCCTATCCAAGTCACCTTGCAGTCTCCTAGCATCCTCCTCACAGCTAACACTGCCCCCCAGCTTAGTGTCATCCGCAAACTTGGAGATATTGCCTTCAATTCCCTCATCCAGGTCATTAATATATATTGTAAATAGCTGGGGTCCCAGCACTGAGCCTTGCGGTACCCCACTAGTCACTGCCTGCCATTGTGAAAAGGACCCGTTTACTCCTACTCTTTGCTTCCTGTTTGCCAGCCAGTTCTCTATCCACATCAATACTGAACCCCCAATGCCATGTGCTTTAAGTTTGTATACTAATCTCTTATGTGGGACCTTGTCGAAAGCCTTCTGGAAGTCCAGATACACCACATCCACTGGTTCTCCCCTATCCACGCTACTAGTTACATCCTCGAAAAATTCTATAAGATTCGTCAGACATGATTTACCTTTCGTAAATCCATGCTGACTTTGTCCAATGATTTCACCACTTTCCAAATGTGCTGCTATCCCATCTTTAATAACTGACTCTAGCAGTTTCCCCACTACCGATGTTAGACTAACTGGTCTGTAATTCCCCGTTTTCTCTCTCCCTCCCTTCTTAAAAAGTGGGGTTACGTTTGCTACCCGCCAATCCTCAGGAACTACTCCAGAATCTAAAGAATTTTGAAAGATTATTACTAATGCATCCACTATTTCTGGAGCTACTTCCTTAAGTACTCTGGGATGCAGCCTATCTGGCCCTGGGGATTTATCGGCCTTTAATCCATTCAATTTACCCAAAACCACTTCCCGACTAACCTGGATTTCACTCAATTCCTCCAACTCCTTTGACCCGCGGTCCCCTGCTATTTCCGGCAGATTATTTATGTCTTCCTTAGTGAAGACGGAACCAAAGTAGTTATTCAATTGGTCCGCCATATCCTTGTTCCCCATGATCAACTCACCTGTTTCTGACTGCAAGGGACCTACATTTGTTTTAACTAATCCATTTCTTTTTACATATTTATAAAAACTTTTGCAGTCAGTTTTTATGTTCCCTGCCAGTTTTCTTTCATAATCTATTTTTCCTTTCCTAATTAAGCCCTTTGTCCTCCTCTGCTGGTCTCTGAATTTCTCCCAGTCCTCTGGTATGCTGCTTTTTCTGGCTAATTTGTACGCATCATCTTTCGCTTTGATACCATCCCTGATTTCCCTTGTTATCCACGGATGCACTACCTTCCCTGATTTATTCTTTTGCCAAACTGGGATGAACAATTTTTGTAGTTCATCCATGCAGTCTTTAAATGTCTTCCATTGCATGTCCACCGTCAACCCTTTTAGAATTAATTGCCAGTCAATCATGGCCAATTCATGTCTCATACCCTCAAAGTTACCTTTCTTTAAGTTCAGAACCATTGTTTCTGAATTAACAATGTCACTCTCCATCCTAATGAAGAACTCAACCATATTATGGTCACTCTTGCCCAAGGGGGCACGTACAACAAGACTGCTAACTAACCCTTCCTCATTACTCAATACCCAGTCTAAAATAGCCTGCTCTCTCATTGGTTCCTCTACATGTTGATTTAGATAACTATCCCGCATACATTCCAAGAAATCCTCTTCCTCAGCACCCCTGCCAATTTGATTCACCCAATCTATATGTAGATTGAAGTCACCCATTATAACTGTTTTGCCTTTGTCGCACGCATTTCTAATTTCCTGTTTGATGCCATCCCCAACTTCACTACTACTGCTAGGTGGCCTGTACACAACACCCACCAGCGTTTTCTGCCCCTTAGTGTTTCGCAGCTCTACCCATACCGATTCCACATCCTCCAAGCTAATGTCCTTCCTTTCCACTGCGTTAATCTCCTCTCTAACCAGCAACGCTACCCCACCTCCTTTTCCTTTCTCTCTATCCCTCCTGAATATTGAATATCCCTGGATGTTCAGCTCCCAGCCTTGGTCACCCTGGAGCCATGTCTCCGTGATCCCAACTATATCATAGTCATTAATAGCTATCTACACATTCAACTCATCCACCTTATTACGAATGCTCCTTGCATTGAGACACAAAGCCTTCAGGCTTGTTTTTACAACACTCTTACCCCTTATACAATTATGTTGAAAAGTGGCCCTTTTTGATTTTTGCCCTGGTTTTGTCCGTCTTCCACTTTTACTTTTCACCTTGCTACCTATTGCTTCTACCCTCATTTTACACTCCTCCGTCTCTACGCTCACACATTTAAGAAACCCTTTCCCTTTAACTCCATCCTCCACTATCCCATTCGACACCCCACCCCCCTTATTCAGTTTAAAACGTTTAAGGAACATTTAGATGGGTACAATATGTGTCGGAAGGAACTGCAGATGCTGGTTTACACCAAAGATAGACACCAAATGCCCGAGTAACTCAGTGGGTCAGGCGGCATCTCTGGAGAAAAAGGACAACAGGTGACGTTTCAAGTCGGAACCCTTCTTCAGTCTGAAGAAGGGTCCCGACCCTAAAAGACACCCATCCGTTTTCTCCAGAGATGATGCCTGACCCACTGTGTTACTCCAGCACTTTGTTTCTATCTTCTGTTATTGTTAGATGTTGATCTGTCGATCTCTTTGTATAAAAATGCTAGATCAATCTCAACTAACTTTGTGCCATGCTATTGAACCTACTTCATGAGCCTTAATCAACCCTTTACCCCTGTATCTGTGCACTGTGGATGACTTGATTGTGATCATGTATAATCTTTTCACTGACTGGTTTGCACACAACAAAAAGCTTTTCACTGTACCACGTTACACGTGACAATAATAAACTAAACTAAACTAAACTAAACCAAAACTATGCAATCACTAGTTTCTGTTCATGTTCATGTTACAGGAGCAGAATTAGGCCATTCGGTCCATCGAGACTACTCTGCCATTCAATCATGGCTGATCTACAGTATCTTCCCCTCTCACCCCCATTCGCCTGCCTTCTCCCTGTAACATTTGTTCCTTGTACATGAATGAATGAATACGTTTATTGGCCAAGTATTCACATACAATAAATTTGCCTTGGTGCTCCGCCCGCAAGTGACAACATGACATACAGAGACAGTTAGGAACGACACATAAAACATTAAACATTAATAATAAAACATTATCGATTAAACATGTGAATTACATAAAATACCAGAGGAAAAGTACATATTCCTTGGACGTAAAATGCTGGAGTAACTCAGCGGGTGAGGCAGCATCTCTGGAGACACGTCGCCCATTCCTTCTCTCCAGAGATGCTGCCTCACCCGCTGAGTTACTCCAGCATTTTGTGTCCACCTTCGATTTAAACCAGCATCTGCAGTTCTTTCATACACATTGCTTATGGGACGTAATCCTTGTACATGTGTTCGCCCTTGGTTTACGTGGCAGATCGGCCAAAATTCAAAGTGTGAAACAGCAACATATCAATGTTTTTATTCTGACACGCAGCTTCAGAAGATTAGCAGTGCAATAGGTCATTACTGTCAGGTACCGTGGCAGTTTAATGCTTTTATAACGTGTGAATATTCAACAGTGCATGACAGTTTCGACAAGATTGTACTGCCTTCTTAATCTAGTACTGTCATATGTTGTTGATACATATAAACCCATATGGTCTGGGCCTGCTTCAGCCAAGCTTTCTGTATTTATTCATCTTGCGAATGGTGTCAGTCTTTTTCTTCATGTGTGCATTTTATGGCTTTGAACTCTGGGTTTGGTTGATGTGAATGGTTTATTAAACCTCCCATCCTTCCCACCAGGTTTTTTTTTTATCAAGTCTACTAATCCTTATTTTAAAAAAAAGCAGGTTTAATTTAAAATGAGCACCTTAAATTGTGCTCATTTAAGTTCAAAAGTGATAGCAGCAGAATTAGGCCATTCAGCCCCCAGCAAGTCTACTCCACCATTTATAAGTTCATAAGTGATAGCAGCAGAATTAGGCCATTCGCCCCCAGCAAGTCTACTCCACCATTTATAAGATCATATGTGATAGGAGTAGAGTTAGGCCATTCAGCCCATCAAGTCCACTCCACCATTCAATCAGGGCTGATCTCTCTCTCTCTCCGAACCCCATTCTCCTGCCTTCTCCCCGTAACCTCTGACACCCATACTATCTATCCATCTCTGCCTTAAAAATATCCACTGACTTGGCCTCCGCAACTTTCTGTGGCAACGAATTCCACAGATTCACCGCCTTCTGACTAAAGAAATTCCTCCTCATCTCCTTCCGAAAAGAACGTCCTTTAATTCTGAGGCTGTGACCTCCAGTCCTGGACCCTACCACTTGTGAAAACATCCTCTCCACATCCACTCTATCCAGGCCTTTCATTATTCTGTATGTTTCAATGAGGCCCCCCTCCCCCCTCATTCAATCATGGCTGATCTATCTCTCCCTCCTAACCCCATTCTCCTGCCTTTTCCCCATAACCCCTGACACCCGTACTAATCAATATAATATATATGTGGCAATCCTTCCAGAACCCCAGTCAGATGCCTTGAATCAATAGATGAATTCACCCCTGAGTTTGCACATTAGAGTGACACAATGCAGGGTTTTTTTCTTTTCACCACCTGTTCTATTCGTGTGTGCCTAGATTGCACCCATGTATAGTATGATTTGATTTAATTGCATAGCATGCAAACACAAGCTTTTCAGTGTATTTTGTTACGTTTTATGATATTAAACCAATTCCAATCCAATCCCTTACTTAGACTTAGTTCCTCCCACACGGCTGAGTGCATCGGGCAACAAGCTCTCGCCATTCTGTTCAGTTATGTGTGACGTCTTCCACCCTCGACAGGTTTGTGTCCCGGGCTTCCAAATCCTTCTGGAATGTTCGCCTCCATGTGCGTTTTGGTCGACCTCTTTTCCTTCTTCATTGCGGGTGGAGCTGTGGTGGAAACAATCGCTGCTGCGACCCGACCCCCGGAGATTCGGAGGCTACAACCGCGGGTCTGGCGGACAGCAACACCGGAAGCCCGCGGGTCCCTGGTGGGAGACCGCTTTTCGGGGCTTCCGCAGCAGCGACTTCTCCCGCCCGAGTTGCGGGGTTGAAGAGCACCTGGAGCGGGGCTTTATCCCCCCGCGCGGCTTGGAATGGCCGCCGAACTTTGCGAGGGCTCTAACACCAAGACCCGGTGCGCGACCTTGCATCACCCGGTGTGGCTTTAATGGCCGCGGGATAATCACCATCGCCCGCCGGGGGCTTTGACTTTGACTCTGACATCGGGGGGGGGGGGGGGGGAGTGCAGTGGAGAGATACGTTTTTTGCCTTCCATCACAGCGTTGTGATGGATGTATGTGTAAATTGTGTTGTGTCTCGGGTCTTCTTCGTTTTGTAATGTATGGCTGCAGAAACGACATTTCGTTTGGACCTCAAGGGGTCCAAATGACAAATTTGTCCAAAAGACAAAAGACAAATAAATTGAATTGAATTGCTTCATTGTCATTGCTATCTTAGGTGCAGGTTCTGGTGACATTCTGAGTACAGAATCCAATACCAATAATCAAATTGATGCGACAGTTTTGGCTGTCATAGAAAATATCTGCTTGGTTTAGAGATACAGCATGGAAGCAGGCCCTTTGACCCACTGAGTCAGCGCCGACCAGCAATCACCCTGCATACTAGGGACAACTTACAAAAGCCAATTAATCAACAAACCTTCACGTCTTTGGAATGTGGGAGGAAATCGGAGCCTGGAGAAAACCCACACGGTCACAGGGAGAACGTACAAACTCCATACAGACAGCACCCGCAGTCAGGATCAAACCCAGGACTCTGGCGCTATGAGGCAGCAACTCTACCGCTGCGCCAATGAGCCACTCCACTGCGCTACAGAGTCAATGGCCAGTCCAGGATCAATCTGAAGAAGGGCCCCAACCCAAAATGTTGCCTATCCATGTTCACCTGAGATGCTGCCTGACCTGCTAGATTTGGTGGTTATTTGTATGCTTATGTCTAACTCTTCACAAAAAAGTAATAACAATACAATATACAATATACAATACAATACAATATTTATTCATTGTCATTTGAACCTCAATGAGGCTCAAACAAAACTCTGTTTCTACAGCCATACAAGCAGAACAATTCCTACACGACACACAAACAATTCAATTCACACAGTGAATCTCCTCCTCACTGTGATGGAAGGCAAAGTCTTTTCTCTCCCCTGAGTTCCATTTTCCTCCCGATGTTGAAGCCCCAGGCGGGCGATGGTAAGTCCCACGGCCGTTAAGGCAGCGCCGGGCGATGTACGGCCCCGCTCCAGGTCTTAATGTCTCAATGTGGGACATACAGAATGGAGGACGCAGGTTCGTTCCAATGATATACATAAAATGTTGGAATAACTCAGTGGGTTAGGTAACATCTCTGGAGTACATAGATAGGTGTGTCTGAAGAAGTGTCCCCACCCGAAACATCACTTGTCCATGTTCTGCAGAGATGCTGCCTGACCCGTTGAGTTACTCCGGGATTGTGTGTCTATCTTTTTCACAAAAAAAGTACCTTATTTACAATAATACCAAAGCTTACAGCATCAGGACCATATACTTCTTACTGTTGCTTTTTCAACAGAGACAGACAACTCCTGGCAAGTTCCTCGTAAGCAACGTTAAAATAATAGAGGTAGGTTCAGGAGCAGCTTCTTCCCCGTAGCCATCAGGCTATTAAACACTGCAACCTGCAAATAAGCTCTGACCTACCCAGACATGGGGGCATTGGCTTTATGTTTTTTGCACTATTATTGTTTGTTTCTTTGTTTTGTGTGTGTGTGTGTGTGTGTGTGTGTGTGTGTGTGTGTGTGTGTGTGTGTGTGTGTGTGTGTGTGTGTGTGTGTGTGTGTGTGTGTGTGTGTATATATATATATATATATGTATAATGTGTGTGTATGTGTGTATATGTAAGTATGTGTATATATACACAACAAACTTTCATTTCTTGTTTATTATATTGTTTACAGTGTACTATGTTTACCTATTCTGTTGTGCTGCTGCAAGTAAGAATTTCATTGTTCTATCTGGGACATGACAATAAACCACTCTTGATGTTACAATGTTTCGAGTGATACCAACCAACATTGCGTAAGCCACAAATGTTACAAAAAAGGATTGTTTCGTCACAATAAGAAAGGAAGGCTTTATCTCAAACCAATCTCCAGAGATATTGCAGTTTCAGAGTTCTGCCTTGCCGAGTTTCGTTGCCCTCACGTTTGTTGACCATTTACCAGAGACTATCTATCCTACTCCCGCCCCCTGTATAGTTTAGTTTAGTTTATTTTACAGTTACAGTTACAGCGTGGAAACAGGCCCTTTGGTCTACCGAGTCCGTGCCGACCAGCGATCCCCACACGCTAGCACTATCCTACCCACCAGGGACAATTTACAATTTTTTATCAAAGCCAGTCTGAAGAAGGGGCTTAACCCGAAACGTCACCCATTCCTTCTCTCCAGAGATGCCGCCTGTCCCGCTGAGTTACTCCAGCGTTTTGTGTCTGCCTGCAAACCTGTACGTCTTTGGAGTGTGGGAGTGTGGGAAGAAACCGGAGCACTTTGAACTATAATTCATTGAACTTTGAATTATACCATTTTAAAAATAGCACCATCCATCGTATTGATTTTCACATATATTATAAGAAGGCATTTGAACAAAGTCCGTAAGCTTGAGAATGTTGCTATTTAAGGCTGTGATATTCTAATCAGCCATCGTTATCTTTGAGAATGTGCTGAATTGTTTTATGACTCAGAAAGTAGTAGGCTGGGATTTTTTAAATCGTTATGTACACCTCGATGAGACAGTGCCAGAAGCTCAGACATTTCAACATGCTCACTGCAATGTAGAAAATTACAACTAACCCGTTCAATTTAAAATGTTGGCTTCGGATGTAGGCAACGTTGGCAGGATATAGATACGATCGTGGCGTTT
>CM075979.1:84227258-84260734 GCA_038087875.1 Malacoraja senta
ATTAAATAAGGGGGGTGGGGTGTCGAATGGGATAGTTGAGGATGGAGTTAAAGGGAAAGGGTTTCTTAAATGTGTGAGCGTAGAGACAGAGGGGTGTAAAATGAGGGTAGAAGCAATAGGTAGCAAGGTGAAAAGTAAAAGTGGCAGGCAGACAAATCCAGGGCAAAAATCAAAAAGGGCCACTTTTCAACATAATTGTATAAGGGGTAAGAGTGTTGTAAAAACAAGCCTGAAGGCTTTGTGTCTCAATGCAAGGAGCATTCGTAATAAGGTGGATGAGTTGAATGTGCAGATAGCTATTAATGACTATGATATAGTTGGGATCACGGAGACATGGCTCCTAGGGTAACCAAGGCTGGGAGCTGAACATCCAGGGATATTCAATATTCGGGATAGACAGAAAGGGAAAGGAGGTGGGGTAGCGTTGCTGGTTAGAGAGCAGATTAACGCAATAGAAAGGAAGGACATTAGCTTGGAGGATGTGGAATCGATATGGGTAGAGCTGCGAAACACTAAGGGGCAGAAAACGCTAGTGGGAGTTCTGTACAGGCCACCTAACAGTAGTAGTGGAGTTGGGGATGGCATCAAACAGGAAATTAGAAATGCGTGCAACAAAGGTACAACAGTTATAATGGGTGACTTCAATCTACATATAGATTGGGTGAATCAAATTGGCAGGGGTGCTGAGGAAGAGGATTTCTTGGAATATATGCGGGATAGTTTTCTAAACCAACATGTAGAGGAACCAACGAGAGAGCAGGCTATTCTAGACTGGGTATTGAGTAATGAGGAAGGGTTAGTTAGCAGTCTTGTTGTGCGTGGCCCCTTGGGCAAGAGTGACCATAATATGGTTGTGTTCTTCATTAGGATGGAGAGTGACATTGTTAATTCAGAAACAAGAGTCCTGAACTTAAAGAAAGGTAACTTTGAGTGTATGAGAAGTGAATTGGCCAAGATAGACTGGCAATTGATTCTTAATGGGTTGATGGTAGATATGCAATGGAAGGCATTTAATGACTGCATGGATGAACTACAACAATTGTTCATCCTAGTTTGGCAAAAAAATAAATCAGGGAAGGTAGTGCATCCATGGATAACAAGGGAAATCAGGGATAGTATCAAAACAAAAGATGAAGCGTACAAATTAGCCAGAAAAAGCAGCCTACCAGAGGACTGGGAGAAATTCAGAGTCCAGCAGAGGAGGACAAAGGGCTTAATTAGGAAAGGTAAAATAGATGAAGAAAGAAAACTGGCAGGGAACATAAAAACTGACTGCAAAAGCTTTTATAGATATGTGAAGAGAAAAAGATTAGTTAAAAGAAATGTAGGTCCCTTGCAGTCAGAAACAGGTGAATTGATCATGGGGAACAAGGACATGGCAGACCAATTGAATAACTACTTTGGTTCTGTCTTCACTAAGGAAGACATAAATAATCTGCCGGAAATAGCAGGGGACCGGGGATCAAATGAGATGGAGGAACTGAGTGAAATCCAGGTTAGCCGGGAAGTGGTGTTAGGTAAATTGAATGGATTAAAGGCCGATAAATCCACAGGGCCAGATAGGCTGCATCCCAGAGTACTTAAGGAAGTAGCCCCAGAAATAGTGGATGCATTAGTGATAATTTTTCAAAACTCTTTAGATTCTGGAGTAGTTCCTGAGGATTGGAGGGTAGCTAATGTAACCCCACTTTTTAAAAAGGGAGGGAGAGAGAAAACGGGGAATTACAGACCAGTTAGTCTAACGTCGGTAGTGGGGAAACTGCTATAATCAGTTATTAAAGATGTGATAGCAGCACATTTGGAAAGTGGTGAAATCATTGGACAAAGTCAGCATGGATTTATGAAAGGTAAATCATGTCTGACGAATCTTATAGAATTTTTCGAGGATGTAACTAGTAGAGTGGATAAGGGAGAACCAGTGGATGTGTTATATCTGGACTTTCAGAAGGCTTTCGACAAGGTCCCACATAAGAGATTAGTATACAAACTTAAAGCACACGGTATTGGGGGTTCAGTATTGATGTGGATAGAGAACTGGCTGGCAGACAGGAAGCAAAGAGTAGGAGTAAACGGGTCCTTTTCACAATGTCAGGCAGTGACTAGTGGGGTACCACAAGGCTCAGTGCTGGGACCTCAGCTATTTACAATATATATTAATGATTTGGACGAGGGACTTGAATGCAACATCTCCAAGTTTGCGGATGACACGAAGCTGGGGGGCAGTGTTAGCTGTGAGGTAGTTGAGGCCAGTTCATTAGCTATATTTAAGAGGGAGTTAGATGTGGCCCTTGTGGCTAAAGAGATCAGGGGGTATGGAGAGAAAGCAGGTACAGGATACTGAGTTGGATGATCAGCCATGATCATATTGAATGGCGGTGCAGGCTCGAAGGGCCGAATGGCCTACTCCTGCACCTATTTTCTATGTTTCTATGTTGTTCCTTCCCTCCAATTTTTTCCTTTCCATAGCTGTAGACTAGATCACCCATCTTCTCCAACTTCTTTTCTGATCCCTTGATTCCACTGAAGATTAGGCTCACGTCTGCATTGATGGTTTGCCACTCCTTGCTGTTAGACTTTGGCCATTTCACCAACGGCTTACGTCCTTGCGTGCTCTCCACTTTACGATGTGGCTGGTTACGTCTTGGACTCTTGCCTGAAACTTCTGCCACATCCAGTAGGGTGCTGATGCTCTGCGGACTGGGGGTTCCTTCCTGCCGCTGAGTTTCATCCGACTGTTTCTGGTCAATGCGGGGCCCTGGGTTGGGGATTTTCAAGCATTTCTTCTGTCCCTGATGAATTGCAAGACCACGAGTTGATGTTACTTTAGTCCAGCCACACCTACAGGTCTGGAGAACATGTCCAGCTGCTCGTTTTTCAAGAGTTTTGCCACTTACCTGATTCGATGTTGTGTCCGTTCCAAGGTTTGTTACCGGGTGGTCGGTCGATGAGTCATCCTGCGCCCCCTGCTCTCGCAGACTCTGGGGGTATTCTTCTCTTTGAACTTTTGGTAGCCACGTGAGGGTGGCTCTTGTGCCCTAACAAGGTGACGGAGCCAGCTGTTATGGGTAGCTAGCCCATAACAGCCCCGTTGGGGTCTATTTCCTCCTGTCAGCTGTCTCTCCAAGCTGTCACATGGTCTTTCCCTTGTCGCCAGCTGCACTTTCACAGCAGTCACTGGTTTTTCCTCCAGAAGGTCAGTAGAGCTAATAGGACGATGTTTCAATCCCTGTAGTAAGTCGGCACTCTTGCTATTTGCAGTGGGATTGGAGTGGTGAAAGGGAGGGCAGGTACGTCATCGGGGTCATCAGGTGGGCACCCTCCTTCTTTGACGTTTCATTGATAAGCCCACAACATCTCCAGAGAGCTCAACGTTGATACCTGACGTCCCAGTTACACCCCCCTCAATTCCATACCGTCCTGTCTTCATCTTGCAGCCCAATTGTTGTCTTTCCCTTTAATCCAAAATGCAAGAAATTGTGGACGCAGCCCAGACCATCACACAAACCAACCTCCCTTCCATTGACTCCATCTACACCAGCAGTATAATCATGAACCAGTCGCATCCTGGCCACTCCCTCTTCTCGTCCTCTCCCATCGGGCAAAAGGCTTAGCAGTGTGAAAACACACACCTCCAGATTCAGGGACAGTTTCTTTCCAGCTGTTATCAGGCAACTGAACCATCCTATTACAACCAGAGAGCTGTCCTGAACTACTATCTAACTCGTTGGTGACCCTCAGACTATCCTTGATCAGACTTTGCTGGCTTTACCTTGCACTGAAATGTTATTCCCTTATCATGATAGACACAAAATGCTGGAGTTACTCAGTGGGACAGGCAGCATCTCTGGACAGAAGGAATGGGTGACGTTTCGGGTCAGGACACTTCTTCCTACAAGTTCCCTTATCATGTATCTGTACACTGTTAATGGCTCGATCGGAATCATTTATTGTCTCCCCATTGTCTGGAATCCGTTCTTTAGATTTTTATCTTCATAAATCTTCATCCCTCAGTAAATTTTAAGCTCACAATTCTTTAGATGTTATCTTTCATTGCCAATACTTGCCTCGTTTCCCAGAGCCGGTCTTTATCTAATGCACTAAATGATTCCAATGCTCCTGTATGCATCAGAAACCTGGACAACATACCAACGCCATCTGAAAACACTTGAAAAGTTCCATCAACGATGTCTTCGAAGCAGCTTAAATATCAGTTGGAAGACAGAAGAACCAACGTCAGCGTGCTGAATGAAGCGAAAACATCTAGCATCGAAGCCTTCGTCATCAAGAACCAACTAAGATGGGTCGGTCATGATGCTCGGATGGAAGACGAGCGTCTACCAAAACAAACCTTCTACTCCCAGCTTAAAGAAGGCAAAACATAAACGAGGCTGACTAAAGAAGAGATTCAAAGACGCCTTCAAAGCCAGCATGAAGAAATGTGAAATCGACATCGACAATTGGGAAACCAACGCCAGGGGGCAGGAAACTTAGATGAACCGTCATCCAAGAAGGAAAGTGGATGAGATGCTAACAGATGCATCTCTTTGAAGCCAAGAGATGTGCAGAATTAGAAGAAAAGAGAAGAAAACTGAAAGAGAGGCAGCAACAACCAAAGCCCAATCTGCCATCTGGAATTACCTGTCCTGAATGTCGAAGAACTTTCAAAGCCAGGATTGGACTCATAAGCCACCTGAGAGTCCATAAAAACAAAAGGATGTAGACCGTCATCCTCGACCTCGAGGGATAGCCATGACCTCCTGGTTTACCCCTACTGGTCTTGTCTTATCTCTCCTCCTCACCCCCTATCTTTGCGTCTACATCTCCTTTAAAGGCAAATTTTTAAATAAGAAACAACTTGTGCCAAGGGTGGCACAGCAATAGAGTTGCTGTCTCTCAGCGCCAGAGACCCAGGTTTGATCCAGACTATGGGTGCTGTCTGTACGGAGTTTGTACGTTCTCCCCGTGACCGCCTGGGTTTCCTCCCGCACTCCATAGATATACAAGTTTGTAGGTTATTCAGCTTGGTATAATTAAATTGTCCCGAGTGTGTAGGATTGTGTTGGTGCATAGGGAAAATCGTTGGTCAGCGTGGACTTGGTGGGCCGAAGGGCCTGTTTCTGCGCTGTGTCTCTAAACTGAACCTTTGGGGCACAGCCAGCAGAGGGAGCAGTTCACCAAACTGAGTTTTCATACTCACGTGCTGAAAATATTCAGCAGATCAAAAACATAACCCGAGAGAGGAAGAGTTCATATTTTGTGTTGACATTTTAACATAATTGGAAGGTAGAGACCCAACCGACTTTGAGCAGGTACGGTGCAAGCATTGAAAGTTCCTGCAGCAATGAAGAGGCAAATCTTTCTACAAGTCCCTGCACCTGGAAGAGTCCAGGAATTACAACCTGTCCCACTGTACGAGTTAATTCAAGAGTTCTCCCGAGTTTCCCCAGATTCAAACTCGGAAAATTACGGTAATAGCCGCTCGTAGGTACTCGGGGCTCTCGTGGACATTTTTCAACATGTTGAAAAATCTTCACGAGTCTTCCCGAGCTTACCGCGTTTCCCCGAGTACCTGCCGTTAGCGTTACGAGCCGCAAACAGACGTCCCGAGCTCCGACGTAACCGCTATGCACATTCTACGTGCTTATCACGAGTTTGATTTTTTTTTTTTTAAACTCGGGAGAGCTCTTGAATTACCTCGTACAGTGGGACAGGCCCTTTAGAACAACATTTACAAGACATTCGGGCAGGTTGATGGAGAGGAAAAGTTTAGAGAGACAAGGGCCAAATGTGGGCAGATGGGACTGACATAAGATGGGGTAGACAAAATGTGTAGGAAGGAACTGCAGATGCTGGTCATACACAAAAAAGAGAAACGATGCTGGAGTAACTCAGCAGGACAGGCAGCTTCTCTGGAGAACATGGATGGGGCATCTTGATCAGCATGGATGAGCTGGGTCAAAGAGCCTGTTTCTCCACTGTACTCACAAAAATGGGCTACCACCAACCGTTTCAGAACTGGGAGATTGGAAACAAGGAACTGTGGATGCTGGTTTACAAAGGACAGCACAGAGTGTTGGAGTAACTCAGCGGGTCCAGCAGCATCTCTGGAGAAAGACACAAAAAGCTGGAGAAACTCAGCGGGTCAGGCAGCATCTCTGGAGAAAAGGAACAGGTGACGTTTCAGGTCAAGACCCTTCTCCAGAGACATCGTCCATTTTGCTGAGTTACTCCAGCTTTTTGTGTCGATCTTGGGTTTAAACCAGCATCTGCAGTTCCTTCCTGCACAGGCATCTCAGGAGAACATTCAAGTTGGGACCTTTCTTCAGTCTGAAGAAAGAGGGAAGAAGGAAATGAAAGCAAAACACACCAACTCAAGTGACAACGTACTTTATTTCAACAATGCAAGTCAATGATAAAAAAAAGTGTAACCAAATCAGTTAGAATTTATCCACCCCCCCCCCCATACATTCACCATGATTTGTAAAACCAACTTTGTGTTCCAGTTACGTGGTTCAGCCTGGAAGATTATAAGGAAACCTTGCTGTTTATCAGCGTTCATCTCACTGCCATTCTGCAGAGTCACGTCTTCAGTCTATAACAGCGACCCTGGAGCAGCAGGAAAATGGGGATTAGAAACCGCACTTTATCCCAGTGTTCCAATAAAATTCCATCCCGTGACATTTTTCCCCCCCATCTTCTCTACCCGCCCTACAAAAAAGATTATCCACAAAGCAGCCTTAACTGGACACACAATCGGGCAGCGCAGCGCCAGAGACCCGGGTTCCATCCCAACTACATGCTCGTCTGTACGGAGTTTGTACGTTCTCCCCGTGAATTTTCTCCAGGATCTCCAGCTTCCTCCCACGCTCCAATGACGCACAGGTTTGTAGGTTAATTGGCTTGGTACGAATGTAAATTGTCTCAAGTCTGTGGTATAAAACTAGCCTACGGGGATCACTGGTCGGCACGGACTCGGTGGGCTGAAGGGCCTGTTTCCACGCTGTATCTCTAAACTAAACCATCTCCACCACACATTTTGAAATACCATTACCAGCAGCATGCTGCCACAGTTTGGATCATGTTGAATTACTTCTTGGAACTGAAGAGCAGTAAACCTCCACTCTACAGCCAGAAGTAGCTTAAATTTCACCAAATGATTTAGCTGCAGTCCAGGGATTACACTTCCAAATCTTCCGGCTAAGATTTTCAAGGCACAAGGAAAATTATATTTAACCTATATGGACTTTGTAAAATTTTCCACAAGACCATATGACAGGAGCAGAATTAGGCCAATTGGCCCATTGAGTATTCTCCACCATTTGGTCATGGCCTATCTATTTTCCCTCTACAACCCATTCTCCCATCTTCTCCCCATAATCTTTAATGCACTTACTAGTCAGGGACCAATCTCTGCTTTGAAAATACCCAATGACTTGCCCTCCACAGTTGTTTACAGATAAAAAAAAATTGTATGAGTAAGGGAAAAAAAGTTGTTGTCTCTTCATTGAAGACAATGACAATATCAAATCATTTTTATCTACCTTTGATTTTTCCAGCATCTGCAGTTCCTTCTTAAACATGAACACACTGTAAATCATAGCGGCAAAATTCGGCCCCATCAAGTCTACTCTGCCATTCAATCACGGCTGATCTATCTTTCCCTCTCAACCCCACTCTCCTGCCTTCTCCCCAAAACCCCCAACACCCGTACTAATCAAGAAACTGTCAATCTCCACCTTAACGATATCCATTGACTTGGCCTCCACAGCCACCTGTGGCAATGAATTCCACAGATTCACCACCCTCGAATTACAGAAATTCCTCCTCATCTCCTTTGCTAACGGAATTAAGGGATAGGGGGAGAAAGCAGGAACAGGGTACTGATCAGCCATGATCATATTGAATGGTGGTGCTGGCTCGAAGGGCTGAATGGCCTACTCCTGCACCTATTTTCTATATTTCTCTGTTGATAAAGGTACGTCCTTTTATTCTGAGGCTATGACCTTCAGTCCTAGACTCCTGCACCAGTGGAAACATCCTCTCCACATCCTTCTTATCCAGCCTATTCAGTATTCGGTAAGTATCAATGAGGTGCCTCTCCCTCTCTCCCCCCCCCCCCCCCCCCCCCCACCATCTTGAGATTATTTTCCCGGACCTCCAACTTGGAGCTTCCCAACACAAAACCCCAAAGTACACCGGCAACAAACGGGAAAAAGCATACACTTACATCTTGGACTTTGCGTTTAGTGCTCATATACTGGAGCTTGAGATGCAGCAACGATTTCTTGATAATGTGTTTGTTCAGATGACTGCGGGGCAGCCGGCTTAAGTCCTTCTTTTCGGAGAACATCAGCAAAGCCTATGTTTTTCTGATGGGTGATGTAGGTCCTTGGAACGGGCTGCTGTTCCATGGCCAGGGTCTCCTCCTTCAGGCTAGAAGTTAAAGCAGAGTGCCAGCATGAGGAGCACTTGTATTACATGCATGGTTTGAATGACCACGGAGGTCACAACTAGTTTCCATCCGACGGCTAATCTTCAGAAGAGCAGCACTCCCCCTGACCTACAGTTGCTGTTACACTTTGCAGAAATTTTACTGAGCACTAAATCAACTTTTGAAACAAAGTTTAAAAGTTTCGGGCGACACAGCGACGCAGCAGTGGATTTGCTGCCTTGAAGCGCCAGAGACCAGGGTTCGATCCTGACTACGGGCGCAGTCTGTATGAAGTTTGTACGTTCTCCCTGTGACCATGTGGGTTTTCTCCAGGTGCTCTATCCAGGCCTTTCACTATTCGGTGAGTTTCAATGAAGGCCCCCCCCCCCATCCTTCTAAACTCTTACTGACAACCAATGATAACCAGAGTTATTCACTTGCAGTTTTATCAAAAATACACATATTTACTAAAAAGGTAACCAAAAAGCAAGTAATTGAACCAAAAATAACTAAAAAGTGCAAGCTCTCCATATTATCTTTCAGAAAAGGCTTGGGATTTTAAATGGCACAGATGAGTATAGAAGTTGGGAGGTCATGTTGCAGTTGTATAAGACGTTGGTGAGGCCGCATTTAGAATATTGTGTTCAGTTCTGGACACCATGTTAAAGGAAAGACGGAAAGGGTGCAGAGAAGATTTACGAGGATGTTGCCAGGAGTAGAGGGTGTGAGCTATAGGGAGAGGTCGAGTAGGCTGGGTCTCTATTCCTTGGAACACAGGAGGATGAGGGGTGATCTTATAGAGGTGTATAAAATCATGAGAGGAATAAATCGGGTAGATGCACAGAGTCTCTTGCCCAGAGTAGATGAATTGAGGACCTAGGTTCAAGGTGAAAAGATTCAATAGGAACCTGACGGATAACTTTTTCACACAAAGGGTGGTGGGTGTATGGAACAAGTTGCCAGAGGAGGTAGTTGAGGCTGGGACTATCCCAACATTTAAGAAACAGTTGGACAGGTACATGGATAGGACAGGTTTGCAGGGATATGGACCAAGCGCAGGCAGGCAGGCGGGACTAGCGTAGATGGGACATTGTTGGCTAGTGTGGGCAAGTTGGGCCGAAGGGCTTGTTTCCACACTGTATCTCTCTACAGCATATCAATTAAGACACTTGTGCCCCATTCTACAATACTCACCAACAGGCATAAACCAGCAAAGCAACAAAGCCACACAGGAGAAGAAAGAGACGGATAACAAGGATAGTTGTGATCACCACCATTCCCCCTGTCCTCGCTCCAGGCCAGGTATCAATGTTGGCAAAGTCAGCGACTGCAGACAAGAAAGGGTTAAATTAGACAACACTTACTAAGAGTGGTCAATGGAACACAGAACAAGTCCAGCACAAGAACAGGCCCTTCAGCCCACCATGTCTGCACTGAACATGACACCAAGACAAACTCTCGCCCGCCTGCACATACTCCGTACCCAAAGATAGACACAAAAAGCTGGAGTAACTCAGCGGGACAGGCAGCATCTCTGGAGAGAAGGAATGGGCGACATTTCGGGGCGAGACCCCTCTTAGGTCTGAAACCCAAAACGTCACCCATTCCTACTCTCCAGAGATGCTGCCTGTCCTGCTGAGTTACTCCAGCTCTTTGTGTCTATCTTTGGTTTAACCCAGCATCTGCAGTTCCTTCCTACACTAATCCATATCGCTACCCCAAAAGTCTATTAAATGCCACAATCATATCTGCCTCCACCACCACCCCTGGCAGTGCACTCCAGGCATTTTAGTAGAGAGTTTATAAGGATGACAATAATAGACTAGGTGCAGGAGTAGGCCATTCAGCCCTTCGAGCCAGCACCGCCATTCACTGTGATCATGGCTGATCATCCACCCAGTACCCTGTTCCTGCCTTCTCCCCATATCCCTTGACTCCGCTATCTTTAAGTGCTCTATCTAACTCTTTCTTGAAAGTACCCAAGAATCGGCCTCCACTGTTTTCTGAGGCAGAGAATTCCACAGATTGAACCTCATTGAAACTTACTGAATAGAGAAGGGCCTGGATAGAGTGGATGTGGAGAGGATGTTTCCACTAGTGGGAGAGTCTAGGACCAGAGGCCATAGCCTCAGAATGAAAGTACGTTCCTTTAGGAAGGAGATGAGGGAATTTATTTAGTCGGATGGTGTTGAATCTGTGGAATTCTTTGCCACAGAAGGCTGTGGAGGCCATCAATGGATATTTTTACAGCAGAGATAGATTGATTCTCGATTAATACGGGTGTCAGGGGTTATGGGGAGAATGCAGGAGAATGGGGTTAGGAGGGAGAGATAGATCAGCCATGATTGAATGGCGGAGTAGCCTTGATGGGACAATTGGCCTCACTTACGAACCTATGAAGTGGAATAGTTATGGGAAACAGGCCTACAGATCCTGGATAAAAAGAGGGCATCAAAAATAAGAACAATGGGAATGTAAAGCCCCACAAAAAAAACGGCGAAAACTATGGGTGCTGCAGGGATATCAAAAACGGTCTGCTTGCAGAAGGTGGCCTTTCAAAAAGGGGCAGCAAAATAAAGTCCTCACTATTGTTATTAGTAGCAGAAATTAGGAACTGCAGATGGTGCTTAATAGCAAAGATAGTTCTGGACTGACCCAGCGGGTCAGGCAGTATCTGTGTGTAGGAAGGAACTGCAGATGCTGGTTTAATCCAAAGACAGACACAAAAAGCTGGAGTAACTCAGCGGGACAGGCAGGGTCTCTGGAGAAAAAGGGAACAGGTGACGTTTCGGGTCGAGACCCTGTCAGGCGCTGCCCGGCCCGTCGAGTTACTCCAGCACTTTGCGTCTATTCTCTCTATTATGATTTAGCTTACAAATAAAGATTTCAGCTGCCCTTCTCCAACTTGGTGCAATGCTAGCAAGGCAAATATTTCAGAGTTTGCACTCAACTTTTCTCCTTAAAAAAAAAAAGCGACTCTATTTCAACACTTTAGCACTTGGTAAAATTTAAAAGCAGTTACAACAAACTTCAAAGCTTGTCGAATAAAACATGCATCCACGTAAATATTGGGTTATTCTGGCATTAGAATTATCACAGGGTATGAAGACATATCTTAATTTTCAACATTATTTCCACAAAGGTGAACATTTAAAGAGTTATGTGTCATTGTGAACTGGAGCCACAACACTGCCAGGGTACACAGTTTTCACACAAATGGTACAGTGGTAGAGTTGCTGCCTAATGGCTCCAGAGACGGGTTCGATCCTGACTACGGGTACTGTCTGTGCGGAGGTAGACAAAAGTGTTGGAGAAACTCAGCGGGTGTAGCAGCATCTATGGAGCGAAGGAAATGGGCAACGTTTCAGCGCGGAAACCCTTCTTCAAACTGAGAAGGGTTTCGGCCCGAAACGTTGCCTATTTCCTTCGCTCCATAGATGCTGCTGCACCTGCTGAGTTTCTCCAGCACTTTTGTCTACCTTTGATTTTCCAGCATCTGCAGTTCCTTCTTCAACACTTTGTCTACTCCACTGCCTGTGCGGAGTTTGTACGCTCTCCCTGTGACCACGTGGGCTTTCTCCGGGTGCTCCGATTCCTTCCCACACTCCAAAGACGTGCAGGTTTGTAGGTTGATTGGCTTGTGTAAATTACCCCTAGTGTAGTGTGCGGAACTGGGATGACATAGAACTAGCGCTTGGATGATCGTTGGTCAGCACAGACTCGAAGGGCCTGTTTCCTTGCTGTATCGATAAACAAACATCACAACCTTTGCAGTGCTTAAGCAAACGTCAGAAATCAAAATATTTCAGGGGAAGCCTCTGCATGAATCAAGTGGGAGAATTCAGACAATATCCCACTGCCATCCAACAGACCAGTCATCCCTGTCCAGGAAGGGTGAGGAGGCTTTGGAGAGAGTGTAGAAGAGGTTTACCAGAATGCTGCCTAGATTAGAGGGTCTTAGCTGTAAGGAGGGGTTGGACAAACATTGTTTACTCTGGAGTGTAGGAGGCCGAGGAGAGACCTAATAGAAATATATCAATCAGTAGAGGGGGAAAATGATTTGAAGAAGAGTATCAACCCGAAACGTCGCCCATTCCTTCTCTCCGGAGATGCTGCCTCACCCGCTGAGTTACTCCAGCATTTTGTGTCTACCTTATATCAATCAGTAGTGGCATAGACAATCAGAACCTTTTCCCTTTAGACTGGAAATGTTAATGAGAGGAAATAGCTTTAAAGAGAGGGGGACAGAGTTTAAAGGAGATGTACAGGGCAATGTTTTAAGCTACTCAGAGAATGATGGGTGCTTGGAACATGCTGCCAAGGGTGGTGGTGGAGGCAGATATGATAATGTAGCGACGCCTGCTGGCGCACGCAGCTATCGAACCAGCGTGATCAGACGTGTTTGCAGAGACCTGTATGCCAAGGAGTGATTGTCTTAATAAAGCAGTTCAGAAAACTTGGTTATCGTCTTTGCATCCGCCAAAATAGTGGCATTTAAGAGGTTTTTAGACAAGCACATGAATATGCAGGGAATAAATCACATCCAAGTAGGAGATGAGTTTAACTTGGCATCATGTTCGGCACGGACATTGTGGGCAGAAAGGCACGTGGCTGTACTGATCCACGTTGAAAGATGATTAAAATACAAAGTGACCAGGTCACGGTATTGAACGCTGAACGGAAGCAGATGCACATTGACGTCCACTCACCTCGTCGGAGGGGGATGGGATCGGACCAGAGCGTTTCATTTATAATGGTGTTTGTGGAGGTGTTCCGCACAGCGTACTTGAACCTGCGGTGTTACAACACATGGACGTTAGGGCAAGTGCAGGACAATAAACAACTCCACCAACTTAGAGGGGCGCAGCGGCAGAGTTGCTGCCTCACACAGCACCGGAGACCCCGGGTTCGATCCCGACTGTCTGTACGGAGTTTGCACCTTCTCCCCGTCCTGCGTGGGTTTTCTCCGAGATCTTCGTTTTCCTCCCACACCCCAAAGACGTACAGGTTTGTAGGCTGTATACCTGGTATAAGTGTAAATTGTCCCTGGTGTGTGATGAGGCGTGTGTTAATGTGCGGGGATGGCTGGTCGATGCGGACTCGGTGGGCTGAAGGCCCTGTTACTGCGCTGTATGATGTGTTACCCCAAGACAATATGAGGGCCATAGACCCGTACCCTTCGGTTTCGGCCCGAAACGTTGCCTATTTCCTTCGCTCCATAGATGCTGCTGCACCCGCTGAGTTTCTCCAGCACTTTTGTCCACCCAAGAGCCACTACATGGAGGTTAGACACAAAATGCTGGTGTAACTCCGCAGGACAGGTGCTGAGAGAGAAGGAATGGGTGACACTTCGGGTCGAGACCCTTCTTCAGACTTTCACTCCTCTCCAGAGGATGCTGCCTGTCACGCTGAGTTACTCCAGCATTTTGCGTCTACCTTCAGTGTAAAGCAGCATCTGCAGTTCCTTCCTGCATTACACAAAGGGATTCCCTTTCAACCAAGTTGGCTCTAATCTACATCCATAACTGGTCCCTATGTGATATTTTTCACAAAATGAATCCCTCTGTGAAATGGTTTGGGCTAACTGATAAGTTCAGAAGTTCCAGGAGCAGAATTAGGCCATTCGGTCCATCAAGTCGACTCCGCCATTCAATCATGGCTAATCTATCTTTCCCTCTCAAACCCAATCTCCTGCTTTCTCCCGATAACCTCCGACACCCGTGCTAATCAAGAATCTGTCTATCTCCACCTTAAAAATACCCATTGACTTGGCCTCCACAGCCTTCTGTGGCAATTAATTCCAGATTCTCCACCCTCTGACTATAGAAATTTCTTCTCATCTCCTTTCTAAAACGTACTTCATTTTATTCTGAGGCTGTGGCCTCTGGTCCTAGATTCTGCCACTAGATTCTCGATTAGTACGGGTGTCAGTACTACTGGGGAGAAGGCAGGAACGGGGTACTGATTGGGGATGATCAGCCATGATCACATTGAATGGTGTTGGCTCGAAGGGCCAAATGGCCTACTCCTGCACCTATTGCCTATTGTCTGTTGTCAGGGATTATGGAGAGAAGGCAGGAGAATGGGATTAGGAGGGAGAGATAGATCAGCCATGATTGAATGGCAAAGTAGAATTGATGGGCTAAATGGCCTAATTCTGCTTCTATCACTAATGACTTTGTGGAAACATCCTCTCCACGTCCACTCTTTCCAGGCCTTTCACCATTCGTTAAGTTTCAATGAGGTCCCACCTCACCCATTTAAACTCTGTAGAAAAATGCCTGGAATGCACTGCCAGGGGTGGGGGTAGACATGATAGCAGCATTTAATATACTTTTGGGTAGTCAAATGGGTGTGGATTATGTGCAGGCAGACAAGAGTTTGTCTCGGCATCATTGTGGGCTGAAGGGCCTGTTCTTGTGCTGTACTGTTCTATGTTCCACGTTCTGGCAACACGGTCTCCCAATATCCATTTAACCTCCGTAAAAGCCAAATTGCCTTTGGTGCGAATCAAGCCTCCAGCACGTTGAGTTATTGGCCACCAATATATTTCCAGCATTACCTCAGACGCTCGTTTCACCTTTACAAAATTAATCTGTCGATAAAATTCAATTGCCTTACCTGTAAGCTACATTCTCTTTAAGTGGTGCGTTACAGTTCTCCGAGACAGGGGGCACTTGCTTCAAACACTGAACATCGTCCCCAACTCTGAAGAGATATTGTTCGATTTGTTCACGGATCACCACAGGGTCCCGGCTCGGCACGAAGGGCGACGATATACAAATGGGAATCACAAAGCTCGCAGCTCGGTACGGCCCAATTGCACCCCCTCTGGTTTGTTGGTAAGACAATATGATGGACATGTTGCCGATTTTATTTGGGAGTGCTGAATAAAAATTAAAAAATTCCACCGTCAGTTCAACTGCTTTAGGTCATTAAAATAGTTAGATATCCTCAAGTGGGATCAATCTTGGATACAATTTACGCAAAGCCAAATGGGAGCAAACTTAAGAAGCGCTTTGAGGCCCAGTGTCTTCACTAGCCTCAGGCAGCAGATAAATACAGGCCTTGACTTCAAGTGGAAATAGATGCTGTTACTTACAAAGAGAGAGAGAGAGAGAAAACATTTCACTGCAGATAAGTTCACAAGTGATCGGGCAGAATTAGGCCATGCAGCACATCAATAATGGCAGCCCGGTGGCACAGCGGTAGAGTTGCTGCCTCACAGCGCATGCAGAGCCAGAGACCCGGGTTCGATCCCGACTACGGGCGCTGTCTGTACGGACTTTGTACGTTCTCCCCGTGACCACGTGAGTTTTCTCAGATTTTTGGTTTCCTCCCACACTCCAAAGACGTACAGGCTTGTAAGTTAATTGGCTTGGTATAAGTGTAAATTGTCCCTAGTGTGTGTGTGTAGGATAGTGTTAGTGTGCAAGGATCACTGGTCGGTGTGGACTTGGTGGGCAGAAGAGCCCGTTTCTGCGCTGTATCTCTAAATTAAAGTCTACTCCGCCATTCAATCATGGCTGGTCTATCTCTCCCTCCCTCCTGACCCCATTCTCCTGCCTTCTCCCTGTGGTATTATGGAATAATAGAGTAAGGAATGCCTTTATTCTGCTGCCAGTGGTCAGGCTGCAGTGACAGCATCCGGCCTGAAGGTGGGGCTGTGGGCGTAACCGGAGGGAGGCCTAGCAGCAGGGCCCGGGGATGCAGCACGAGGCAGCTGCTGTAGTGAGTTGCTAAATAAAGACAGACTCCGATTACGTCGTTGTACGAGCCTCATTATAAGAATAATTCGATATGGTGTCAGAAACGGGATACTTGTAAGCGAAAAAAAAAAAAAGAAGAGGAAAGTGTATCGTTTTGGCGGAGAAAGGCGAGATGAGCTGGCAGATATGGCGCAACCTACACCAACTGCTACGTTCACAATACAACCTCCAGAGCCATTCGATTTTACCAAGCCTCAAGAATGGGAGCGTTGGATCAGGAGATTCGACCGCTTTCGGCTTGCAAGCAACTTAAACGCAACGTCGGAAGTAAACCAGGTGAACACGTTAGTGTACTGCATGGGTGATGAAGCCGAAGATGTGCTAAAGGGGCTAACGCTAACTGCAGATGAGAGGAAGGTGTACACGGATGTTAAGGCTGGCTTTGATGCATTTTTTGTGCCTAAAAAGAATGTAATCTACGAAAGAGCCAAGTTCAATCAGCGTGTGCAACTGCCAGAAGAAACGGTGGATTCCTTCATCACTGCTCTATACGGATTAGCTGAACACTGCAACTATGGACAGTTACAGAACGAGCTGATCCGCGACAGGTTAGTGGTCGGACTGAGAAACGTCTCATTGTCAGAAAAGCTACAGCTAGACAGAGACCTAACCCTTGGAACTGCGATAACAAAGACAAGGCAGTCTGAAGAAGTTAGACGACAGCGGTCTGACTTAAGAGGAGAAAATGGCGGTGCTAGCAAGTGCTCTAAGGTTGATGCTGTGCATGCTAAAAGCTACAGAAAACCCAAATTTCCCTCAAAGCCTCAGCCACAAGCACAAACACCAGGCAAAAATAAACTTAATATACGGCCACAGCCAGGTTCAAAGGCCTGTTATAGATGTGGAAAAATGCCCTCGCATGGAAAATGGGAATGCCCTGCTAAAGATGCTGTGTGTCACAACTGTGGCAAAAAGGGACATTATGGCAAAGTGTGCAGAAACAGTGCAAAATCTCTGAATGCTGTCACTACAGAGGAAGAAGAGAGCTTTTTCCTGGGAGCCGTGGATGCTGGAAAAGACCCGTGGACGGTGCAGCTACAAGTGAGACAAAAAAAAGTGTGCTTTAAAATAGACACTGGTGCTGATGTCACCGCCATGCCAGCCGAGGTGTACCATGACATTACAGGGGGGCATGATGTGAAGCGCCTGGCAGTGCCGACACGCCCGTTGTTTGGGCCAGGGGGCAATGCACTCTCTGTCCTAGGTGTAGCCAGAGAAACACTGCGCAGAGGCAAAAAGACAGCCATAGAGAACATTTATGTAGTAAAAGACCTGCACACTGCACTGTTGGGAAGGCCTGCCATAGAACAGCTTCAGCTTGTGTGCAGGGTTGACAGCATCACCATGGAATCAATGAAACAACAATATCCGAAGCTGTGTAGCGGCTTGGGTCTTGTTCTGAGGCCATACTCAATTAAATTAAAGCCAGAGGCTGTGCCCTTCTCTCTCCACACACCACGCAGAGTCCCTCTGCCGCTTATGGGAAAAGTGAAGGAGGAGATAGACCGTATGGAGAAGATGGGCGTAATCACCAAGATTGAGGAGCCGACTGATTGGTGTGCCGGGATGGTGGTGGTGCCGAAAAAAGCAGGTGATGTTCGCATTTGTGTGGATTTCACAATGATGAATGAATCAGTATGCAGAGAAAAGTTTATCCTGCCTTCTGTCGAGCACACTCTGGGCATGCTAGCTGGCGCAACAGTCTTCAGCAAATTAGATGCCAACATGGGCTTTTGGCAAGTACCATTGACAAAAGAGTCTGCCAAATACACCACCTTCATCACGCCTTATGGGCGCTACTATTTTAACCGTCTACCCTTTGGCATAGCATCAGCCCCCGAGCACTTTCAAAGGATGATGGTGACAGAAGTGACCGGTGGCCTGGAGGGGGTACTGTGTCACATGGACGACATCCTGGTCTGGGGACAGACGCAGGAGGAGCATGATGTGCGGCTACATGCGGTGCTAAAGAAGGCACAAAAGGCCGGCATTACGCTCAACATGGACAAATGTGAGCTCACACGCCACACAGTCAGATTCCTGGGTCATGTGATTTCAGCAGATGGAGTGAAGCCAGATCCAGAGAAGACGAGAGCAGTACAAGAGATGGATGCACCCAAAAATGTCAGCGAACTCAGGAGTTTTCTGGGCATGGTCAATCAGCTGGGCCGCTTCTTGCCTAACCTGGCTGAAAAAGACAAAGTGCTACGAGACCTGCTGTCCAAGAAGAACCACTGGTACTGGGGGACAGAGCAGCAGGCCGCCTTTGATCAGTTAAAAACAGAGCTGTCATCCACACCAGTGCTCACATTATACAACCCAAACAGTGCTTTAAAGATCTCTGCTGATGCTTCTTCCTTTGGCCTGGGGGCAGTCCTGCTGCAGAAGAGCGATGCCATGTGGTCACCTGTGGCATATGCGTCCAGGTCAATGACGCCAACAGAGCAGCGCTATGCTCAAGTAGAGAAGGAGGCATTGGCTGCAACGTGGGCATGTGAAAGGTTCAGCTGTTTCATCCTGGGAAGACCATTCGAGCTGGAAACTGACCATAAGCCGTTGGTGAGTCTGCTGGGAAGGAAAGCTTTGGATGACCTCCCACCAAGAATCCAAAGATTTAGGATGAGACTCATGAGGTACAACTATACAGTCAATCATGTCCCTGGCAAAAGCCTGTGGACAGCCGACACCTTATCTCGTGCTCCTCTGAGAGCCGCAAGAGCACACACAGACATAAGCCTATTAGAGGACACCAACATCTATGTAGACTCTGTCATCAGCAACATTCCTGTCAGTGGAGATTATCTGAGCAGCCTACGTGAGCACCTGAAGGCAGACAGCACATGCTCTGCACTGATGGAGTACTGCACAGACGGGTGGCCCGACAAAAGCCAACTGCAGGGAGTGCTGAGACATTACTGGGCTGATAGAGCAGTGCTGACTGTGCACGATGGGCTGCTGCTGCGGGGCACGAGACTCGTCATCCCAACAGCCTTACAAGGTGATGTGCTGCAGAGACTACATGAGGGACACCTGGGGGTGACAAAGTGCAGGGGCCGGGCCAAACAGACGGTATGGTGGCCAGGACTCAGCAGCCAGCTGAATGACATGGTGCTGAAATGTAGAACCTGCATCCAAGAGAGAAGGAACGTCAAAGAGCCGCTGATGCCAACGGAGATGCCAGACAGGCCTTGGCAAACCTTGGGAGCTGACCTGTTCACGCTGAAAAACAAGACTTATCTACTAGTAGTAGATTATTTCTCAAGGTATGTGGAAGTTGCGCTGCTGACACACACAAGGTCCACAGATGTGGTGGTGCACCTGAAATCCATGTTTTGTCGTCATGGAATTGGGGAATTTCTTAAAAGTGACAATGGGCCCCAGTTCTCAGGTAGCCACTTTAAAGCCTTTGCAGCAGAGTATGGCTTTGTGCACATCACGAGCAGCCCCAAGTTTCCTCAGAGCAATGGGGAGGCGGAACGCGCTGTACAAACCGTGAAAAACCTGCTAACAAAGGCATCAGACCCATATCTTGCATTGCTGGCCTACAGAGCAACCCCTCTACAGAACGGCTATAGCCCGGCCGAGCTGTTGATGGGGCGCCGCCTCCGCACTACAGTTCCTGCCCTTCCAACCCTGCTGAATCCAGTTTTGCCTGACTACAACGCGCTGGGGGCCAAAGAAAGGGAGAAGAGGAGGAACGACGCAAGATCCTTCGACAAGAGGCACGGAGCGAGAAACCTGGAGCCACTCGTACCTGGGGAGGATGTGTGGATCACCGATGCACGAGTCCAGGGCACAGTGCTATCTACACACAACACCCCTCGCTCTTATATCGTCCAGGTGCCTCAGGGCACACTGAGGAGGAACCAGCATCACTTGGTGCCGCTGCAGACCAACAGTGGGGTAGTCGATGCTGATGAGCCACCGGTGGGAGAAGATTCACCTACACCAGAGCCAGCTCCACCAGTGACAACATCACCCGGCAGAGAGGGCCCCACCACAGAGACTGTGCGGACCAGGTGTGGGAGAGAGGTTAGAAAGCCGCAGAGACTTGATTGGTGATTTATTGATTTGTTTGATCAGGGACAGGTCTTTCAGCAAAAGGGCAGAATAAACCCCTTAAGACCTGCAGAGACAAAGGTAGTCCACCCTTTGTTCTCAAAGAAAGGGAGATGTGGTATTATGGAATAATAGAGTAAGGAATGCCTTTATTCTGCTGCCAGTGGTCAGGCTGCAGTGACAGCATCCGGCCTGAAGGTGGGGCTGTGGGCGTAACCGGAGAGAGGCCTAGCAGCAGGGCCCGGGGATGCAGCACGAGGCTGCTGCTGTAGTGAGTTGCTAAATAAAGACAGACTCCGATTACGTCGTTGTACGAGCCTCATTATAAGAATAATTCGATACTCCCCATAACCCCCGACACCAGTACTAATCAAAAATCTACCTATCTCTGCCTTAAAAATATCCACTGACTTGGCCTCCGCTTAAAACAAATCTGCAGTTTGTGTTTTGCTCAAGCAACAAAAATGCATTCTTTATGTAATAGGAAGGAACTGCAGATGCTGGTTTATACCAAAGACAGCATCTTGTGTCTTTCACTGGCAAGCCAGCATCTGCAGAGTTACTCCAGCATTTGTGTCTTTCACTGGCAAACCAGCATCTGCAAATCCTTGTTTCTTCTACTTACATGATGGTATCGGTGGTATTGTCTCAAGCTACAGATGCCGGTTTACAAAATGACACAAAGTGCTGGAATGTTTCCAAGAAGGTGGAGACCAAGGTTGCCAAAAGCTGTTCATGTCACCTGATTAAGTAATTAGTGCTCGTTAAATCAAAGTTAATTTCTTTCAGCCACACTCCGTTTCAAACAACTATCCAATAATTGCGGCAGACGTCTAATGAAGGCATTAAACAACAATACTAGCAAAACACACAAAGTGCTGGTGTAATCAGCAAGTCAGGATGCTGCCTGGCCCACTGGGTTACTCCAGCACTTTGTGTCTTTTTGTAAACCAGCACCTGCAGTTCCCTTTGTCTCCAAACAACAGTACCCCAACCCACTATCATGTGCAGCAGTAGGAACAAGATGCTGGTTTACCAGGGAAATACACTAAATGCTGGAGTAAATCTCCATGTTGTGTCTCTCTCATATGAAAAACATCTGCCTTTATTTATATTGTACCTGCAACAATTAATTTGGGAAGCCCTCAAACTCTTCAATGTTCAAATCTATCTGAAACGCAGCAAATGTGGGAATCACTCTGCACACAGAATACTCTCACATACCAAGTAGTTTAGTTTGGAGATACAGCTTGGAAACAGGCCCTCCGGCCCACTGAATCCGTGCCGACCAGCGATCCCCGTACACTAGCACTATCCTACACACTGGTGATAATTTGCAATTTTACCAAGTCAATTAACCTACAAACCCGCAAGTCTTTGGAGTGTGGGAGGAAACCGGAGCACCTGGAGAAAACCCACACGGTCACATACAAACTCCATACAGACCGCACCCATTATTAAGATCAAACCTGGGTCTCTGGCAATGTAAGGCAGCAACTCAGGGCTGGAACAGTGCTCCCGTGAGAGGTTGTGGCGCTCTCGTGAGGGTGGCCAGCCCAAGGGTGGAACGAGGCTCGCAGCCCGAGGGAGGTTCGGTGCCCAAGTCAGGGCAGCCCGGCCAGAGGGAGAAGCGACGCCCAAGTCGGGGCGGCCCGGGGAAGAAGCGACGCCCATGTCGAGGCGGCCCGGCCCGGGGGAGGTTCGGCGCCCATGTCGGGGCAGCCCAGCCCGAGGCTGAAGACGGCACGGTACTCACGTGAGGCTGGCTGGGACGGTGTTCTGGCGGTGGTGGCCTGAGTCCGGGGTTCGGCCGCGGGCCAGCGGCTGCGTCTGCAGGACTGGTGGGCGGCAGCTTCGACCACCCCGGGCCGCGGTGTTTGAGCCGCGGGACTGATTTAACATCGCCCGGGGGGTATCGCCTCAGCGCAGAGGGAGAAGAGGAGGGAAGAGACTGCAGACCTAAGACTTTCGCCTCCATCACAGTGAGGAGATGTTGGGTGGACTCACTGTGGTGGATGTTAATATGTGTTTATTGTTGTTTTTATTGTATTATATGTATGACTGCTGCAATTTCGTCCAGACTTCGGTCTGAACGACAATAAAGGCATATCTATCTATCTATCTAGTAATGATACTAAAGAAAAACATTATCTAAAAAGAAACAAAAAGCTGGAGTAACTCAGCAGGACAGGCAGCATCTCTGGAGAGAAGGAATGGGTGATGTTTCAGCTTGAGACCCTTCTTCAGGTCTCGACCCGAAACGTGACCCATTCCTTCTCTCCAGAGATGCTGCCTGTCCCACTGAGTTACTCCAGTTCTTTGTGCCCATCTGCAGTTTAAACCGGCATCTGCAGTTCCTTCTTAGACCCAAAAAAAGGAACCTTTGTGTTGGGCCTTAACCAGTTTAACAATCTCATCTGATCTAGCAGCAGGAATGTCAGCCTAGGCTTGTGTGCTCAACTCTCTGGTATGGGCCATCTACCCAGGAGACGGCACGGAGCCAGGAATGACACTGAAACCTCCACACCCACCCTGGAAACCTGAATTTCAACATGGGTTACTAACTCATGGAAATCCCATCCCAAACCACCAAAGAGAGAGAGCTAGGGCACAGGAACAAGTGCCCAAGTCTCAACAGACAGCCCAGCCCGCTGAGTTATACACGGATCTAAGAGTATAAATAATATCCATAGATTGAGATTTAATTTGCTACATTAAATATTGGCCATTTAAATACCAAGTTTACAAGTTACAATCTTCCCTCACCTCAGAGTCTTACAGCATGGAAACAGACCCTTCGGCCCAGCTTGCTCACACGACCAATATGCCCCATCAACACTAGTCCCACCTGCCTGCCTGCGTTTGGCCCATATGCCCCCAAACCTGTCCTATCCATGCACTGTGATCATGGCTGATCGTCCCCTATCAATAACCTGCCTTCTCCCCCATATCCCTCGACTCCACTAGCCCCTAGAGCTCTATCTAACTCTCTCTTAAATCCATCCAGTGACTTGGCCTCCACTGCCCTCTGTGGCAGGGAATTCCATAAATTCACAACTCTCTGGGTGAAAAAGTTGGTTCTCACCACAGTCTTAAATGACCTCCCCTTTATTCTAAGACTGTGGCCCCTGGTTCTGGACTTGCCCCACATTGGGAACATTTTTCCTGCATCTAGCTTGTCCTTACACACACCACCCTTTGTGGAAAAAAGTTACCCCTCAGCTTCCTATTATATCCCCCACCCACCTAAACCCATGTCCTCTGGTCCTGGATTCCCCTAGGGACTCTGCGCATTAACCCAATCTATTCTTCTCACGATCCTGTACTCTTTAACTCGGCACATTTCCATACAGAGCGATTTTTAAATCAAGAGGAATAAGGATATTGGATTAAGTAACTGCTGATGCAGGAATCTTAAGCAAACGGGGGGGGGGGGGGGTGGAAACGCCCTCATTACACTGTGTGAGAAGGAACTGCAGATGCTGGTTAAAACCGAAGATAGACGCAAAAAGCTGGAGTAACTCAGTGGGACAGGCAGCAGCATCTCTGTAGAGAAGGGTCGAGACCCTTCAGTCCCGCCGAGTTACTCCAGCTCTTCGTGTCTATCTACCCCATTGCACTCACTGCCCTTTGTGTGGAAAAAGTTACCCCTCGGGGTAACTTAAGTCTTTCCCCCACTTTGCGTCTATCGTTCGAGAAAGAAGCCAAAGATAGACTCAAACCCCAACATCTGCGGTTCCTTCCTACACAGCCGGGTGAACAGAGCAGGAATCGGCCAGCACTTACAGTCCGCGGTTGTCTGCACTCCAAACACCTCCACCACATCACCGGTGGAAAACACACACAGAGGCTTGGCCAGGGTCACGGTCGTGGATGTCCGGAGACCCTGGGTCAAAGCGACGAAGGAGACTTCAGGCTTGACATCCACAACTGCAAAACACACACAGACAGACAAAAAAAAACCTCATCACTTTAGTAACATGCTACATGCTTGTAGTAACCGTTAATATAACAGCACGAAACCGAGAGGTAGACTTGCACAGACCAAATTCACAGTTAGCTGGGTCTCAGCGCGGAGTTAGCTGGGTCTCAGCGCGGAGTTAGCTGGGTCTCAGCGCAGAGTTAGCTGGGTCTCAAGAGAGAGTTGGCTGGGTCTCAGCGCGGAGTTAGCTGGGTCTCAGCGCGGAGTTAGCTGGGTCTCAAGTCAATGCATGCAACTACTCACAGCCGCTGGAAGCAGATGGAAGCCAAACACTTAACAAAAGCAGAGCGATCTTCATGTTCGCGGGGAAGTTGGCAGCTACTGTCAGTAGGAGCAGGGGGAGCGAGAATGAACTGCGACGAGTAACAACCTGGATGAAGCGAGACAGCTGCAGGCATAACTCACCCAACCAGTCTGAGCACCAATTGTAGCCGGTGCCACCTGAAACTCATTATCCGCCGCCTCATGTTACACAAGAGACCCAGGAAACGATGGATAACCCACCAAATGGCAAACAATAATATCTTTTTTTTATTCCAAAGATTAACTTTAGACTATAACTATAGTTTTTAAAATAAATATGTACAGAACAAAAGTCGTGCAAAAACTCTCCCTACATTTTTTTTAGATGAATGGGGAAAGATTTAATAGGAGTGTGTGCACAAAGGAACTGCAGATGCTAATTTGCATTTATTAGAAGTACATTACATTACAACCGCATACATTAGTACTCGTCATTTATATCTTCTTACAATTAATGTACTCCATTTATTTTTTACACTAGAAAAGGAAAAGATTGAAAGAAAGAAGAAAGTGAAGGAAAAAGTGAAAGTGTAGAAAATGTGACAACAAAAAAGGACGAAGACCCTATAAGAGCAAAATTAAAAACAAAAGAAAAAGAGTTAAGAAATAGGCCCTAGAAAAGAAAGAGAAAGAGAAAGAGGAAAAAGAGAGAAACAAATATTTTTATGAGCATTACGTAAATGGGACATACCAACTCTTCAACTATCATCCCCCCTTACCTGACCTCAATTTTTTTTTTTTTTAAGTACTTTTGCACGCTATATTTGTAATAATTCTATAAATGCAGACCACGTCAGGTGGAAGTGATCTGGTTTACCTGCTAGGAGGAGTCTTATCTCTTCTAGGTGTAATGTTTCAAACATATTTGAAATCCACATATTTATAGTTGGTATTGGAGCCTTCTTCCAAAATTTTAGAATTAGCTTTTTTCCAGTTATTAACCCATAGTCCATTAGTTTCTTTTGAAACACATTTAGTTCTGGACCATCTTCCGTTATTCCGAAGATAATCCATTCTGCTTTGGGTATCAGTCTTGTTTTAAATAACTTTGTAAAGATTTCAAAAATTTCATTCCAAAATTTTTGAATTTTTGTACAGAAAACGAATGAGTGCGCTATAGTAGCTTCTTGGGATTGACATTTATCACAAATAGATGATACATTTGGGAAAATTTTATGAATTTTAGTTTTTGAATAATATAATCTATGTAAAATTTTAAATTGTATTAAAGTGTGTCTTACATTAATCGAGCATTTATGCACGTTTAATAAGTATTCATTCCAACTTTCCTTTGAAATTTTAATAGCTAACTCTTGTTCCCAGTCTCTTCTGATACCCTCCGTAGATGGTATTTGTACATTTAAGATAATATTATACAAATATGATATTAAGTTTGCTGATTCCGCTTTTATCTGCATTGCCTCGTCCAATACATCTACTGGGTTATTATAATGATCTTTTGTATATTTTTTCAAATAGTCGCATATTTGAAAATATTTAAAATATTGATTATTTCCGAGTTTATATTTTATTTGTAATTGTTGAAATGAAAGTAATTTTCCAGTTTCATACAAGTCACCAAGCGTTTTAATTCCTAGTCTATCCCAATGTGTAAAAGCTTTATCTATAATAGAAGGATTAAACGAAGGGTTATTAACTATAGGTAATAAAAGTGATAAATTTCTTAATTTTAAGTTTTGTTTTATTTGTTTCCAAATTCGGATTGTACTATGAATAATTGGGTTCTTATTATAATTTATGTTATTCAATTTCATTGGAGAAAGGAGGATCGCTCCAATGTTTCTCGAGGAGCAATCCTCTTTCTCCATTACAATCCAGTCCACTTGCTGGGCGGAGTTATCCATCAGTTGAATCATATTTTTAATATTTACTGACCAATAATAATACATAAAATTAGGTAGTGCTAAACCCCCTAATACTTTAGGTTTATTCAGATGAGTTTTTTGTATTCTATGTGATTTATAGTCCCATATAAAATTAGTGATATCTGAGTCGAGTTTTTAAAAAAGCTTCTTTGGTAAGTATATAGGAATTGATTGAAATAGGTATAAAATTTGTGGTAGAAAGATCATTTTTATTGCGTTTATTCGGCCTATTAAAGACATCGGGAGCGTTTTCCAGAATTTAATTAGTGTGTTTAATTTATTAAGTAGGGGGTCAAAATTTGCCCTAAACATACCTTGATATGTTCTGGTAATTTCGATTCCTAAGTATTTAAATTTTTCTGTAGCTATTTTAAAAGGGAATTTTAAAAGATGTGTTGAATCTTTCGGTTTTATTGACATAATTTCACTTTTATTCCAATTTATTCTATATCCAGAAAAAGATCCAAAGTCTTCAATTAAATTTAATATATTTGGTATAGTGATTTGAGGTTTTGTAATGTACAGTAATATATCATCCGCGTATAAAGATATTTTATTATATGAGTCTTTAGTATTATATCCATGGATATCAGGGTGTATTCTATTTTTTTCTGCTAGCGGTTCAATAATGAGAGCAAACAGCTGTGGTAATAATGAGCATCCTTGTCTATTTCCCCTTGATAGTTGGAATTTCGAGGATAATATGTTATTAGTTAGTATTCTAGCTGTAGGTTTGTTATATAGTAACTTGATCCATAGAATAAAATTTTCCCCCAGTTGAAATTTTTGTAATACTTTGTCCATATAATTCCATTCTACTTGATCAAATGCTTTTTCAGCATCCAGCGAAATAATTGATAATTCTTGATCTTCAGATTTGTGTGAGTGCATTATGTTGAGTAGACGTCTCATATTGTTAGATGAGTATCTCTTAGGGATAAACCCCGTCTGATCTGTGTTTATTAATTTACTAATGTATTTACTTAATCTTCTAGCTAATGTTTTCGCTAATATTTTTGGATCTGTGTTTAACAATGCTATAGCTCTATATGAACCAGGTTCTTCTAAATCTTTGTTTTTCTTAGGTATTAGTGTAATCGTTGATTCCGCTAATGTATCATACTGCTCAGGTCAAGATGATGCTGGACAGACTGAAGCCAGGGAAAGCAGTGGGGCCTGATGACATCAGCCCAAGGCTACTGAAGACCTGCTCTTCAGAGCTGTGTGGTATTCTAACACACCTGTTCAACCTGAGCTTGCGTCTACAGAAGGTTCCAAGGCTGTGGAAAACATCTTGCCTGGTACCTGTCCCAAAGAAGACCCATCCCACTCACCACAATGACTACAGACCAGTAGCGCTCACTTCACATATTACGAAGACATTTGAGAGACTTGTCCTTTCCTGCATCAGGACTAGTGTGTCAAATCAAATGGATCCTTTACAGTTTGCATATCAGCCTAACATCAGTGTCGATGATGCCCTCATTTACATGCTGCAGAGGGTGTACACACATTTGGACACTACTGATGCATCTGTAAGGATTACATTTTTTGACTTTTCAAGCGCCTTCAACACAATTCAGCCCCGATTGCTAGGGGAGAAGATGGAGAAGATGAAAGTGGATCCATCACTGGTACTGTGTTGTTTGGATTACCTTTCCCTCAGACCACAGTACGTGCGCCTACAGAACAACAATGTCTCAAGCACCATCTTGAGCAGCACAGGGGCTCCACAAGGAACTGTGCTGGCTCCATTCCTGTTTACCATCTACACAGCGGATCTCCGATATAACACCAACAGCTGCTTTTTGCAGAAGTTTTCGGATGACACAGCTGTTGTCGGCCTCATTAAAGGGGGCAATGAGGAGGAGTACAGAGACATAATAAGTAACTTTGTGGAGTGGAGTGCACTCAATAACCTCCATCTTAACACCACAAAAACCAAGGAGATAGTTGTGGACTTCAGGAGGGGGAGGAGGAAGACTCAAGCAACACCAATCACCATTAAGGGCACTGAGGTGGAGGTGGTCGCTAACCACAGGTACCTTGGTGTACAGCTTGACAGGGAGCTGGACTGGAAGTGTCATATGGAGGCGGTGTACAGGAAGGGACAAAGCCGACTGTATTTTTTAAGGAGGCTGAGGGCATTTAACATCTGCCAACCCCTACTGTGCAGTGTCTACCATTCAGTGGTGGCCAGTGCTCTGTTTTTTGCGGTGGCCTGTTGGGGAGATGGCGCTCGCATAGCAGACAAAAACAGACTGGACAAACTGATCAGGAAGGCCGGCTCAGTGGTCGGGGCTGAGCGACGAACGGTCCAGCAGGTGGCAGAGGCCAGAACTCTGAAAAAACTGGGTTCTATAATGACCAACCCCACTCACCCACTCCATGCCCTGAAGGTGATCAAGAGCAGCAGCTTCAGTCAGAGACTGATTGCACCAATGTGCAAAACGGAGAGACATAGGAAGTCCTGTTTACCAGCTGCGATAAGGTTATATAATGCGCATAAATAACTGCACTTTTTAAAAATTAATTGTATTTTAACTTGTATTTTAACTTGTATTTTAACTTGTTAAGTATGGAAGCTATTTGTGGTGTTATGTCTGTCTTGAAGCTGTCGTGGCATTGTAATTTCCTGCAAAGGATTATTAAAGGTATAATCAAAAAAAAAATCAAAAATCATTATCAGGTAGTATTCGTTTTTTAAAATTGGTACATTTTTTGTAATCTTGGTATTATTTTATCATAAAAGCTTTTATAAAATTCATTAGTAAATCCGTCAGGGCCTGGTGTTTTTCCATTCTTTAGTGAGTTTATTGTATCTTCTAATTCCTTAATTGAGATTTGTGCACCCAGTTCCTCTTGTTCCTTCAGCTCTAACTTTGGAAGATTACAGGTATCCAAAAACTTTGTGATATTATTGGAATCAGTTGTCGTTTTAGATGTATACAAATTCTCATAAAATTGCGCAAATCTTTTATTAATATCCTTCGGTGTTGTTAATAATTCCCCTTTATCTGATTTGATCTTTGGTATAGTATGTTCCTTTTCTCGTTTTTTTAGCTGGCGAGCCAAAAGTTTATGCGGTTTATCCCCAAATTCAAAGTGCTCTTGTTTTGTAATTTGAAAAAGTCTTATAAGTTTGGCAGATAATAATTTATTTAATTTAAATTTCAAAATTATTATTTTATTATGTTTATCTATTGATGGATCTTTAGCATTATCTATATCCATTTGTCTAATAAGTTCTTCTAACTGTCTTTGTTCATTCTTATTCTTTTTATTTTGAAAAGCTTGATATGAAATTATAATAGCCCTAATGTATGCTTTAAAAGATTCCCATAATACAGTAGGCGATATATCTGGAGTATCATTTATTTGAAAAAAGACCTCCATTTGTTCTTTTAAATATATACTTGCTTGTGGATCTTTTAGAATTTGAGAATTAAATCTCCAAAACGATTTATTCTTAGACAATCCTTCCAGTTTTAAAAAGAAAGTTAGTGGAGAATGGTCTGAAATCGAATTTGTGTGGTATATTGCATTAGATGTTTGGGGGATTAATTTTGTATCCAGCAGAAAGTAGTCTATACGTGAGTATGTCTTATGTACCATTGAATAAAACGAGTATTCCCTGCCAGTTGGATTAACAATTCTCCAAACATCTGCTATATTAGTGTTGTTTATATAGGTATTGAGGAGTTCCCCGGTTTTCGATTTCATATTCCCTCTCTGTTTTTGACTTGATTTATCTAAGTACGGATCTAAAACACAGTTAAAGTCTCCTCCTATTATAACATTTTGATAGTTTGACTCTGCAATTATGTTGAAAATTTTATTGAAAAAGTGGGGGTTATCAAAGTTAGGGGCATATATATTTACCAAAGTAAGTGAAGTGTCATGGATTTCTCCATTAACTATTAGGTATCTCCCTTCTATATCTATTATGATATTCTTTGCTTTAAATGGTATACCTTTTCTTATGATGATTGACGTGCCTCTAGATTTTGAAGTAAATTAAGAATGGTATGTTTGACCTATCCATTTCGCCCTCAACCTAACTTGATCCTGAGATTTTAGGTGTGTTTCTTGTAGGAAGGTAATGTCGGAGTTGTACAGTTTCAGCTGAGCTAGTATCTTACCCCTTTTAATAGGTTCGTTAATACCTCTTATATTCCAACTACAAAATGAGATTCCTCCTAGGTTCTTATGTGTGGTGTCATGCATTTTGAATAATTATAGTACCTTTAAATCTTGTGGTGCATCCATATCCCAGGTCTTTGGGTATTGGGGGAGCTTTTGAGTTTTTAAGTTTTGCTGGTATGTCCATTTTACGCTTATCACTAAACACAAAACACAAACAAGTGATTTTATGTGATAAAAAAAAAACTAAAAAAGTGAAAATACAGTGTCTAATATAGTCGGCACTGTAGCGAGTGTCCCACCTGTAGGTGGGAAAAAACCTTGTTTTGACTTCCATTGCGTTGTTACACAAATAGCTCCGCTCTCTTGGTTAATCATAACATATTAAAATATTAAAACGGGGCCTCACATTCAGATATATAATACAATTTTACCCTGTATATTTCATTATAACATATATATATATCGGAATTTTAACTACTAATTATTAAACCGATACTTTTGACTTCAATAAGAATCAACTGTTGGTTGAAGGGGTTAACGAGACGTGCCCCTGGGCCTAAGCCAGGTGCTCGTTTCTCATCCCCTCCTCCCACTTATAGATAAGGTTTCAATTTATTAAAAATTCATATTGGTATGTTAGTTTGTTATTTTTTATTTTTGTTTTTGTTAGTATTCTAATCTAACATGCATAACTTATTAAGTTGTTAATAGGATAAGTTCTTACAATTGGTTATAATATTATAATCTAATAAGCAAGTATATGCTTTCTGGTATATACCCTTCCCATCTGTTCAGCTGTTTACTCGTTTTGAACAGAAAGTGTCCTTGATTCAACATTCCAAAGATAACAGTCTAACTATCCCCAGACATAGCATTGCTTAGAATGGTTCAGATCTGCCAAACCTCCCTTTCATTTCTATTTTTCAACGATAGTTTGGGCATATTTAAACGCGTCTTCAGGCTTAACAAATGACTTTTCAAGACCCTTAAAGGAAATACGCATTTTCGCGGGATAAAAAATCCCATATCTGATCCCTTCTCTCCCTCTTAAAAGATCCTTAACCTTCTCGAATTTGTTTCTTTTTTGCACAATTTCATACGGGTAGTCCCTGAATATCTTAATAGTGTCATTGTCCAGCCGCAGTTGCACACCGTATTTGATTTTGCTCATAACATCTTCCAGTTCTAAAATATCCCGAAATTTCACAATAATATGTCGTGGATAAGTTTTTCCCGCACCAGATCTTTGTTTAAATCTTGGGACACGATGAGCCACTTCGATTTTCGGTTCTTTGGAAAGATTCAGCAGTTGTTTAAACAAGCCCATGGCAAACTCACGTACATCCTCCCCTTCGGCTCCCTCTGAAACTCCAAGAATTCTCAAATTCTGGCGTCTAGAGCGAGCTTCCAGGTCCAGGCATTTGACTGAGACTTTCTCCAGTTGAGTCACCATCCGAAGTGAAGTTTGTTCATTTTCTCGCCTCATTTGCTCATGTTCTTGCCTCATTTTCTCCATGTCTTCAACCACTCGAGCCGTGTTTTTCTCCAATTCCGTAATTGTGCGCATACTTGCAGCTACTGTTTCAAGCACAGCCGTGAACTTGTCCGTAGTAGTTACATCCATCTTGTCCATTCTCTCTGATAGTCCATCTTTCACCTCATCAATTTGTTTATTCATAATGTCCAGTGAATCAATCATATTCTTCTGATTACCAGCATTTAAATCCCTCATCATCTTCTCCATTCCTTCCATCATTTTTGCCATATTTTCCTTCATTTCCTTCTTATCTTCCTTCATATTTTCCTTCATATTTTCCATCATAATTTTATTTTCATCCAAAACCTCATCTTTCATATTTTTCACTGATTTCTTCAAGTCATCAAACTCTTTTTTAGCTCTTGTATCCATTTCTGCAGCCACTTCAGAGACTTCAGAGACTTCAGAGGTAACTTCTGCTTCAGGCTTCTTCTGGTCTCTCAGCAGCTTTTTCACTGATCTCTGAGGGCTCACAGCTGGAGGCAGTTTACTCATTTAAAGGGCTTCAAACCACCGTTTAAAACATCGCGCTTAATGATGACGTCATCAGCCCGGCGACCAGAAGCTCCGGTAAGGTTTTTTTAAAACAATCCCGATTTCTAGACCCGTTTTACACGATAAATCGTGAAATTTTTCGGGAGAGGAGCTAGGTGCACGTCTGTTAGTCCAACATGGCGCCACCGGAAGTCACATTTTAGAAACATTTAGACAGGTACATGGATAGGACAGGTTAAGAGGGACATGGGCCAAACACAGGCAGGTGGGACTAGTGTAGATGGGACATGTTGGTCGGCATGGGCAAGTTAGGCCGAAGGGCCTTTTTCCACACTGTATGACCATGACATACAACAATTTCATACTCAGTAGTGTTCGCACCTGTCTTTAAACATATGAAATATTAACTGGTAGAAGTAGCATGGTGACATGGTGGCACAGCGGTAGAGTTGCTGCCTCAGAGCGCCAATGACCCGGGTTCAATCCTGACTACGGGTGCTGTCTATGCAGAGTTTGTACGTTCTCCCCGTGATCTCCCTCAGGGCGGAGTTAGCTGGGTCTCAGCGCGGAGTTAGCTGGGTCTCAGCGCGGAGTTAGCTGGGTCTCAGCGCGGAGTTAGCTGGGTCTCAGCGCGGAGTTAGCTGGGTCTCAGCGCGGAGTTAGCTGGGTCTCAGCGCGGAGTTAGCTGGGTCTCAAGTCAATGCATGCAACTACTCACGGCCGCTGGAAGCAGATGGAAGCCAAACACTTAACAAAAGCAGAGCGATCTTCATGTTCGCGGGGAAGTTGGCAGCTACTGTCAGTAGGAGCAGGGGGAGCGAGAATGAACTGCGACGAGGAACAGCCTGGATGAAGCGAGACAGCTGCA
>CM075979.1:84260934-84291116 GCA_038087875.1 Malacoraja senta
CGCCAATGACCCAGGTTCAATCCTGACTACGGGTGCTGTCTGTGCAGAGTTTGTACGTTCTCCCCGTGACCTGCGTGGATGTTGTCCAAGATCTTCGGTTTCCTCCCACACTCCAAAGACGTACAGGTTTGTAGGTTAATTGCCTTGGTATAAATGTAAAATTGTCCCTAGTGTGTGTAGGGTAGTGTTCGTGTGCGGGGATCGCTGGTCGGCGCAGACTCGGTGGGACGAAGGGCCTGTTTCCGCACTGTATCTCCAAACTAAACTAAACTGAAAACTATATAAAATGATGATAGGCATAGATAGGGTGGACAGTCAGAACCTTCCCCCCCCCCAGGGTGGAAATGTCAAAGACTAGAGGGCGCAGTTTTAAGGTGAGAGGGGCAATGTTTAAAGGAGCTGTGCGAGGTGTTATTTTTACTGCTCTACCAATGGTTTATTTGGTCACTTGGGAACCCTCTGAGATAAAGAGGCTGAAGATAGACACAAAATGCTGGAGTAACTCAGCGGGTCAGTCTGAAGAAGGGTCTCTACCCAAAACATCACCCATTCCTTCTCTCCAGAGATGCTGCCTGTCCCGCTGAGTTACTCCAGCATTTTGTGTTTATCTTTGGTTTAAACCAGCATCTGCAGTTCCTTCCTACACAGCTGGGTATGGAGTTGAGGATTCAAATGAGATCCAAGTCCAGATACTCTTCCTCTGCCCAGCAGTTAGAGCATAAGATGGTACAGCACAGGAACAGGCCCTTCGGCCCACAATGTCCATGCTGAACATGACGCCCAACTAAACTAATCTCATCCTCTCGCACATAATCCCTATCCCTCCGTTCCCTTGCATAACCAAGGCCTCTTAAACGCCACTACCATATCTGCCTCCACCTCCATCCCTGCCAACTCATTCCTCTGAAGAAGGGTCTCGACCTGAAACATCACCCATTCCTTCCCTCCAGAGATGCTGCCTGTCCCACTGAGTTACTCCAGCACTTTGTGTCCATCCCCAGGTACCCACCACCCTCTGGCAAAGTACCAAACTAAAATGAGCTCAGCTTTGAGATGAAAATCAGGAAATGTGGACAGCTTGTTTGTAATCTTGTATAGTCCTTCCGCTGACTGGATAGCACGCAACAAAAAGCCTTTCACTGCACGTGACATTAATAAAATGAACTGGACTAAATGGATTTTAACTGCAATCCCAGTTTGAGTTCAGTAGCTCAATAGTGTCACATGTGCAAGTGCAGAGTTTTGTATATATTACCTTGCATACATCAGTCTCAAGAAGGGTTTCGGCCCGAAACGTTGCCTAATTTCCTTCGCTCCATAGATGCTGCCGCACCCACCGAGTCTCTCCAGCAATTTTGTCTACCTTTGAATTACACATGCAGGCGCCAGCATTTCTGGCGTCGTTATTCCAAGTCCAAAGTCCATTCGGCCCGTGCGCTCGGTGTGCTGGGGCAGTTCCCCGCAAACCCACGTCCTTCTCCTCCCCTCTCTGGGGACCCTGTTGACCAAACATTACCCTTTGATTAACACGATTAATTTGATTAATATGTAATGATTGATTACGACAGCATTTATCCTACACCCCTTAGGAATTAAGTATTAGAATGCAACGTGCCCACTGAAAGTGGATAAGCAGAGTAAGAATTCTTTCTGAAGCGTTCAGCTCTTTTGCAAGATATTTGTTAGGGAAATTCATGTTCAGTGTAATATGGAAAATCAGCAACTGCCAAAAGGATATTCAGATGAACTTCTAATTTGGTTACATTAAAAAGATACCATGGGAGGAGACGTCATGAATGGTTACAAGCAGATGCAAGGGCAGTGTTTCTCCTGTCATTTATGTCATCTTGCAGGAAACAATCTTTTCCCAGGAAAAAACATGGTCGCCTTGAGGATCATTTTTTTGCGACAATTGCACGATGTACAACGTACCTCATCGACTGCAAAAAAGGACACAAAGTGCTGGAGCACCTCAGCGGGTCAGGCAGCATCGCTGGAGAACTTGGACGGGTGACGTTTCGGGGTCGGGACCCTTCTTCAGGTGTACAGGTGTACAGGTGTAAGGCTTCCCAGCGCAGTCACAGATCCACTACTCTGCCTCACTCAGCGACCAACCGAATCCATGTTCACCACAAACGAGGTCTAATCTCAAAGTGACGCTGGATTTTGAATAACAGCGGCAAAAATGTCGGCGCCCGTGAGTGTAATATATGCAAAAATAATTTCACTGGGCAGTTGCATATGTGACAAATAAAGGACTATTGACCTCAGCAGGTCTGGCAACATCTGTGGTGGAAATGGACAGACATTTTTTACCCATTCCCTCCACAGACGCTGCCTGACCTGTTGAGTTTGTGTCTTGCTCAAGATTCCAGCATCTGCAGTTAAAGGGAATAAGGTGAACACTAACTGTTTCACGTTGAGTTAGGTTACATTTGCTTCGCCCCGCACCTCCAGACTCGGGAACAGCTTCATCCCCAGAGCTATCGCTGCTCTGAACTGGCCCTGCTGAGTGACCCCCCACCCCCATGAACTGTCTCCATCAGATGGTCACGTCCCACATCGACCCGGCACAGACATATTTGAACTTTATACTGTTTTACTGTTTTTTTTTAATAAGTCATGTTTCTCGGGGTATCTAAATGTTATTAGTTGTTTAAGTTATGACGATGGGATGGAAGCTGCGTACCAAATCTCGTTGCACCTATGTGCAATGACAATCAAATATATTATTATTATTATTATTATTATTTTTTAGTGTGCATGCAGCTATAAATATTCAACTACCGAGAGCTTTTGTGAATATATGGATTTTAAAGATAGTTCCAGAAGACACAAGTGGTATATTGTCTCCACACAGACTGGATCATTTCTGATTGTTTCACTTGTAAAATATGTTTGTGAGCTTGGAGCTGATTACCTGATACCAGGAGAAGCGTGTTGTACCGGTTTATGTGGATTGAATCATGAGAGCGACAGAACTGGTGGCACATTCTTTACATTCTTGTCTGAGGACCTGCAAGAATGTTTTTTGTACGGTTTTAAAAAAATATATTTTTATTTTATTAGAAGTACAATTGTATACAATCATATTTTCATAATACCTTTTATGTACAGCTTCTTATTAAAAAAAAAATTGAAATAAAGAAGAACAAGAAAAAAGTTAGATAATGAAAAATAGAAAAATGTGAGATATATAGTGTGTGAAAAAGAAAAATAAAGAATGAAAAAAGAAAGTTGAGACATAGAAAATAGAAGAAAGAGAATAAAAGAAGAGAAGAGAAGAAAAGAAAATAGAAGGAGATCATTTATAATCTTGACCATCCGCAGTCACGGATTAGCTTTTACACCTGTTTTGCACCATATGTTTCCAAAAAGACGACAAATGGAGACCAACTCGTTATGAATTGGTCAAATTTATCTATTAGGAGGAATCGCATTTCCTCAAGATGTGCGGTATCCAACATACTTGCAATCCACATTTTGAGCGTTGGTATTGGTGTATTTTTCCAAAATTTCAATATTAATTTTTTTGCTATTATTAAACCATAATTAAAAATTGACTTTTGAGATGAGCTCAATTTGTTCCCGTCTTCCATTACCCCAAATATAATCAATTCATTATTGGGTTCCATTTTTGTCTTAAATAGTTTTGTAAATATTTTGAAAATATCACTCCAAAATCCATGAAGTTTTATACAAGAAACAAAAGAGTGTGTTATAGTTGCGTCTTGGGTTAAACATTTATCGGTAAGCTGTGATTTTGGAACATTCAAAGCAATAATCTAATACCATCAAAGGTAGACTAAAATGCTGGAGAAACTCAGCGGGTGAGGCAGCATCTATGGAGCGAAGGAAATAGGCAACGTTTCGGGTTGAGACCCTGTCTGAAGAAGGGTCTGGACCCGAAACGTCGCCTATTTCCTTCGCTCCATCGATGCTGCCTCACCCGCTGAGTTTCTCCAGCATTTTTGTCTACCTTTGATTTTCCAGCATCTGCGGTTCCTTCATAGACATCTAATACCATCGATGACTTTTTCTGGATTACCACAACTTTCGTGCTAACTAGCGGGTCTAATTTCTTCCCCCAAACCTTGGTAAAGGTGGTAAAGAAGGATTTTGGTGGAAAGATCGGCACAAAAAGCAGGAGTGGCTCAGCAGGTCAGACAGCATCTCTGGAGAAAAGGAATAGGTGACGTTTCGGGTCGAGACCATTCCGCAGGCATTTGGTACATTTGGTACATTTCCCTCCGCAGATGCTTCCTGACCTGTTGGGTTACTCCAGCACTTGCTGAAGATTCCAGCATCGACAGTGCTTTGTCTCTCTTCCTGCATTCCAATTATTTGAGTTGGTGGGTGAATTGGCCACTATAAACTGCCCCTAGTGTGGAGAGTCAGGTAAATTAAATAAGCAATGGGATTAATGCAGAAAAAAAGACACTGAGTGCTAGACTGACTAAACGGGTCAGGCAGCTTCCTGGAGAACATAGATCGGGCGGCACGGTGATGCAGCGGTAGAGTTGCTGCCTTACAGCACCAGAAACCTGGGTTTGATCCTGACTACGGATGCTGTCTGTTTGGAGTTTGTACGCTCTCCCCGTGACCTGTGTGGGTTTTCCCCGGGTGCTCCGGTTTCCCTCCCACACTCCAAACACGTGCAGGTTTGTAGGTTAATTGACTTCGGTACAAATTGTAAATTGTCACTTGTGCATGTCAGACCAGTGCTCCGTGTGTGGGGATCGCTGGTCGGTGCGGACTTGGTGGGCCGAAGGTCCTGTTTCCTCATTGTATCTCTAAACTAAACTAAAAGGAGATGTTTCAGGTCGGGACCCTTCTTCAGATTAATGTAGGATTAATGTAAGAGGGTGGTTTGTTGGTCAGCATGGACTTGATGGCTTGATTTGTTGCCCAGCTGTATCTCTTTGTGACTCTACGACAATGGTGAAGTTTGAACTCCACAACAAGGCCCCAATAAAGACACAACCTCAATAAGATAAACAGAGCACATTTCCTTCCTATCATACACTGTTCATCTTTTTGTTATACAAACAGACAAACGATGGACAGACCTGACAGAAATGGTTATTAAACATAACTAATTAGTAATAACGTTCATGGAAGAGGGTAATGCCAAACCTGGAGAAAAATGAGATTTAAAATATCTATGTAAACCATTTATTAACATCATCGAAAGCTTAATTTGATTTCATTGTTATCATTGGCTACTTCTTTAATCTAATTATTTATTTTATCAGTTTGAAGATACTATTCTATCAGATTTTAACGTTACAGCTTGTCAGGGCTCTTTTACATCATCTACACAAGTTCATCAGCGTTGAAAACATTAGCGATGCAGTGGTGCTGGTTTCCGACGGGAACGGTGACGGACGCACCACACATCTCTGTCCTCCAGTTCCTGCGGACTTCCGCCGCTGGAAGTATAGGGTTTTGGTGTGTGTGTGCTTTATCAACATTCCTTACAATGCCGTGTACGACAGTGATCGCAACTTCTACATTCCAAAGACGTACAGGTTTGTAGGTTAAATGGCTTGGTATAAGTATAGATTGTCCCTGGTATGTAAGGTAGTGTTAATGTGTCAGTGTGGACTCGGTGGGCCGAAGGGTCTCTTGGTTTCCGTGCAGGATCTCTAAACTAAACTAAAAAACACTTCAGAACTACAATAGACTACACTTTCAGTTGCTGAACTAAATTGAGAAGAGTTTTGTTTCATATCCTATCCATGCGATTTCAAGAAAATAGGAGATTATATATGTGTTGGGGGCCATTGTGTTGCTATTGTACATCTATAAAAATCTAAGAAGTAAAAAATATATCTGAAGCAGAATAGACTACCCTTTCAGTTCATGGTCCAAATTGAGGAGTCTTCCTTCTTCAAATTTAAAACCATCACCATTATGGACCATCTATCACCCTTCCTTGATCTGGAACGTTAATCTCTTCCCACAGATACTGCCTGACCAGCTGCGTGTCTCCTGGCATTTTCTGCCTTTGTTTCAGATTTCCATCATCTGTGGGTTTTTTGTTTTTTTAATTTACCTTTCATGATCTGTTTGGGATGGGGAAAAGTCCATATCAAAGTTATCAGAAGAAACCGAAGATAGACACAAAAAAGCTGGATGACTCAGCGGGTCAGACAGCATCTCCGGAGAAAAGGAATAAGTGACATTTCGGGTCGAGACCCTTCTTCAGACTGAGACATTCTTTCGAAGATGGACACAAAATGCTGGATTGACTCAGCGGGACAGGCAGCATCTCTGGAGAGAAGGGATGGGTGACGTTTTGGGGTCGAGACCCTTCTTCAGACTCAATGAGACATTCCCATAATTTCCCACCAATTTCCCCAAGAGACAGTAGTTCCGTCAGTGATCATCCGACATGTCAAATGTCAAGAGTGTTTTATTGTCATAAGTCCCGGATGGGACAATGAAATTCTTACTTGCTGCAGCACAACAGAATATGTGAATATGTGAACATTGTACATAACGGGGAAGAGGGAAAAAAAAGGGGGGAAAAAGAAAGAAAAGAAAGAAAAAAAACGAAAAAAAACCCCATCTTGCCAAATGTAATAAATCAAAAAGATAACCGGTTTTATGGCTTCATTCCAGAACCTTATATAAACATCTCTCTATTCATGTCATGGGTTTGAGTCAGTGGTTGATGTAAGGAAACTGAACAATGGTGACCAGGCCAGGCCAGGCCAGGCCAGGCCAGGCAGCTGTGTGTGTGCTGCCCCCTGAAGTGGACCTGCTCTCATTCATTACAATCGCTCCTCTCTTTTTTTTAAACTTTATTTCAACAGCAACTCCAAAGACGTACCTGTAGTTTTGTAGGTTTAATTGGCTTGGTAAATGTGAAAAAAAACTGTCCCTAGTCAGTGGGTGTAGGATAGTGTTAGTGTGCGGGGATCGCTGGTCGGCGCGGGCCGAAGGGCCTGTTTCCGCGCTGTATCTCTAAGCTAAACTAAACTAAACTAAAAAGCAGCATTTCTAACTCTAACTTTGCCATCTTGCACTAAATGTTAACCCCTTTCTCCTGTATCTGTACACCGGGGCCAGCTAGATTGTAATCGTGATTAGACTTTTCGCTGACGGGCTAGCACGCCACAAAAATCTTCTCACTGAACCACGGTATACGTGACAACACTGAGCTAAACTAAACGCCAGGACTGGCAATACCGACTTTTTGGCACCGTCTCATAGGGCGGGTGATGTTGCAAAACCACTTTCAAAACATGTCACAGTTTACTAACATATAATCACGATTTCCTGGAGATACAAGGAACAAGGAAGTTGGTTTTCCCCCAAAACAGGCACACCGTGCTGGAATAACTCAGCGGGTCAGGCAGCATCTCCGGAGAACATGGATAGGTGACTTTTCGGGTCGGAAACCTTATTCAGACTAGATCACCATTTCCGAACCAGACACAGATACCATGTGCAGACATTGGGAATCAACAAATCCATATTGTGAGCTGGGAGTCAGGGCGCTTCAGAACAAGTAGATAAATAATATAGACACACAGTGCTGGAGTAACTCAGCGGGACGGGCAGCAACTCCGGAGAACATGAATAGGTGACGTTTCGGGTCGGGACCCTTCTTCAGACTGGTTGCAAGGGGGATTGGGGGAAAACATACTTGAAGGACTGCATGGTGGCGCAGCGGTAGAGTTGCAGCCTCACAGCGCCAGAGACCTGGGCTCGATCCTGATTCCAGGTGCTGTCTGTACGGAATTTGAACGTTCTCGCCTTGCCCGCGTGGGTTTTCTCCGGGTGCTCCGGTTTCAACCCACACTCCAAAGACGTACAGGTTTGTTGGTTAATTGGCTTCAGTAAAAAGTGTAAATTGTCCCGGGTGTGTAGGATGGTGCTAGTGTACGGGGTGATCGCTGGTCGGCGCAGACACGGTGGGCCGAAGGGCCTATTTCTGTGCTGTATCTCCAAACTAAACTAATTGAACCATATACCAAACTAAACTCCTCATGGAAACATACAGAATATTGAAAGGCACAGATAGAGTGGATGTGGAAAGGATGTTTCCACTGGTGGGAGAGTCTCAGACCAGAGGTCACAGCCTCAAAATTAAAGGGCGTTGTTTTAGAAAGGAGATGAGGAGAAACTTCTTTTGTCAGCGGGTAGTTAATCTGTGGAACTCATTGCCACAGAGGGCTTTGGAGGCCAAGTCAGTGGATATTTTTAAGGCAGAGATAGACAAATTCTTGATTAGAACGGGTATCACGGGTTACATAGAAACATAGAAAATATGTGCAGGAATAGGCCATTCGGCCCTTCGAGCCAGCACCGCCGTTCAATATGAACAACGTGCCAACAAAAACCATCCGAGTGTTTCCTAACCAGAAGCCTTGGATGAACCAGGAGATCCGCATTCTTCTGAGGACCAGATCCAGAGAATTCCACAGATTCACAACTCAAATTCTCTGGGTTATGGGGAGAAGGCAGGAAAATGGGATTAGGAGGCAGAGATCAGCCATGATTGGACTCGATGGGCCGAATGGCATAATTCTTTTCTTTTTTTAAATTTTATTTATTAGAAGTACGAATGGCATAATTCTACTTCTATAACTTGTGAACTGGTGAAACTAAACAAACAAGGGTCCGGAGAAATTCCAGCCGGCAACAGGCGAGGGGGGTTCACTGTCAGCTTTCAGTTTCCACCAGCCACAAAGAGAGCTAGTTATTGTAGCTTGCTATGAGGAATGCTCCTGAGGCTGTAGTTAGATTACTGAGAGTTATCTTGCTGCTGTTTATGTGACTGCAGGTATTCCAATGCCCGACACTCCTTTCTTCAGTAATAAAAAAAGAATGAATCAGATGTTGCTGCATTCAGATGCGTTCAGTATTGGTGGGTAAGTTGCAGCAGAGTGCGGTGGTGGACACATCCCCGAGGGTCAAGGGAGTGATGGTGTGTCAAGTTGCCAAAGTCATGCTTCCACGCATCATACGGACAAACAACAAATGAATCAGGCGTTAGCAGTGCTGCACCTTGCGTGTACTTACTACGTAAGCAAAGTCCACGGAGGGGCTGTGGGCTAGTTAAGAGCCAGGCTGCCTACATTACGATCATGGTGATACTATCACATGAGGGTGCCACGGTTCATTGCTATTGTTAGTGATGGAGAAGTGGCCAGACTGATGTCCGGCAGCAAGGAGGGGGAGGGTGGTGGACGAGGGTCCAGTCTTTGCAGACTGGAGTCAGGCTGTGAGTAGGTGTGAAGTGGTGATTGGGGAGGAGTGGGTGGGGGTGTCTGTCTATCCAACCTGCAGTAGAACTAAAAAATGCTGGAGAAACTCAGCGGGTGCTGCAGCATCTATGGAGCGAAGGAAATAGGCAACGTTTCGGGCCGAAACCCTTCTTTCGGCCCGAAACGTTACCTATTTCCTTCGCTCCATAGATGCTGCTGCACCCGCTGAGTTTCTCCAGCATTTTTGTGTAACTTCGATTTTCCAGCATCTGCAGTTCCTTCTTTAACACTGCAGTAGAACTCGCTCAGGTCGTTGGTCAGCTGACGATTGTCCAAGGAGCGGGGGGGGGGGGGGGGGGGGGGTTTCCTCTTGTAGCTGGTGATTTCTTACAAGCCCTTCCAAACTGAAGATGAATCGTTAGCTGAGAACTTGCTCCTCAACTTCTCAGAGTACCTTTCCTTGGCAGCTCTGATTCCTCTTCTCAGCTTGTACTTGGCCTGCCTGTGGAGGTCTGGATCCCCGCTCCTGGAGGCCTCATCTTTAGACCGTTGGCGCTGTCTGAGTTCTGCTGTGAACCAGGGCTTGTTGTTGTTGAACCAGATCCAGGTCCTAGTGGGAATGCAACTGTCCTCACAAAAGCCGACATCTTTAAACATATTAAGGATTAAGTGGTAAAAGTACCACAGTGGTAGAGCTGCTGCCTCACAGCGCCATTGACCCGGGTTCCATCCTGATTATGGGCGCTTGTCTGTATGGAGTTTGTACGTTCTCCCCGTGGGTTTTCCCCGGGAGCTTCGGTTTCCTCCCACACTCCAAAGACGTGAAGGTTTGTAGGTTAATTGGCTTTGGTAAATGTTGTAAATTGTCCCGAGTGTGAAGGAGAGTGCGAGTGTACGGGGGATAGACCCAAAATGGTGGAGTAACTCAGCGGGACACACGCTGGTCGGAGTGGACTCGGTGGGCCGAACGGCTAGGTTCCGCGCTGTAACTTTAAACTAAACTAAACTAATATTCCTCACAGCCTTCTGTTTCTTACCCTGATCTTAGATTAGATTAGTTTAGTTTTGATTAGTTTTGTTTAGTTAACCTACAGTCCTGGTTTGACTGCACTGATTGGAATGTGTTCAGGGAAGCAACCACAAGCCTCGATGAATGTACAGACACAGTATCATCATATGTCACCTTTTGTGAGGACAGTTGCATTCCCACTAGGACCTGGATCTGGTTCAACAACAACAAGCCTTGGTTCACAGCAGAACTCAGACAGCGCCGACGGTCTAAAGATGAGGCCTCCAGGAGCGGGGATGCAGACCTCCACAGGCAGGCCAAGTACAAGCTGAGAAGAGGAATCAGAGCTGCCAAGGAAAGGTACTCTGAGAAGTTGAGGAGCAAGTTCTCAGCTAGTGACTCATCTTCAGTGTGGAAGGGATTGCATGAAATCACCAGCTACAAGAGGAACCCCCCCCCCCCCCCTCCACCCCCCGCTCCTTGGACAATCGTCAGCTGACCAACGATTTGAACGAGTTCTACTGCAGGTTCCATAGACAGACACCCCCACCCACTCCTCCCCAATCACCACTTCACACCTACTCACAGCTTGACTCCAGTCTGCAAAGACTGGACCCTCGTACACTACCCACCCCCTCCGTGCTGCCCGACATCAATCTGGCCACTCCTCCATCACTAACAATAGCAATTGAGGAGGTGGAGAGGCTGTTCAGGAGACAGAACAGCCGGAAATCTCCAGGACCGGACAATGTTTCCCCCTCTACCCTCAAGCTCTGTGCCAAACAACTGGCACCGACCGGTCTACACAGACATTTTCAACCAGTCCCTGCAAACCTGCACTGTCCCTGCCCGCTTCAAAGTCACCACTATTGTTCCCGTACCCAAAAAGCCAAGACTGTGTAGACTGGTCTTAATGACTACAGGCCTGTCGCACTGACCTCCGTAATCATGAAGACCCTTGAAAGACTTGTGCTGGCCCACCTGAAAAATATCACAAACCCCCTGCTGGACCCCCTGCAGTTTGCAAATAGATCTGTGGATGACGCAGTCAACCTAGACCCGCACTTCATCCTCCAGCACAACCTATGCAAGGATTTTGTTTGTTGATTTTAGCTCTGCATTCAACACCATTGTGCCAGAGCTACTACACTCCAACCTTTCCGAGTTGACTGTGCCTGAACCCCTCTGTCAGTGGATCATCAACTTCCTGACAGACAGGAAGCAGCATGTGAGGCTGGGAAAGCACATCTCGGACCCACAGACCCTCAGCATAGGAGCACCGCAAGGCTGCGTACTCTCTTCTCTCCTCTATTTAAGTTCCTGGGAACCATCATCTCCAAGGACCTTAAATGGGGGGCGACCATCGACTCCACAGTCAAAAAGGCACAACAGAGGATGTACTTCCTGCGGCAGCTGAGAAAACACAATCTGCCACAGGCAATGATGGTCCAATTCTACACGGCCATCGTAGAGTCTGTCCTCACCTTCTCCATCATGGTCTGGTTTGGTCTGGTTTGGCTCAGCCACCAAGCACGACATCCAGAGGCTACAGCGAATCGTCCGATCAGCCGTGAAGGCTGTTGGCCGCAACCTTCCCCTCATCGACGAACTGTACACTGCAAGGGCCAGGAAGCGAGCGGGCAAGATCATCTCTGACCCCTCTCACCCTGGCCACAAACTCTTTGAATCACTTCCCTCTGGAAGGCGACTCCGGACTGTCAAAGCTGCCACAGCCAGACGTAAAAACAGCGTTTTTTTCCCACGAGCAGTAGCTCTACTCAATAACCAAACGTCTGTAGCCTCCTTGTGCTCTGGTATTTTATTTCATTCTTCACATGTTTAAATTATAATGTTTTATTTTTAATTGGCTCCTGTTCCTCTCTTCCTCCTTCTCCTCTTGCAACACCAGTTCAGGCAGTCTTTGAGAAGTGTTCGACCAAGTTTGGGGTGCATTGCCACAAAGCATTCTTCTGAGTTGTTCATGCTGAGAAGATGGCAATGCAGTAAGTTTACATTCTTTTCTTGTAGTTACATGAATACAATCTAGTCAATTGAGGCAGTGCAGCGTAGGTTCACGAGATTGATCCCTGGGATGGCGGGACTGTCATATGAGGAAAGATTGAAAAGACTAGGCTTGTATTCACTGGAGTTTAGAAGGATGAAGGGGTATCTTATCGAAACATATAAAATTATAAAAGGACTGGACAAGCTAGATGCAGGAAAAATGTACCCAATGTTGGGCGAATCCAGAACCAGGGTCCACAGTCTTAGAATAAAGGGGAGGCCATTTAAGACTGAGGTGAGAAAAAACTTTTTCACCCAGAGTGTTGTGAATTTGTGGAATTCCCTGCCACAGAGGGCAGTGGAGGCCAAATCACTGGATGGATTTAAGAGAGAGTTAGATAGAGCTCTAGGGGCTCTAAGAGAGAGTTCAGCACGACTCTCGTTACTGATCAAGATAGATTCTTCATTAGTACGGGTGTCAGGGGTTGTGGGGAGAAGTCAGGAGAATGGGGTTAAGAGGGAGAGATAGATCAGCCATGATTGAATGGCGGAGTACTTGATGGGCCGAATGGCCTAATTTTGCTCCTATCACTTGATCTTATGATCCCTCTGGTTGTGGTAGGATGGTTCAGTCGCCTGATTACAGCTGGGAAGAAACTGTCTCTGAATCTGGAGGTGTGCGGACACTGGATGCAGTAGATGAGGTTAGAGGAGGTCCTTGTTAATTGTGGCAGGGTACGCAACTACGAGAACAAAAAAGATCTCGTCTTCTGAAACAGAATGCCAGTGGTATGGACACCTAACGTATACTTAACAAGAGGAAGAGAAGGGAACATAAAAAACTCAAGGGAGAAGATGTGGTGGAGAGAGGGAGGGCTTTGTGTGGGGGGGGTGGAAGGGTTGGGGGAGGGGGAGGTGGACAGGTGAGAAAGAATCACTTAAATCAGGGCGGATGAGGAACTGAATCATCTTCTAATTCAAGACAGACTGGGGCAACTACACGGGATAGGCAGCATCTCTGCAAAGAAGGAATGGGTGATGTTTTGGTTCTTCTTCAGACCTGAAATGTCACCCATTCATTCTCTCCAGAGATGCTGCCTGTCCCGCTGAGTCACTTTTGTGTCTATCTTTGGTGTAAAACAGCATCTGCAGTTTGATCAGTCCGAAGAAGGGTTTCGGCCCGAAACGTTGCCTATTTCCTTCGCTCCATAGATGCTCCCTCACCCACTGAGTTTCTCCAGCACTTTTGTCCATCTGCAGTTCCTACACACATTTTCTAATCCATTTGGCTCAATAGGCCACCTTGTGGTGAATATAGGAACTGTCTTCATCGAAGCACTGGTTCATAGGTACACAAAAATGCTGGAGAAACTCAGCGGGTGCAGCAGCATCTATGGAGCGAAGGAAATAGGCAACGTTTCGGGCCGAAACCCTTCTTCAGACTGATAGGGGGTGGGGAGAAGAAAGGAAAAAAGGAAAAAGACGGAGGAGGAGCCTGAGGGCTGGGGGAGGGGAGGAGACAACCAGAGGGCTGATGAAGGGGAGGGGACAGCAAGGGCTAGCAGAATTGGGAGAATTCATCTTTTTAGATCACCTTTTTAGATCATATTCCCTTTCACTAAACACGAAATAGAGTCATAGAGTGATACAGTGTGGAAACAGGTCCTTCGGCCCAACTTGCCCACACTGGCCAACATGTCCCAGCTGCACTAGCCCCACCTGCCTGCGTTTGGTCCATATCCCTCCAAACCTGTCCTATCCATGTACCTGCCCAAATCTTTCTTAATCGTTGGGATAGTCCCAGCTTCAACTATCTCCTCTGGCAGCTTGTACCATACACCCACCACCCTTTGCGTAAAAAAGTTACCCCTCAGACTCCTATTAAATCTTTTCCCCTTCACTTTTAAACCTATGTCCTTTGGTCCTCGATTCACCTACTCTGGTGCAAGAGACTTGGTGCATCTATCTAATCTATTCCTCACATGATTTTATACACAATGTTGATTTACATCCAATTCCTTGCCCTCTTTCTATTTTCTCTCAGTCTATCCATGAGGGCTGAGGGTGACAAAGCAGAGAACCATGGTGCCCTCTATCTAAATAAACCTGAAACAAATTATTGACCGGTAGTAGAGGTGGGGGCCTGGAACTAGGGTTGCCAACTGTCCCGTATTAGCAGAGACATCCCGTATTTTGGGCTAAATTGGTTTGTCCCATATTGTCCCATACGGCCCTTGTCCCGTATTTGACTGCTACTACTCGGGTCGAGGTGACTGTCGGGTCGGAGCGCCGCGTCCGGCCCCACCTCACCCGTCCTGACATAGTGCAGCCCATGGAGTGCAGCAGCAGCAGCAGCAACGCCTCGCCCGTGGCCCCGTCGGTCGGCAGCCCGGCCAGCTGTCCGACCTTCGGTCCCTCGCTAACCGCCGACACCACCATCCCTCCTTCTCGTGACCGATCATCGGTTCATGAGTTGGATGGGGTGCTGGACTTTGCGTACAAAGATGCCCGGGCCAAAACTCCTCAGCTGGCCCGCCGGCTGGGCTTTGTGTGCAGTCCAGCACCCGGGCCAACTCATCATTCACCCCGCCACGGCCGAGTCAGTCAACAAATTGCCGTCGGGAATTTGTCACTTATTTTGACCTTTTGTCCCTTATTTGGGAGTGAAAACGTTGGCGACCCTTCCTGGAACACATTGACAGGGATGGAGGTGGAGGCAGATACGATAGTGCCGTTTAAAAGCCTTTTAGATAGGCACATGGAAGTGCAGGGAATAGAGGGATGTGGCTCATGTGCAACAGATGAGACCAGTTTAACTTGGCATCATGTTCGGCACAAACATTGTGGGCCAAAGGGCCCGCTCCTTCGGCCTGTTGAAACATATACGATTGTTAAGGGCTTGGACACGCTAGTGGCAGGAAACATGTTCCCGATGTTGGGGGAGTCCAGAACCAGGGGCCACAGTTTAAGAATAAGGGGTAAGCCATTTAGAACGGAGACGAGGAAACATTTTTTCTCACAGAGTGGTGAGTCTGTGGAATTCTCTGCCTCAGAGGGCAGTGGAGGCAGGATCTCTGGATGCTTTCAAGAGAGAGCTAGATAGGGCTCTTAAAAATAGCGGAGTCAGGGGATATGGGGAGAAGGCAGGAACGGGGTACTGATTGGGGATCATCAGCCGTGATCACATTGAATGACGGTGCTGGCTCGAAGGGCCGAATGGCCTACTGCTGCACCTATTGTCTATTGCCCTGTGCTGTGCTGTTCTATGTTCCATGTTTTAAAGTGTTTTAATGATCTGCCCTTGTGCAATCCTTGTTTCTAGTCGAGAGTCTGTAGAGTTATAGTTGGTGAATCGAGGACCAGAGAGCATAGGTTTAAGGTGAAGGGGGAAAGATTTTATAGGAATCCGAGGGGAAATTTTTTCACACAAAGGGTGTTGGGTGTATGGGAACAAGCTGCCGGAGGAGGTAGTTGAGGCTGGGACTATCACAACGTTTAAGAAACATTTGGAAAGGTACGTGGATTGGACAGGTTTCAGGTGGTATGGGTCAAACGCAGGCAAGTGAGACTAGTGCTACACTTGTCCCTTTACCTCCCCCCTTGACTCCATTCAAGGACCCAAGCAGTCGTTCCAGGTGCGACAGAGGTTCACCTGCATCTCCTCCAACCTCATCTATTGCATCCGCTGCTCTAGATGTCAGCTGATCTACATCGGTGAGACCAAGCGGAGGCTTGGCGATCGTTTCGCCGAACACCTCCGGTCGGTCCGCAATAACCAACCTGACCTCCCGGTGGCTCAGCACTTCAACTCCCCCTCCCATTCCGTATCTGACCTCTCTGTCCTGTGTCTCCTCCATGGCCAGAGCGAGCAACACCGGAAATTGGAGGAACAGCACCTCATATTCCGCTTGGGGAGTCTGCATCCTGGGGGCATGAACATTGAATTCTCCCAATTTTGTTAGCCCCTGCTGTCTCCTCCCCTTCCTATCTCTCCCTCAGCCCTCGGGCACCTCCTCCTCCTTTTTCCTTTCTTCCCCCCACCCCCTATCAGTCTGAAGAAGGGTTTCGGCCCGAAACGTTGCCTATTTCCTTCGCTCCATAGATGCTGCTGCACCCGCTGAGTTTCGCCAGCATTTTTGTCTACCTGTAGATGGGACATGTTGATCGGTGTGGGCAAGTTGGGTCGAATGGCCTAATTCTGCTCCCATGTCATGATCTCATGATCTTTTTACCTTGAACACAGAAAGTTGACTGTAGTTGTAAATAAACACATTGTTGCAGGACTTAATCAATGTCCCGTTGCTAATTTAAAAACAATTAGATTATTAAATGCCCGTGTCTACAACGGATATGAATTCTTAATATTGTTGCTTGGGTTGTCTAATTGTTTTTAAGAGTTCTGCTTGTTAATTAAACTGTCAGATTAAGGCCCATAGTTCACATTGTGCTAATTATTTCGAATTCCATGTCCATCTTTGAGACCGGGTCATATAAAGAGCTAGTCCATCACTGTTTAGTTCAGCAAATAATTTCACTGTAACTCGTCACATGTGACAATAAAGTATTCAATTCAATTCAAGAACTCAGCGGATCGAGCAGCATCTGTGGATTGGAGGGAATGATCTACAGTTTTGGGGCAAAACCTTGCATTAAGACTGAGGCCGTCTCTTGTGACTTCATTCCACAAGAAGGTTCTGAATATTACATCCAATTCACGACATTGATTACATACTGTAGCATAATATTTAACCACTATGTGTAGTTAACTATTGAGAATAAGATAGAATAGTAAGATTAAACGAGAACTTACCTAAGTTTGAAGTTTGATCTTTATTTTATGAGGAGTTACGTAGGTGATTACGTGAAGAACCCCACCAGTGCGCCTGCGCGTCAATCTTCAAAGCAGCGGTGTGAAATCACAAAAAACAACAACCGAAGTAATATAGTCTCATAATAAAACGAGTAATACAAGAACTTCCATCTGACCTTTATGATAGAGGGTAGGGTCGTGGTGGGCACGTAATCACCTACGTAACTCCTCATAAAATAAAGATCAAACTTCAAACTTAGGTAAGTTCTCGTTTAATCTTACTATTTTACTTCGGAGTCACGTGAGTGACTACGTGAAGATTTTAAAGCTTTGTGATTTCATGCCGTAGATCAATCCCGGCTTCTCACTGCATTGATTGACTCGGAACGAGAATAATCAATCATGCATTCATAATAACATTTGTACCACAAATGCAGTAATTCATTTCAATAATGAAATTAATCAGATCCCCTTTAAACCAGAGGAATTTACACAGAACTTAAAATAGTTTCTGCAAACAATCCAGCATTAACAATAGGCCGATGGTAAAAATGTTGAAACATCAACTCATTGGATCACCCGGCGGCTGCGAGGATATGGTCGACGGGGACGTCTTTTGCCCTGGCCGCCGACGTTTCTGCTGCCCTAGTCGAGTGAGACGTAAAAACATAAGTGTTAATACCAGCAGCTGTTAAGACTTCTTTTATCCATCTGGAAATAGTCTGTATTGAAACTCTCTTGTGTGGTTTCTTGTGTGTGATCAACAACCCAGTTTCCGTATTTCTCAAATTCTTTGTGACCTCAATGTATTGTAACAAATATGTCTTAACACAGAGACAAGGATCATTTGGATATGCTGCTAGCATAATTTTAAATCCTGTCACACCTGGCCTAATTTGTTTTAGTAGGTCATAGATATAGAATGTAACCTTGTCTTCAGTTACTTCCATACTGTCTATTTGTAATTTTCCAAGTGTTTGCACTCGTTGTGCTGTCACTCATGCCATAAGCATGAATACTTTCATACTGAGCTTGGCCAAAGGTAAAGACACACTTGGTGACCATTCATGAAGTAGTTTCAGTACCACACTTACATCTCAGATTGTCATGTACCTAGGTTTCGGTGGTTTGGAATTAAAGATTCTTTTCATTAGTCTGGAAACAATTGGGTGTGAATCCAGAACCAAATATGAGGACAATTGAATTGAATGCTGTTTATTGTCATTGAATGAATCTTCTTGCTGAATTAATTGCACTACAACTCAGACCTTCATCATAATAAAGTTTTGACAGAAATTCTAAACATTTGAAATATCTGCAGTACTTTATTGCACATTCTTTTGTGCACAGAACTCTTCCCATTTCTTAATATAAGAAAGGTACTGTTTTTGAGTGCTCTTCCTCCAGGCTGCCGTAAGCATGTCCACAGTACGCTCAGACAGTCCTCGCCCCAGAAAAGGCATTCTTAAAACCTGCAAATCAACAAATCCAAACGATCATATAATGGATGTTGTTCCCCTGTTACAGGGTGCAGCAATAAATTACTCCTTTTTGGGACTTTCATCAACATTTGTGTTGTTAATTCTAATATCAACGGATACCATGGCTGTGTAGGCCAATCTGGTACTACCAATACCCTTGAAGCAGCATCTTGCCTGATTTTAAGCAAACATTGGCTTATGAGGCAGAAAGGTGGAAATATATATGAAAACATACCACCCCAATGTAGCGAGAAAGCATCAATCGCCACTGCTCCTGGATCTGGTTCCCATGAGACATATCTTGATAGCAGATGATTCAAGTCGATGTCGGGCATTCCAAATCTGATTACTATATCATTGAATACCTCTCGATTCAACATCCATTCTTTATTATCATGGAACTTTCGTGACCTGGTGTCTGCTATTGTATTCATCCTACCTGGTAGATAGATAGCTGAAATCCAAATGTTCTTTTCAATACACCAAGACCAAAGTTGATTAGCCATTTTGTCACATGACACCGACTTAATTCCACCCATATCATTAATATAGGCAACTGCTGTTGTGTTTATCAATTTGAACTTGAACATGCCTTTTAGTTGTGTTAGAACAATAAGCTTGGAGTCCATAGAAACATCCTAAAAGCTCCAAATAGTTAGTTCCCCATGTCTGCAGTAACAATGACTCTTCCTGATTCCATCTGCCTCCGCAGCTAGATGTTAAGTCAGTTGCACCCCATCCTAGTGCACTGGCATCAGTTTGTAATATCATGGAAGGTTGATCAATCAGCACTTTGCCGGAACTGCTTGAGACATGTAGAATCCACCACTGCAGATCAGAAACAGCATTTGTTGTTAGTTGCATGGTTCTATCAAAATGACCAGCATTCATTCTCAGTGCCTGTTCTTTAACTCTCTGCAGCTGTTGATAATGTAATGGTCCGTACTGGACTGCTGGGAATCTACTAATTTTCCTAGTACTCAAGCCACCTGTCTGATTAAGGGTTTTTGCTCGTTTAGCAGATTACTGCAATCTTTAATCAACTCCACCCTTTTTTCACTGGGCAAAGTAATTTTCATTTGGGCTGAATCAATTGTGAACCCCAAATAATCAATCGAGGTACATGTTGTTAACCTTGATTTCTTTGGATGAATTTAGAAAACCCCAAACTTTCAAAAGTTGATTTCACAACTGCAACAGATGCTTCTGTTGACTGTTTTGTCCTTCCTATAATCAGGACATCATCCAAGTATGCCATTAGTACATGCCCCTGGCTTCTCAGTAACCCCAGAATTGATTTTAACAATTTTGTGAATATTCTGGGAGCGGACGTTAACCCATTAGGCAGAGCTTTGAACTGCCCTAACTGGTTCATCCATGTAAATTTAAGATACTTCATATCTTCCAAGTGGACACTGAATAATATACATCTTTTAAATCAATAGTTGCCATAAAACATGCTTCTGAGATAAGTTGTTTGGCAGTACAAATGTCTCCATTTTAAAATGTCTAACTTGAACAAAAGGATTCAGACTTGTCAAGTCTATAATAATCCTACATCCTCCATCCTTTTTTGATCGGGGGAATATATTTGACACAAATTGGTGAATTTGGTAGACTGATTCTTCAATAACACCTTTTATATATAGGGTTTGAAGCGCAGCTTGAACCTCCATCACTTCTTCTTGCGCAAAGTGGAGAGTTCTGCTTGGAACATGCTGGACAGGCAAATCATAATTTGGATTGAATTCAATTCGAAATCCTTGTATATTATTCAGAATGACCACATCTGAAGTAATCTTCTTCCAATTGTTATAGAAGAGACGTAATCTGCCTCCAACCTTTGGACTTAATCCGGTTAGTATGTTCCCATGAGAACCAGGTCCACCTACCTCTTGAGTCATTTGAGTACTCTGAGATCCCTGGATTCTCCCGGAAGCACCCCCACTGGTTCTTGCTCCCGCTGCAGGCCGCCAGCTACGTCCCTGCGTTAATGAGCGACTTGGTCCTGGTCCAGGATCCGTATGACGTCTGAAAGGATACTTCCTCTTTACAGACTTTACAACCATTGATGTTTTCATCAATCCTGTTTTCGCTTCATCTTCCAACTCTTTAATACGTCTCCCGAGATCCTCTCCAAAGAGTAAGTTGGGTAATTGTACATTACTTGGTTTGCAGAGTGCTGCGAATTTCAGATTCATAGTAGGCCGTATAGCACCTTTCCTCAGACAATTGATCTCGAAGTGGGTGCGGCATAGCAACCCCAGTGCTTCCTGATGCAACTCCGTCATCTCTTGGCTTTTATCCGCTATTCTGGCAAAGCAGTTATTCCAGAACCCAGCAGCTTTAATATTCTCTGCAATTTCAATTCTTGAGTTCTCATACTCAACTCATATTTTCTTGCATTCTCATCCATCTCCTGCTGTTCCAGCTGATGGGAAACCAAGTAATTTATTAGGGAGGCCAATTCTTCTCCTAATGGCTCTCCTGACCCTGACGGGGCAGCGAATCGTACTGCCAGGGATGGAACATCTGGCAGCTGCCGTTCTTCGCCTTGTACAGCCTCACCGTCAGAGTCGGGGTCTGAAATCTCATGACCCGTGGCACGCTCCTCATCCCTGAGGGTGCATTCTATCAGCCCTGTACCAGGAGCTGTTGAGCTGCTTTCAGCAGCTTGGATTTCAGTACACTCTTACCTGAGTGTGCTTCGCTCCAACAGCCTATGTAGCAGGCTTTCCATTTGGGCAATACGCTTAAAAGCAGTATCTAGCCCTGGAGCTTCTTCCATTTCCATTTCCTGGGACTCCTCCTCCGTGGGCCGTGTAGATTTGAACTTGGCCTTGCGCCCGACAGGCGCTGACTGCCCCAGGTCCACAGTCGCTATGCTCACTGCTGGCGACTGTACCGGGGTTAGAGGCGGTTGGTCGCTACCCGCAGACTCTCAACTTTCCCGACTTTCTGTCGGCTGAGTCACTCGCCTCATCCCCCTGCCCGTTTTTTTCCATGGCGTCTGTGGACCTGGAAATACTGAAAAAAGTTTTTACTTACCTTGTAGTTAAAAAACTACAAATCCATTAGAGGAGCTCTGCTCCTCACGTCCGTTTGCGTCAAGGCGTCTGACGTAATGACGCGCAGGCGCACTGGCGGGGTTCTTCACGTAGTCACTCACGTGACTCCGAAGTAAAATTGCATGAGATTGTTAGTTAGACATAAATAGGTTGACAATAATCTTGCAATGGGTGATAGTCGCCTGGAATCTGCAGTAAAATTCAATGGGAGACCCTAATGCCCCTGTCCCACTTAGGAGACCTAAACAGCAACCTCTGGTGACCTTGCCCGCCACCCAAAAAAAAAAATCAAGGTCGAGGTGACCTGCAACCTCCTACCACCTCCCACGCATATGTTGAAAACCTTCCTCGACTATGAAGAAAACCGGCTTTGACTAGACCTGCGACTAAAAAATGATCGATTTTTAAAACAGCAACTTATTTTTAGTCGAGGCCGGTTTTAATCATGATGAAAAAATAGCAGCAACCTAGATGAAGCCTCGACCACGCGGAAACCACTTTCGACCATTAGGGAGAGTGACCAAAACCTCCGGTGACCTCATGGAAACCTTGAGTGGCGGGCAAGGTCATCAGAGGTTGCTGTTTAGGTCTCCTAAGTGGGACAGGGGCTTATGCCGGTAACATTTGTTTGGTGACAGAAGAATTGCAACATTGATGAATGAATGTTTAAGAAGGAACTTCTTCAGTCTGAAAAAGGGTTTCGTCCCAAAACGTTGCCTATTTCCTTCGCTCCATAGATGCTGCCTCACCCGCTGAGTTTCTCCAGCATTTTCGTCTACCATTGATGAATGAATGTTGTAGAGTTGGTGATTGAATTAATTTAATCATAAAACTGTTACTGTTAGTTTGACGATTGGATGCCAAGAGATTAATAATGAGGTAAAATAGCATTAGTACTTGGATATTATGTGATAGATTAAAGAATACTTTGTAACATTAGTAATGTGATAATATTAGACTGGTGTTCAGCTACGACAAGATTAATAGAAATATACTATGTATCCAGAGATTGGAAACCAAGGGTCTTGTGATCAAATGCTGAAATGTTGATGACAAATTCTGAGATTGGTGAGTAGACCTTCTGGAACATGTGATAACTGGTTAAATACTGTGTTTGGGTTAGATTCATTTAGTTTAGAGTTACAGCGCGGAAACAGGACCTTCCACCCACCGACTCCGCACATTAACACTACCTTTCACACACTAGGGACAATTTTACATTTACACCAAGCCAATTAACCTACAAACCTGTACGTCTTTGGAGTGTGGGAAGAAACAGAAGATCTCGGAGAAAACTCAAGCAGGTCACGTGGAGAATGTACAAACTCCGTACAGACAGCACCCGTAGTCGGGATCGAACCCATGTCTCTGGCGCTGGATGGCAGTAGCTCTACCGCTGCGCCACCGTGCCGCCCTTAATATGCAGGAAATGGAGGGATGTGGATCACTTGCTTGCAGAGGGGATTAGTTTAATTTTGCATCATGTTTAGCAGTCATTGTGGGCCGAAGGGCCTGTTCCTGTGCTGTACTCTTCTATCAACTAGTCAAGTCAAGAGTCAAGAGAGTTTATTGTCATGTGTCCCAGATAGGACAATGACATTCTGGCTTGCTGCAGCACAACAGAATATGTAAACATAAATACAGAACAGGAGACAAAAGTTCAGTGTGTCTATATACCATAGACCATATATATACACAACAAATTAAAAAAGACAAAGTGCAAGAGGCTGCTACTGTTCGGAGTCTGTCCGATGGCGAGTTTAATAGCCTGATGGCTGTGGGGAAGAAGCTGCTCCTGAACCTGGATGCTACAGACCTCACCTTCCTCCCGATGGCAGCGGAGAGATGAGTGAGTGGCCAGGATGGCGCGGGTCCCCGATGACGCCGGCAACCCATCTGAGGCAGCGACTGCGATAGATCCCTTCGATGGTGGGGAGGTCAGAGCCGACGATGGAGTGGGCAGCGGCCACAACCCTCCCCAATATTTTCCGCTCCTGGACGTCCAAGTTACCGAACCAAGCCACGATGCAACCAGTCAGCATGCTCTCCACTGTGCACCCGCAGAGGTTCGAGAGAGTCCTCCCCGACACACCGACCCTCCGCAATCCACCCAGGAAGCAGAGGTGCCGATGCGCTCTCCCTATGATTGCATCAGTGTGCTGGGACCAGGAAAGACCTTCGGAAACATGCACGCCCAGGAATTCGAAGCTCTCGACCCTTTCCACCATCGTCCCGTTGATATAAACGGGATTGTGGGATCCTATCTTACCCCCCACCCAAAGTCCACAATCAGTTCCTTGGTTTTGCTGGTGTTGTGAGCCAGGTTATTGTGCTGGCACCATTTGGTCAATCGGTCGATCTCACTTCTATACTCTGACTCATCACCATCAGTGATTTGTACCACAACTATGATGATCATGCCTGGACTTTTCTTTGGTGCCAGTTCTCCATAACCCTTGATTTCTGGATCTTTCAAATATTTATCTATCTCCACCTTAAACACATTTAATAATCTGGGCCTCACCACCCTTTGGAGCAAGTTCCAGATATTCACTGCCCCCTGAGAGAAGAAATGTCCACACACCTCAGTTTTAAATAACACCATACTTTCCAGCTATGTCCCCTTGGTCACAGAGTCATACAGTGTGGAAACAGGCCCTTCAGCCCAACTTGCCCACACCGACCAACATGTCCCATCTACACTAGTCCCACCTGCCTGCATTTGGCCCATATTCCTCTAAACCACTTATCCATGTACCTGTCTAATTATTTCTTAAACGTTGCAGTAGTCCCCGCCTCAACTCCCGCCTCTGGCAGCTTGTTCCAAGTCTAAATGTTTCTAAATGTTTCTTAAACGTTGTGACAGTCCATTTTGGAAAAAACATCTTAACATATACTCTGTCAAACCCCCTTATGATTATAGATTTTTGAGTAGGTTTATCTCTCATTCTTCTAAACTCCGAGGAACACAGCCCCTAATTGTCTAGCCACTCTTGCAAGGGCATTGCCATCATCCCAGCAATTAGCCTGGTTAATCTCCTTTAGACTCTGTTATCAGGCAACTGAATCATCCTACCACAACCAGAGAGCAGTGCGGAACTGCTGTCTACCTCTTTGGTGACCCTTGGACTATCCTTGATCGGACTTTGCTGGCTTTACTTTGCACTAAACGGTATTCCCTTATCATGTATCTATACACTGTAAATGGATCGATTGTAATCATGTATTGTCTTTCTGCTGACTGGTTAGCACGCAACAAAAAGCTTTTCACTGTTCCTCGATACACGTGACAATAAACTAAACTGAACTGAACTAAGAATGGTACAAACAATCTGTGCAATGTAACAAAGCTACCCTATCCTTGGCTACCAAAGAACTGGACAAGACTGCATGCAACTAACGATAGACTATCAGTGAAAGAGTTTAGTGGGATTGATGCTCATAGATTCATACGTTGTAAGAGCAGAATTAGGCCATTCTGCCCATCCAGTCTACTCTGCCATTCAATCACGGCTGATCTACCTTTCCCTTTCAACCCCACTCTCCTGCCTTCTCCCCATAACCCCTGACATCCGTACTAATCACAAATCTATCGATCTCCCCGTACTAATCAAGAATCGACCATTCTCGAAGTTAGAATGTCATGGAGTCAAATGGAATAGTGTTCAATTGAAGACAGTTGAAGTCATTGAATTTGTGTTTATCGTTTGAATGAATGAGTTTAAGAATAAGTTTTTTTTTGGCCAAGTATTCACATACAAGGAATTTGCCTTGGTGCTCTGCCCGCAAGTGATGGAACATGGGATAACTGGTTAAATAAATACTGTGCTTAGTTTAGATTAATTTAGTTTAGAGTTACAGCACTGAAACAGGACCTTCCACCTACCGAGTCTGCACCGATATCATCCATTCGCTGCACCCTCCGGATGTTATCTATGTGTACTGTGTTTACAGTCCTGATATGCTGCTACAAGTTAGAATTTCATTGTTCCTTTGGCGGTACATATGACAATTAAACTCTCCTGACACTTGACCGGATATCATGGAATCGGTAACTGGATGCCCTGGGAATGGCGATAGGATACCTTGGGATTAATAACTGGATACTGTGGAATTCCCTTTGGACCCCACAAAATTTAAGCAGGATGCAAAGGGCATTGATGACAATAATAATAATAATAATAATTTGAAACCCTCTAAACCTTTCCTATCCAAGTGCCTGTCCAAGTGCCCTTTAAATGATGTTATTGTACCTATAGCTGCTTCAACTACCTCCTCTGGCAGCTCATTCCACATAATCACCACTGTCTTGAGTGAAAAAAAAGTTGCCCCTTGGGTTCATATTAAAAGCTTTCTCCTCTCACCTTAAACCTGTGTCCTCTGGTGCTTGTGATGAGATTAATGTCATGAGACACTGTGCTTGATTCCCCACTCTGGGTAAAAGGCTCTGAGCAGGCACCCAATGCAATTCCCCTCATGATTTTAAGCACCCCTATATGATCACCCCTCAGCCTCCTGTGCTCCGTGGAATAAACCCCTGGCTTGCCCAATCTCTCCCTCTTGTTCACACCCTTGAGCCCCGACAATATGCTCATAAATCTCATAAACATGACAATGTTGCAGATAATATGTGCACCATAAATAATGCAAATAAAAAAACTTATTTTTGAAGGCAATATGATTCAATAAACATGGTTCTATGAATCAGATGATAATCTAATAAACGTCATTCACATGTATTCACATATAATTTGAAAATAATAATAAATATTGCAAGATGTGGAAATTGATAGAAATTATGCCCAGTGCATAATATTTTGATGTATTGTTCCCTGTTTGTACCCTCACCCTGTTTTACTCCAGTTAAAGATTAATAATATAATTTGTTTAATGTGTAACCAAAGAGGTAACAAAAAGCAATGTTTTCAGAAATGATTAATCATGAATGAATGATACTTTATTGTGACATGTGACAAGTCACAGTGAAATTCTTTGTTGTGTAAACCGAACGTATGTCAAGATTCTTCACATAAAGGGCACCGACAAAGTTAGAAAGTCTCCCACACCAGGTCCTCCTTTGTCCCCCACCTCACGATGGTCCCCCCACGTCTAGTCCTGCTTTGTTCAATGGTACACCACGAATGTCATTGAATTAACACAGTAATGGTGATAGGACTTTGATTTACAATATAAAACATGTCCAATTGCAAATTATATGGATATACAAGTGTGGTGCAGACGGATTAGGACAGCCTACTTAACAATTGGTGCCCAAGATAATTTAGAGATATAGCACGAAAACAGCCCTTAGAGTCCACAGTGACCAGTGATCCCCTTTGGCATACAGGCTTGGAGTGTGGGAGGAAACCGGAGCACCCGGGGAAAGCCCACGCAGGTCACGGGGAGTACGTACAAACTCTGTACAGACAGCACCTGAGGCCAGGATCAACCCTGGGTCTCTGGCACTATGGCAGCATCACTACGGCTGAACCACAATGCCATTTAGGTTATCCTTTAAATATTTCACACTACTTTTCTTTCAACATTTGTCAATAAAAGTAAAAACAATTGGTGAGGTACGCAAGGGATTTTAACCATTCAAAAACCCGCCAACATTTCAATGATTTGTAAAATGCTGGAACACACAGCAAGTTCAACAGAACCTATGGAAAGAGAAACAAAATTAATGCTTCAGAATTGTGAGAATGTGTAAGTTACAGACAGGAGTGGGAGGCATGGTTGGACATAGGGAGTATCACTGATAAGGTAATGGCAGGTTTCCATGGAGATAAACTGACAATGAAGCCATCAGACAATGGCATTTTTGGTTTTTATTTCACATTTGCAGCATCTGCAGTTCTTAGATTAGTGACTCAGCATGGAAACGGGCCATTCTGCCCACCAATTCCATGCCAACCATCGATCATCTTTCACACTAGTTCTATGTTATCCCAAAATGGACACAAAATGCTGGAGTAAGTCAGGGAAAACACTCTGTCTGAGGAAGGTCTTGACCTGAAAAGTCATCCATTCCTTGTATCCAGAGATGCTGCCTGTCCCGCTGAGTTACTCCAGCACATTGTGCCTATCTTTGCTGTAAACCAGCATCTTCAGTTCCTTCCTACACATCTATGTAATCCCACTTCCTCACCCATTCTCAGCACACAAGAGTAATTTACAGAGCCCAATTAACCTACAAACTCTCTCGTTTTCAAGATATGGGACGAAACCGGAGCACCTGGAGGAAATATCTGTGGTCACAGGGAGAACGTGTAGTCAGGATCAAACCTGGGTCTCTGGCACAGCGAGAAATTTCTTTGAGATGTTTTTTCATGAACATTGATCACACTCCAAATGTATAGAAATGAATGAACTAACTTGCTGTTTCGTTCTGCCTCCGCATCCATTCATCGACTTGCCCTTTGATGATTCCATGGAAACCAGTTTCAGAGACCGTATTTGTTACCCAGTAATTCCTGTCAAATGCAGCCGCCATCCATTTCTGTCTTGGAACTGTAATGACCATGTTTTTGTCATAATACTGTATCTCACAACCGTCCAGAACACCCACGACACTATATTCTGGTAGATGAGTTCTCCCGTGGTTCAGGGTGTAGTAATAGGAGTGTGTGAGGCCCTAGACACAAATAAAATAATACAATTATTGTCAAGTAATAGACATTTCTATGGATAGGAAAGGTTTGGAGGGAAATCAGCAAAACACCAATTGGATTTACATTGCACTAAACATGATATCATTTACCCTGTATCTATAGATTGTGAACGGCTTCATTGTAATGTAGTTTTTTCACTGACTGGACAGCACACAAGAAACATTTTCACTGCAAAGCAGTACACGTCACATTAATAATAAATTAAACTAAGCTAAAATATAGATAGGTGGGTCAAGGGTAGATGAGGCATCTTGGCTGGCATAGATAAGCTGGGCTGAAGGGCCTGTTTCTATGCTGTATATGATTCTAAATGTCAAGCTTACTTAGATTATTTTAGTTTAGTTTAGAGATACAGTGTGGAAACAGGCCCTTCAGCACGAGTCCGCACAGAACCTCCCACATTAACACTATCCTACACACGAAGGACAATTTACATTTATATCAAGCCTATTAACCTACAAACCTGTACGTCTTTGGAGTGTGGGAGGAAACCGAAGATCTTGGCGAAAACCCACTGGTCATGGGGAGAATGTACAAACTCTGTACAGACAGCACCCATAGGCAGGATCGGACCCGGGGCTCTGACACTTTAAGGCAGCAACTCTATCGCTGCCCCACCGTGTCGCCCTTACTGATCAACATTTGGAAATATGATATTCAGATATTCCACCCACAAATGGAACTCACGGCAGTTATTTGGTTCACAGGCCACCATTTATTGCTCCGTGTGTCATTAAAGAGTAAAATCTAGGGGTAGGTATTGGAAATATCAGGAAGATAAAAAGAGATCAGGTCCCAAAATAGTTAGTATGGACTTGATGGGTCAAAGGGCTTGTTTCTGTGCTGCACTCTCAATTAGTTGCATCACATCATATTTATAAGTCGTAACCTTCAGTTGATTAGTCTAACAAGGGTTCATTCGCTCGTGTGTCAGATGAGGTGTAGCTCACTGTTGGCTTCTGTCGTCGTCCAACATGTTGACAGAATTGGTCACCCGACGCGTCACAGAGTGCATCGTGTTGTCGCTTCCGTGGATCGCCACGAGGAGGCTTCTGCATGATCCCCCACAAAAGGGTGACACGGTGGAACAGCAGTAGAGTTACTGCCTTACAGCTCAAGAGACCGCCAGGTTCAATCCTGACCATGGGTGCTGTCTGTATGGAGTTTTTACATTCTACCTGTGGGTTTTCCCTGGGTGCTCCAGCTTCCTCCCACACTCCAAAGATGAGTTTGTAGTTTAATAGGGTTTGGTAAAGATTATAAATTGTTGCTAGTCTATAGGATATTGCTACTGTACGGTGATCGCTGTTCAGCGTGGACTTGGTGGGCTGAAGAGCCTGTTCCAATGCTATATATCTATAATCATCTTGAGCTGCAATATACAGTAAGTTGTCCAAATCGGATTGCACCATGCCAGTACATCAACAGCAGACTAAAAATATCAATGTAACATTTAACTTCTGCTTTGATATGACCTCCTGGTGACTTGTTCACCACATCCCCCTTTGTCAGGGAGTTCCCCTATTGTCTCACTGGAGAGGCCCCACATTCACACTTACTCAAATACCACACATTTCCTGCTAGACTAGTTTTTCAACTGTTTACTCAGTCTGCCCTGTGAACATGCAGAAATTAACATCACAAAAAATCAGGATTGAACAACTCATTATCAACCTTAGACACAGAGTGCTCAAGTAACTCAGCGAGACCGGCAGCATCTCTGGAGAAAAAGGCTGGATGACACTTTGGGTCGGGACCCTACTTCAGTCTCAAGTAGGGTTAGTCTGAAGAAGGGTCCCAACCCGACACATCAGTCTGAAGAAGGATCCCAACCTGAAGCTTCACCCAGCATCACCCATCCTTTATCTACAGAGATGCTGTAGAACACCTCTGACCCATTGAGTTATTCCAGCAC
>CM075979.1:84291316-84351035 GCA_038087875.1 Malacoraja senta
GTCTGTCAGAGGGACAGGGATGGCATCCATTCAACAGAACCGAGCTGGAGAGGAAGGAGAGGACGGGTCTTTACACAACATGCTGACGGCCATCGAGGAGGAGCGGATCCGGGCGGGACTGAGGCAGGAGATGAGCGGCCTGGGTAAGTGTTGGCGGCGCCTGTGGATCTGTCCCTGTCCCTGTGGTCAGGGTGGATCTGTCCCTGTGGATCTGTCCCTGTCCCTGTGGCCAGGGTGGATCTGTCCCTATCCCTGTGGCCAGGGTGGATCTGTCCCTGTCCCTGTGGTCAGGGTGGATCTGTCCCTGTGGATCTGTCCCTGTCCCTGTGGCCAGGGTGGATCTGTCCCTGTGGTCAGGGTGGATCTGTCCCTGTGGCCAGGGTGGATCTGTCCCTGTGGCCAGGGTGGATCTGTCCCTGTCCCTGTGGCCAGGGTGGATCTGTCCCTGTGGCCAGGGTGGATCTGTCCCTGTCCCTGTGGCCAGGGTGGATCTGTCCCTGTCCCTGTGGCCAGGGTGGATCTGTCCCTGTGGCCAGGGTGGATCTGTCCCTGTCCCTGTGGCCAGGGTGGATCTGTCCCTGTCCCTGTGGCCAGGGTGGATCTGTCCCTGTGGCCAGGGTGGATCTGTCCCTGTCCCTGTGGCCAGGGTGGATCTGTCCCTGTCCCTGTGGCCAGGGTGGATCTGTCCCTGTGCCAGGGTGGATCTGTCCCTGTCCCTGTGGCCAGGGTGGATCTGTCCCTGTGGTCAGGGTGGATCTGTCCCTGTGGCCAGGGTGGATCTGTCCCTGTGGCCAGGGTGGATCTGTTCCTGTGGCCAGGGTGGATCTGTCCCTGTGGCCAGGGTGGATCTGTCCCTGTGGCCAGGGTGGATCTGTCCCTGTGGCCAGGGTGGATCTGTCCCTGTGGCCAGGGTGGATCTGTCCCTGTGGCCAGGGTGGATCTGTCCCTGTGCCTGGCCAGGCTGCTGGGCGTCTGCTTCTGGGGTGGGTCAATGGAAAACACTCATCGCAAAAATATTCATTGGGACGTCTCAGAGGGGAAAGGTCGACTTGAGGGTCCTACATTTGCCTGGAGCCTGTCAATGTTACACCCTGCCCCCACTTTATAAACCCACCATGTAGACAATACCATGTACCTCCTCTCCACTTGTAGAACTCACCATGTAGTCAATGCACAAATCTACCTTTAGAACCCACCATGTGGTTAATGGGTACCTCGCCTTAACCTTTATAAACCACCTCTGTAGGCAATGTGTACCTCGCCTCCACTTGTAAAACCTGCCATATATAGGCAATGCATATATATCACCTCACTCTCCACCTTTATAAAACCTACTGTGTTTCACTGCATCTGAGCCTCCCTGTGCTTTGTGTTGACCTGTTAAGGGCCATGATTAGTACAAGAGTCAGGTTGTGGGGGGAAGGCAGGAGCACGGGGTCAGGAAGGGAGAGATGGATCAGCCATGATTGAATGGCGGAGTAGACTTGATGGGTCGAATCTGGTCCTATTGTTTATGCCCTGTACCCGATCCACCTGGGTCTGAACTGACTTTGTGTTCATGGCAGGCTGCTCGGAGCACAAGTGCTGACCCCCCACCCACACAGACAGACATACACCCCACCACACACACACACACACAAACAAACAGACATACACCCCACCACACACACACCACACACACACACACAAACACAGACATACACCCCACACCACACACACACACACACACACACACACACACACATACACCCCACCACACACACACACTCCCTCGTGCTTGCAAATACATTTCCTTGAGCACAACGTTTAATTGATGCTTGAAGCTTCACTAGAGTATGTGGGCGTGGGTATGTATCCACAACAGTGTTGAGGCTCGAACTGCTTGTTGGTGTTCAGATGCAACCAAATGGTGAGGGTTAATCAGTTGTTTCCAGCCAGGGCGCTGACCCCAGCAATTGTTGTACCTTGTGCAGTCATGAATGAATTGGTTTTTACTCCTTGGCTGTGGGGCGAGTTTGCTGGTTGCTGTATCATTGTCATGTTGCAAGTTCAGTTCAGGGAAAAGACCTGTTCTGCAATGCAATGCAAAGTTTGTCAGCATAAAGGGAGAAAGGGAATCTCCCTCCCTCTCTCACCCTCTTCTCTCTCTCTCTCTGGGCATTCATTAATCCAATTACCTTGTGCTGGGCAGGGAAGCAATGCTGAGGATGAGGTAACCTGCAGTTTGAAAGGGAGCCGCAGGTGGGCATTGAGCATGCTCGGACGCGCGGCGGCTGCTGGGAGCTGTAGTTTCCGGCCGGCCGCTCTGCGGTGTTCCGGGCGGGGAGCGGAAGCGCCAAGGACTACACGTCCCAGGGTGCGCCGCGACGGGGGAGCATGCGCACTGTGAGGGCCATCCTCAATGAAAAGAATGATGTCATTGATATCTGAAGCATCTTCTCAATGGATAGTTGCAAGGATGTCCAATATGCAACCAATAACCCCAGGTAAGGTGCCTGTTATACATTTTAATAGCCTGCAGCATTTATCAGCATCCTTTGCCCACAAATAACTTCATGAAATTACTTGCGAGTCTTTTTTTTAAAAATAATAATAAACAGTTCAGTTCAGTTTATTGTCACGTGTACCGGGGTACAGTGAAAAGCTTTTTATTTCGAGCTATCCAGTCAGTGGAAAGACAATACACAATTACAATCAAGCCATTTACAGTGTACAGATAACTTGCAACAATAAAAGATAGACACAATTGGGCGGTCACGGTGGCGCAGCGGTAGAGTTGCTGCTTTACAGCGAATGCAGCGCCTGAGACCCGGGTTCGATCCTGACTATGGGTGCTGTCTGCACAGAGTTTGTACGTTCTCCCCGTGACCTGCGTGGGTTTTCTCCGAGATCTTCGGTTTCCTCCAACACTCCAAAGACGTGCAGGTTTGTAGGTTAATTGGCTTGGTAAATGTAAAAATTGTCCCTAGTGGGTGTAGAATAGTGTTAATACGTGGGGATCCCTGGTCGGCGTGGACCTGCTGGCCCGAAGGGCCTGTTTCCGCGCTGTATCTCTAAACAAAATGCTGGAGTAACTCAGCGGGCCGGGCAGCATCTCTGGAGAGAAGGAACGGGTGACGTTTCGTGGCTGATAATAATAATAATAATAATAATAATAATGGATGGGATTTATATAGCGCCTTTCTAATACTCAAGGCGCTTTACATCGCATTATTCATTCACTCCTCAGTCACACTCGGTGGTGGTGAGCTACTTCTGTAGCCACAGCTGCCCTGGGGCAGACTGACGGAAGCGTGGCTGCTAATCTGCGCCTACGGCCCCTCCGACCACCACCAATCACTCACACACATTCACACACATTCACACGCAGGCAAAGGTGGGTGAAGTGTCTTGCCCAAGGACACAACGACAGTATGCACTCCAAGCGGGATTCGAACCGGCTACCTTCTGGTTGCCAGCCGAACACTTAGCCCATTGCGCCATCTGTCGTCCCCTATAGGCGGATAGACACAAAGTGCTGGAGTAACTCAGAGGATCAGGCAGCATCTCTGGCGAAAAAAAGGGTGGGTGATGTTTTGGACTTCTTTAGACTGAAAGTAGAGGGGAGAGAACTGGAGTTAAGAAAATGGCAGAAAAAAACCCAGGGCTGGATGAGAACAGTGGAACGGCTAGGGTGGGGAGGGGGGAAGAGAGAGAGTGTAGCGGTGACGTGAAAATAGAGAAATCAACGTTCATACCGTTGGGTTGTAAGCTGCCCAAGCGAAACATGAGGTCCAATTTGCGAGTGGCATCACTCAGTGAAAGTGGAGGAGGCCCAGGACAGAAAGGTCAGCCTGGGAATGGGAAGAGGAGCTATGCCCCTGTCCCACTTAGGTGATTTTTTTAGGCAACTACAGGCGACTAGGCTGTCGCTACATGGTCGCTGGGGTGTCGCCTGTATGGTCATGAGTAGTCTCCTCAGTCGCCCAACGAATCGTAGCGTTTTTCTGGTCGCTGCTGGATTTTGAAATGTTCAAAACCTTTCGGCGACAGTTGGCTTTACGCCAATGAGAGTAGCTTGACTTCTCCTGATGTAGGTGTTGTCGTAGGTTGTTGCCAGGATGTCGCTTGGCTGATGTAGGTTATCGCCGGTGCTGACTTGGGTGAATTCCATTGGCGACTACCTACGTCAACCGCCGACAGGTACCGCCGACTGAATTGTCTTACCTTGTCGGGGGTGGACGTAGGTTGCCGTAGATGTGGTCGTCGGTGGACGTCCTAATGGGTTGCCGGTTGTCAATAGTCGCTGGTTTTTCGGCGACCTGCTACGACTATGACAGTCGCCGAAAAAAATCGCCTGTGGGACAGGCCCATTAAGATGTTTGGAAACCAGGAGATTACTGATAGCTGGAAGGAAGAGGGAGGGAGGAGAGTTGAAGGTGGGGACATAAAGGCTACCAGTACTGGAATCTGACAGGTATAGAAAGTGATGAAGAAAAGGGAAGGAGCCAGATTGGAGGTGAGGATCTAATGGGTTTTATACGTACACAGCACTCCCAACAGGCCCTTTGGCCCACATCGTCCATGCCAACCATGCTTCCCCCCCTGAGCTGCCACGTTTACTTGCATTTTGCCCGTACCCTGCTAATCCTTTTTCTCTCCATGTCCCTGTCCAAATGCCTTCTAAATGTTGTAATTGTACCCACCAACACAGCTTCTGCTGGCAGCTCATTCCATGTACTTGCTCTCCTCTATATGAGAAGTTGCTATCTGGTCCCTTTCAAATCTTTTCCTTCTCGCTGTAAATAAATGGCCTTAAGTTTTGGACTCCTCTTCCCCCAGATAGAGAGTGTTCATGCACTTTATCGATACCCCTCATCATTTTATACGGCGCCTATAAGATCACTCCTAAACCATGTATGTTCTGAGGGGAAAAAAGTCTCTGCCTAACCAGCCTCTCCTTATATCTCGAGCCTCCAGCCCTGGTGACATTGGCGTGAATTTTTTCTCGCCCGTCCCATCGTAATTACTATAGCTGGGAGCCTAGAACTGGGCACAATGCTCCAAGTGTGGTCTCACCAACAACTTGTAGATTTGCAACGTACCATCCCAATGCAGGCTGTGCCCCGACCGATGAAGTCAAACATGTTATCTGAAGAAGGGTCTCGACCCGAAACATCACCCTTTCCTTCTCTCCAGAAATGCTGCCTGTCCCGCTGAGTTGCTCCAGCATTCTGTGTCTATCTACAGTGTAAATCAGCATCTGCAGTTCCTTCCTTCACACGTTAAATGCCTTCTTCCCCACCTTGTCTAACTATGTTGCCGTTTTTAGTGAACTACGTACCTATACCCCTAAGCCTCTGTTCAAGAAGGCTTTCCAAAGCCCTACCATTTACTGTTTTAAAAGTTCGCGTTTGCATTGACTCTGTTCTTACTGGACTCAACTGCTTTGATGTTAAAGATTTGCAAAAGTTTGAACGCTGTATCCTTATTACATTACACTGAAGTGGGATGTTGGCAAAAATATTAAGCTGTATTGAAAATCAATTTTTTATCTGGAGATCCTCTCTGAACAGAAAACACCAAATAATAAAGGTATGATAACACTCTCCTCCATTCTGCAACTAATCATTTATTGTAAGCTATCGATATTAAGTTCATGAGACGTAGGAGCAGAATTAGGCCATTCGGCCCATCAAGTCTACTCCGCCATTTAATTATGGCTGATCTATCTTTCTCTCTCAACCCCATTCTCCTGCCTTCTCCCCATAACCCCTGACACCCCGTACTAATCAAGAACGTATCAATCTCTGCTTTAAAAAATACCCAATGACAACAGTCTGTGGTAATGAATTCCACAGATTCACCACCCTCTGGCCACTGGTACTGATTATTATAGAAACATAGAAAATAGGTGCAGGAGTAGGCCATTCGGCCCTTCAAGCCTGCACCGCCATTCAATATGATCATGGCTGATCATCCAACTCAGTATCCTGTACCTGCTTTCTCTCCATACCCCCTGATCCCTTTAGCCACAAGGGCCACATCTAACTCCCTCTTAAATATAGCCAATGAACTGGCCTCAACTACATTCTGTGGCAGAGAATTCCAGAGATTCACCACTCTCTGTGTAAAAAATGTTTTTCTCATCTCAGTCCTAAAAGATTTCCCCTTTATCCTTAAACTGTGACCCCTTGTTCTGGACTCCCCCAACATCAGGAACAATCTTCCTGCATCTAGCCTGTCTAACCCGTTAAAAATTTGGTAAGTTTCTATAAGATCCCCCCTCAGTCTTCTAAATTCTAGCGAGTACAAGCTGAGTCTATCCAGTCTTTCCTCATATGAAAGTCCTGACATCCCAGGAATCAGTCTGGTGAACCTTCTCTGTACTCCCTCTATGGAAAGAATGTCCTTCCTCAGATTAGGAGACCAAAACTGTACGCAATACTCCAGGTGTAGTCTCACCAAGACCCTGTACAACTGCAGTAGAACCTCCCTGCTCCTATACTCAAATCCTTTTGCTATGAATGCTAACATACCATTCGCTTTCTTCACTGCCTGCTGCACCTGCATGCCCACTTTCAATGACTGGTGTACCATGACACCCAGGTCTCGTTGCATCTCCCCTTTTCCTAATCAGTCACCATTCAGGTAATAGTCTACTTTCCTGTTTTTGCCATCAAAGTGGATAACCTCACATTTATCCACATTATACTGCATCTGCCATGCATTTGCCCACTCACCCAGCCTATCCAAGTCATCTTGCAGCTTCCTAGCATCCTCCTCACAGCTAATACTGCCCCCCAGCTTCGTGTCATCCGCAAACTTGGAGATGTTGCATTCAATTCCTTCGTCCAGATCATTAATATATATTGTAAATAGCTGAGGTCTCAGCACTGAGCCTTGCGGTACCCCACTAGTCACTGCCTGCCATTCTGAAAAGGACCCGTTTACTCCTACTCTTAGCTTCCTGTCTGCCAGCCAGTTCTCTATCCACATCAATACTGAACCACACCAAGCCGTTGATTATGCAAGCCGTTTACCTGTACTTTTTAATGTGCATTCAGAAATGATTGCTGCTAACATGAACTCTGGGCAACTTTTTTAATTAAAAAAGATTCTTCCCCATAATTTTGTGTTTTTTAAATATTTCGCTCTCGGGTTTTTGCGGTGGAAGCTTTAATGATGGTTAATGAGTGAACCTCAATCAAATGAGAGAGATTTGATAAAATAACAAGACATTTTTAATAGCAGTTAATATACATTTTTATTAGATCCAAGTCTCCAGATACATAAAGGCTTTAATAGATTATGATTATCTCAGTGGACGTGGAATCAAATCATTTGAGTTTAATTTAGAAGGTTCTATTTTTGCTCCTCTTAAACTCCTTAAAATCTTTAGAGACCTGTGTGTTTAGTGAATGACATCCTTGAAGAGTTGGTTTAGTTTATTGTCACGTGTACCGAGGTACAGTGAGAAGCTTTTGTTGTTGTGTGCCAACTGGTCAATGGAAAGACGGAACATGATTACAATCGAGCGTGTCTACAGATACACGATAAAGTGACTCACAAGAGTGAAGAGTGTTTTATTGTCATGTGTCCCAGATAGAACAATGAATTTCTTACTTGCAGCAGCACAGCAGAATATGTAAACATAGTACACTGTAAACAATAGAAAAAAATGTAGTGTATTTAAATATACATATACACGCATATACTCACATTATATGCGTGTAGGGCGGCATCTTCGGCCTGGATCGATCGCCTCAGCGCAGAGGGAGAACAAGGAGGGAAGAGACGGAGACTAAGACTTTGCCTCCATCACAGTGAGGGTGTGCTTGGTGAACTCACTGTGGTGGATGTTTAATTTGTGTTTATTGTATGTTTTGTTATTATTGGTTCTGTGTATGACTGCAGGCATCACAATTTCGTTCAGACCGAAAGGTCTGAATGACAATAAAGGAAACTTGATACTTGATATTTATATATGCACGCACGCACCCACGCACCCACGCACCCACGCACCCACGCACCCACGCACCCACGCACCCACGCACCCACGATATATGTGTGTGTTTAATAGCCTGATGGCTGTAGGGAAGAAGCTGTTCCTGAACCTGGACGTTACAGTTTTCAGGCTCCTGTACCTTCTTCCCGATGGCAGGGGTGAAATGAGTGCGTGGCCAGGGTGGTGTGGGTCTCTGATGATGCTGGCTGCCTGTTTGAGGCAGCGACTCCTGTAGATCCCTTATGGTGGGGAGGTCAGAATCCATTAATGTTTAGTGCAAGGTAAAGTCCGATTAAAGGTAGTCCATGGGTCTCCAATGAGGTAGATAGTAGGTCAGGGTTGGTCTCTAGTTGGTGAAAGGATGGTTCAGTTGCCTGATAACAACTGGGAAGAAACCGTCCTTGAATCTGCCAAATGCTTTGATTCAGATGAGGTGAGACGTTCTGTGGTCTGGAAACCTCTCAACTCGCAGGATACTGTTCGTTTCCAAAAGCTTTTTTCTTCTTGCAATGTTTTATTTGAATTGACGTGAGAAGCACTGATTATATTTGACTTGCCTGTTTTTTCAATGCCTACTTGGAAATGAGGAAGGCACATGTGCATATACATGTGTAGGAAAGAACTGCAGATGCTGGTTTAAATCAAAGATAGACACAAAATGCTGTAGTAACTCAGCGGGACAGGCAGCATCTCTGGAGAGAAGGAATGGGTGACGTTTCGGGTCGAGGTCTGAAGAAGGGTCTCAACCTGAAACGTCACCTATTCCTTCTCTACATAGATGCTGCCTGTACTGCTGAGATACTTCAGCATTTTGTATCTACGTATACATACACATACTGGCCAACATTTTTTAACTAAAAGTAATTATAATTAAATTAAAATATTTTTCATTCGGTCTGCTGTGATGGGTATTTAAAAAAAATAAAAGGACATGAAATGCTGGAGTACCCAGCGGGTCAGGCAGCATCTCTGGAGAACATGGACAGGTGACGTTTCGGGTCGAGACTTTGGCCTTTTGTGTATTAACCAGCATCTGCAGTTCATCGTTTCTATAATGGGTATTTTAAAGTTGCTTAATGAGTGATTTTCAATGAAAGGAGAGAGTTTTGGGTCAAATTCTACTTGGATTAGTTCTTATAGGTTGTGCTACTGAGGTATATGTATCCGGGAGTCGCTGCAGGTCCCTCCGTTGTCCCAGCAGGTTCAGGAACAGCTTCTTCCCTGCGGCTGTTACACTACTGAACTCTGCGCCTCGGTGATTGCCAGTCACCCCCCACCACCCCCCTCCTTCCCCCAGAAAAATTGCACTACAGATACTGCTGTACATATATATATATATTTTACTGCTCATTATTCCTAAGTTCGCTCTTCTGGGTGAGATGCTAACTGCATTTCGTTGTCTCTGTACTGTACACTGCACAATGACAATTAAAGATTGCATTGAATTGAATTGAAAATATCATAAGAAGAAAAATTAACAACTGGTAGAACTGCTGCCTCACGGCGTCAGGGACCAGGGTTCGATCCTGACTGTGGGAGATGTCTGTGTGGAATTCTCCCCGAGACTGTGTGGGTTTTCTCCGGGCTCTCAGGTTCCCTCCCGCATCCTTAAGACGTGTGCGTTTGTGGGTTAATTGCCCTCTATAAAATAGCCCCTAGCGTGCAGGGAGTGGATGAGAAAGTGGGATAACTGAGAACAAGTGTGATCGATGGTCAGCATCGACTTGCTTTGCTGTTTCCATGCTGCATCTCTTTTTTAAATATAGAAAAAAATGAGAACCCTGAGGGTTCATAGGTTTTAAAATGAGGTTGGCTTATTGGCATTTCAATGCAAGTAATAATAAAGAATTGTCTGGGCCATTTACACACTCGACCTTTGTCCTCTGTTCAGCTGGATCAGCCTTAACATTGTTTAATCTCCTTTGATACATACCTCTTGATACTTTCATCAAGCAGTCACTTTCTCCTGCTAATTTCAATTGATAGACAATAGGTGCAGGACTAGGCCATTCGGCCCTTCGAGCCGTCACCACCATTCTTGGTTTCCTGGTCCTCCAAAATATTCCAAATGGAATTTAAACTGTGATCATGGCTGATCAACCACATTCAGCGGATCATCCACAATCTAATGTGTTCTCTCATTTTTGGGTGTAACTTCCGGATTTCTTCCGCTGTGCACTTTTTACTTTCACTCTTGTGAAACCTGCCTCTAATAGTCAGAGATTTCACGTGTGCGTGACGATTGTGGGTTCCTCTACGACTGACAGAGAAATTGTCGGGAGCCTGAGTGTTGCTGGCAAGGCCCGTGCGACTCGGATGAGAGGACAACCGCTGTGGTCTTTCTGGTGAAGGTAGCCCCATGGTGGAGTAAAGGAGAGAATTGTAGGCTTCCAGCATCAATGAAACCTCAGGATAACTAAATAAATGAAGACACCGTTCTAGTCATTTTATTGCTCTGAACTGAACCCAATTATTTAACTGTGTAGGAAGGAACTGCAGATGCTGGTTTATACCGAAGATAGACACGAAATACTGGTGTAACTCAGCGGGTCAGGCAGCATCGCTGGAGAAAAGGACAAGTGACCTTTCTGGTCGAGACCCTTCGTCAGACTGAAAGGAGTGGGGGGGGGGGGGGGGGGGGGATTAACCGGAGGTGAGAAAAGGCCAGAACAAATCCGGGCCAGCAACAGGTGACCTCAGGAAGGGTGGAGCCCACAATGTCAAGTCAAGTCACATTTATTTATATAGCACATTTAAAAAACAACTCTCGTTGGCCAAAGTGCTTTACATTTGTTATAAGAATAATATAAACAAACAAACTACATACATATATACATATAGCCCTCGCTCAGAGGACATCAAGAAAGGCTTGGGAGTAAAGATACGTTTTTAGTCTTGACTTAAAGGAGTCGATGGAGGAGGCCGTTCTGATGGGAAAGGGGATGCTGTTCCACAGTCTAGGAGCTGCAACCGCAAAGGCGCGGTCGCCCCTGAGCTTATGCCTAGACCGTGGGATATTCAGCAACCTCAAGTCGACTGATCTGAGGGACCTGGAGGTGGAGTGGTGGGTGAGAAGACTTTTTATGTAGGTGGGGGCAAGCCCATTGAGGGCTTTGTAGACATAGAGGAGGATCTTGAAATGTATACGGAACCGCACAGGGAGCCAGTGGAGAGAGGCCAGGATCGGGGTGATGTGGTCCCTTTTTCGGGTGCCCGTCAGGAGTCTCGCTGCGGCGTTTTGGACCAGTTGCAGGTGGGACAGGGACGATTGGCTGATGCCAGTGTAGAGGGAGTTGCAGTAATCTAGGCGGGAGGAGATAATTGTGTCCATTGTTGGCTGGGGAAGGTGTGATAACAAGAGGGATACAAGGATGTGTACAGTGGAACAAACAGGACAACTAGGGTGGGGGAGGGGGGGGGGAGAATGCATGAGTTACTTGAAATTAGAGAAATCAATGTGCGTGCTGTTGGGTTGGTATCTGTCCCAGTGAAATACGAGGTGCTGTTCCTCCAATGTGTGTGTGGCCTCGCTCTGTCACTGGAGGAGGCCCAGTTCAGTGTGGGGAGGGAAGTTAAAATATTTTGTGCAGTTTTGGTCTCCAAATTTGAGGAAGGACATTCCTGCTATTGAGGGAGTGCAGTGTAGGTTCACGAGGTTAATTCCCGGGATGACGGGACTGTCATATGTTGATAGAATGGAGCGGCTGGGCTTGTATACTCTGGAATTTAGAAGGATGAGAGGGAATCTTATTGAAACGTATAAGATTATTAAGGGTTTGGACACACTAGAGGCAGGAAACATGTTCCCGATGTTGGGGGAGTCCAGAACCAGAGGCCACAGTTTAAGAATAAGGGATAAGCCATTTAGAACGGAGACGACGAAAAACTTTTTCACACAGAGGGTTGTGAATCAGTGGAATTCTCTGCCTCAGAAGGCAGTGGAGGCTGATTCTCTGGATGCTTTCAAGAGAGAGTTAGATAGAACTCTTAAAAATAGCGGAGCCAGGGGATATGGGGAGAAGACAGGGATTTGGTACTGAATGTGGATGATCAGCCATGATCACAGTGAATGGCGGTGCTGGCTCAAAGGGGCAGAATGGCCTACTCCTGCACCTGCTGTCTATTAACTGATCTTTATATTGGCTGAAATGTGCCTAGGTTACCGTCGATTCGCATTGCGGACTTTGGAATTTGTGTGTGGGATTCGTGCTACAAGGCTGAGAACGATATTTTAGATTCTGTATTTTCCCCTTTGGTCTATCTATTGCACTTGAGTTGGATTTGATTGTATTTATGTGTAATATTATCTAATCAGACTGGAATATGTCAGGAAGGAAACTGGGATGATTAGGATGGAAAGTGGGAAAGTAATGGATTCCTGTTAATGTGGACAGGATGGAGAGGGATATGCTCCTGGCCTGAATAGATTACATCGGCACAAGTTACAATTAATAGGGCCATTTTGATTCTTAGGAAATGGGCATGTGGGGAGATTGATGATCCAAATAGCTTAATATTGATAATTAAAAATGAATTACAAGGCCATCCAGAAATTGAAAATCTACTAAAGAGTGATGGGCATGGGTTCCAAAAGGGAAATTGAAGCTTGGCCAAACTTATTAAATTCTTTGGAGAAGTAACAAGGTTATGAGTAATGGCCGCTGCATTATTGAAATACAACAAGAGCACTACAGAATATGCATAATAAACCTATCGGGCTGAAGCCATTACTGAGGCTAGAAGTTTCAATGTCTTTTCTGCTACTTTGATTTCTCTCTAGAACTGTACACCCTTTTTTATTAGCCGGTTAATGCAGTGTTATCCCCGCTTCCCCATGTAATCTGTGATTATCACAGTTCATTGCCAACATGTGAAGAAGGGTCTCGACCCGAAACATTGCCCATTCCTTCTCTCCATAGATGCTACCTTACCCGCTGAGTTACTCCAGCATTTTGTGTCTACCTATGCTTATCATATTTATTAAGTTTACATATTTTGTTGTGCTGCATGCAGCAAGTAAGAATTTCATTGTTCTATCTGGGACATATGACAATAAAACACTCTTGACTCTCGACCAAAAAATTGTCTATTCATCTTCGCCAAAGATGCTGCCTGACCCTCTGAGTTACTCCAGCACTTTGTACAGGGTCTTGGTGAGACCACACCTGGAGTATTGCGTACTGTTTTGGTCTCCAAATCTGAGGAAGGACATTATAGCCATAGAGGGAGTGCAGAGAAGGTTCACCAGACTGATTCCTGGGATGTCAGGACTTTCATATGAAGAAAGACTGGATAGACTTGGCTTGTACTCGCTAGAATTTAGGAGATTGAGAGGGGATCTTATAGAAACGTACAAAATTCTTATGGGGTTGGACAGGCTAGATGCAGGAAGATTGTTCCCGATGTTGGGGAAGTCCAGGACAAGGGGTCACAGCTTAAGGATAAGGGGGAAATCCTTTAAGACCGAGATGAGGAAAAACGTTTTCACACAGAGAGTGGTGAATCTCTGGAACTCTCTGCCACAGAGGGTAGTTGAGGCCAGTTCATTGGCTATATTTAAGAGGGAGTTAGATGTGGCCCTTGTGGCTAAGGGGATCAGGGGGTATGGAGAGAAGGCAGGTACGGGATACTGAGTTCGATGATCAGCCATGATCATATTGAATAGCGGTGCAGGCTCGAAGGGCCGAATGGCCTACTCCTGCACCTATTTTCTATGTATCTATGTATCTATGTGTCTTTTTTTTTGCAGTTCTTTGTTTCTATACAGTAGCCTTACTTGTGGCTGATATATGCCCCATATAATGGAAACATATCCCCCTATCTTTTTATAAGAAATTTCCTTCATAATAAACAGTAATGTGAACATAGACACAAAATGCTTTAGTAACTCAGCGGGACAGGCGGCATCTCTGGAGAGGGTGTCTCGTTATCACCTTCCCCATAGCCAACAATGAACCATTCTACATTTCCTTGATCATCGTCTGCTTTGATCTGTCCTTTTCTCACCTTACATTCTCGGAATATCGTGAATAACGTTTAGTGCAAGATAAAGCCAGTAAGGTCTGATCAAAGAGTGTCCAAGGGTCCCCAATGAGGTAGGGCCCAGGACTGCTCTCTAGTTGTTGGTAGGATGGTTCAGATGCCTGATAACAGCGGGGAAGAAACCGTCCTTGAATCTGGAGGAGTGCGTTTACACACTTCTGTGCCTTTTTGGTTGCAGTTTGGATGTGACACTCTAGTAGGGATGCCAACTGTCCTGTATTAGCCGGGATATCCCGTATTTTGGGCTAAATTGGTTTGTCCCATACGGGACCGCCCTTGTCCCGTATTTGACTGCTACGACTCGGGTCGAGGGGACTGTCGGGTCGGAGTGCCGCGTTCGGCCCCACCTCACCCGTCCCGTCGTTGTGCAGCCCATGGAGTGCAGCAGCAGCTCCTCGCCCGTGGCCCCGTCGGTCGGCAGCCCGGCCAGCTGTCCGACCTTCGGACCTTCGCTTACCGCCGACACCACCACCGCTCCTTCTCGTGGCCGATCATCGATTCATGAGCCGGACATCGCCCAGGCCAAAACTCCTCAGCTGGCCCACCGGCTGGGCTTTGTGTGCAGTCCAGCACCCGGGCCAACTCATCATCACCCAGCTACGACCAAGTCGGACAGCAATCTGCCGTCGGGAATTTGTCCCTTATTTTGACCCTTTGTCCCTTATTTGGGAGTGAGAAAGTTGGCAACCCTACACTCCACCCCAGCGCGGGACTCTTGCCGTGGGCCGCCAGCGTTGAATCTCTGCCCAGCGCGGCCTGTGGACTTTGGGAGCCGGGGTCTCCGGTAGGAAGTGGCTGATTCAGATGTCCAAGCCGTTGAGGTGGTCCTCCTGTTCTGACGTCGGAGTTCCAACATCCCGGCGAGAGGGCCTGAACATCGGGCCGCCCGTAGCGGCGACTGCGAGGGGTTCGGGAGCCCCCCGACCACGGGTGAACAACAGAGGACAACAGAGGATGATGACTGAACTTTGGAGCCTTCCCTCACAGTGGGAAACTTTGATCCCGCTGTGTGGGGATGTCTGTGTTAAAGACTATCGTGTTCTGTGCTCTTTATTATTCATTTCACTGGACCAAGTTCAAGTTCAAGAGAGTTTATTGTCATGTGTCCCAGATAGGACAATGAAATTCTTGCTTTGCTTCAGCACAACAGAACATAGTAGGCATTGACTACAAAACAGATCAGTGTGTTCATATACCATTCTATAAATATATACACACATGAATCAATATACTGATAAAGTGCAAATAACAGTTAATTGGCTAATAAAGTTCAGTGTTTTGTCCGAGCCACGTTTAATAGCCTGATGGCTATTACCAATTGGTACATGTGACAAATAAAAAGTATCTTGTATCTTGAAGAAGGATTTCGACCCGAGGCAACCTTTTCTGTCCATTTCCCTCCTCGGATCCTTCCACCAACAATTACTTTTTTTGTTGTCTTTTTAGCTCAAGTTTCCAGCATCTGCAGTCTCTTGTCCACATCTCTCAGGCACGTCTGAGAAGATGGACTTTGGGGGAAGAGAACATAGGCAGAGCAGACAGCATTGCTGTAGAGGAGAGCAGGAGTCGTGATGAGTTAGTGTCATTGTGAACAACTTGAAGTGTGCCTTCAGAGAAACCATAATTTCAGCTCGTATAATACTAACACGGAGATGTTACCAGATGGAGACATTAAGTGGAGCAGTCAGACAGATTGATGACGACTGGAGACACAAAGAATTGCGGAGGTTGGGATCGTGAGCAAACACAAAAGGTGGCGCAGCGGTAGAGTTGCTGCCTTACAGCTCCAGAGACACGGGTTTGTTCCTGACTACGGGTGCTGTCTGTACGAAGTTTGTACGTTCTCCCCCTGACCTGCGTGTGTTTTTTCCGGGAGCTCCAGTTTCCTCCCACACTCCAGACGTACAGGTTTGTAGGTTAATTGGCTTGGTAAAATTGTGGATTGTCCCTCGTGTGTCGGATGGTGTTGGTGTGCAGGGATTGCTGGTCGGCACGGACTCAGTCGGCCGAAGGGCCTGTTTCTGCGCTGTATCTCTGAACTAAACAAAGAGCTGGACGACTTCTCATTTCGTGTCCATCTTCCATGTTTCAAATGTTGACCTCGCTGTCATCGTCCGTCCTGAAAAGGACGCAAGCTTCCGGCGACAATCAGTAGGAGCCATCACTTGTTATAATAGATGATGGTGGTAGCAGAATTAGCTCGGGATACTTCCAGTTTCCAGCCCCGCCACGTGGACACTTCTGCTATCCGACCAGAGCTGGACTAATCCAGCGGTCAGGTGGAATCTGAGGAAGGAATTGACAGATGACATTTTGGGTCGGGTCCCTCCTTCAGACTAATCAACAGACTGGGTGATTTGCTCATGATATGAATGTGTATCTACAAGTTTGAAGTTGTCAAGCAATTGCAGGGCTTGTGTTGGGAAAGTTTAACCTTTTCCTTTGTCATGTTGTGCTGTTATAAAAGTTGTATGAACAAATAATCAAGGATAAGGAGTGCCTGGGTTATGTAGGGATTCTATTCCGGAGAATTGCCTGTGAGCCAATTTCACCGTAAGTCAAAAGCATGTTCTTGACATGAACAGCACCTCGTATTTCGCCTAGGTAGCCTGCACCCCAGCGGTATGACTATTGATTTCTCCAACTTCAAGTAACCCTTGTTTTCCCTCTCTCTCCATCCCTCCCCTTCCTAGTTCTCCGACCAGTCTGACTGTTCCCTGATTACATTTTATCTCTGTTTGCTTCATTCTCACCTTCCCCGAGCTAACAATGATCTATTCTACATTTTCCTTGATCTACATCGCTTTCGATGTCTCGTTTTCACACCTTACCCTTCCTTATCTCTGTGTCTCCCTCTCCCCTGACTCTCTGTCTGAAGAAGGGTCTCAACCCGAAACGTCACCCATTCTCTCTCCAGAGATGCTGCCTGTCCCGTTGAGTTACTCTAGCACAGGGGTGGGGAACCTGCGGCCTTAAGGCCACATGCGGCCTTCTAGGCCATTAAGTGCGGCCTTTTGAATGAATCCAAATTTTGTAGAAGAAATCCTTTTATATTTATCAATATGTTTTTGTTCGTCTTTTATTATTTTATTTTAATCTTAAAATGAATGTATTTAAAATACCAAAGTGTAAAAGAAGATTCAACTAAATAATCCTCCCCAACTGACGGCCACAATTAAAACATTAGTAAGTCATGAGGGATATTTTAACACCTGTTATGCTCATGATTTAGTTCTAATGTGACTCTAGAATGTATGTTAACCTCCCACAAAAAGCTGTCACAACAAAGTCATTAAAAGGTTAGTTAACATTAGAATTAACAACATTTTTTCATTTTCTTGAAATTAGTACATAGTAGTTAGATTTTTACAAAATGATGTACATTTTAAAGTATATCTAATTGAATTTTCTTGGATGCGGCCTTGTTAGATTACAGCTAACTTAATGCGGCATTCCAACATGAAAAGGTTCCCCACCCCTGATCTAGCATTTTATGTCCATTGTTCACTATAGGTACGTATCTCTCCACATACACTTGCTATAATTCTTGTATGTCCTTAAATATCCATCCGTACACTAGAATCACCAGAAGCAAGCTAATGGAATATATACTGTAACCGGTCATAAATGAACAGTGGCGGTGCAGGCTCGAAGGGCCAAATGGCCTCCTCCTGCACCTATTTTCTATGTAACAAGTGAAAATGATTACTATTTTGAAAAATGCTTTAGAAATGAATGGGAGAATTTTGCGTGGTCGGATTTCTTTAACTGGGAATTTCTGCTGGGGGTGGGGGGGGGGGGGAGTGGCGATAATTCAGTAGACAAAATGTCTAGGAGGGAACTGCAGATGCTGGCTTGCACCGAAGATAGACACAAAATGGCGGAGTAACTCAGCGGGACAGGCAGCATCTCGGAAGGGAAGGAATGGGGCAACTTGTCAGGTCGAGACCCTTCTTCAGACCGAGAGTGTGGGGAAAGGGGAAACTGGAAATACGGAAGGGTACAAAGAGAATCGCAAAGGGGGAGCAGCGAGAGAGAGTGGTGCAGAACTCTTGTCTGAGAGAGGAGGAGAACTTCAGTTCAGGTAACGGCACCATCCTACCTCAACCAGAGAGCAGTCCTGAACTACTGTCTACCTCATTGGTGATCCTCGGACTATCCTTGATTGGATTTTGCGGGCTTTACCGTGCACTAAATATGATTTCCCTTTTTTGAAATCTTTTCAAAATTATTTAAAATAAGACTGGACCCAAACACAGAATTGATTATTTTCGGAACAATGGAAGCCTGTTCTGAGCTAACGTCATTTCAAAGATGTTTCCTCAACTGTGGTTTGATAACGGCAAAAAAAGGCACCTATCCCAACGTTTAAAATGTGGATCACAAATATGTCGGAAATATTACATCTCGAGGAAATGAGACTTGTTCTAGCAGGAAAACAAGAACAATTCTTTAAGATGTGGTCGCCTTACATTGATTTATTACAAGAGTAATATGGTGCGACATAACCCTGGAAAGTAACCGTTTTAGAACTAGGTGAGGGGTGTGTAATGTTATGAATTAGGCACATACCCTTTCTTTTCTGTTTCTATCTTTTTTGCATTTTCTTCTTATTTCCTTTCTTTTCTTAAGGCCCTTTTATTTTCGGGGCTTTTTTTTTCCTACACTTCTAAGGATGCAGTCTAATTATCAATCATTAACCGTCAATTATTGCGCCCTACTATCCTCAAGCTTCTCTTTTTTCTTTCTTTCTTTTCTATCAACAAAAAAAAGAAGTTGTACATGAAATGTATTATGTTATATACCAGGATTATTATGTATGTACATTGCTTCTAATAATTTTTTTTAAATAAATAAATTTAAAAAATATATATATATATATGATTCCCTTATCATATATCTATACACCAAGTGGCTCGATTGTAATCATGACAGACACACAATGCTGGAGTAACTCAGCGAGACAGGCAGCATCTATGGAGAGAAGGAATGGGTGACGTTTTAGGTCGAAGAAACGTCTTAATTGTGTGTCGACAAAAATGCTGGAGAAACTGAGCGGGTGAGGCAGCATCTATGGAGAGAAGGAAATAGGCAACGTTTCGGGTCGAAACCCTTCTTCAGACATTATTTGTGCGTTGTCTTTCCGCTGACTGGGTGGCATGCAACAAAAGCTTTTCACTGTACCTCCGTGACAATGAACTAAACTGTAAACTGTTCTTCAAAGTAGGCATACCTTGAGGATATTTCGCAGTGGAGCAGACAATGTGTATGAAGGAACAGCAGCTGCTGGTTTACACTGAAGATAGACACAGAATGCTGATCAAGGGGTGGGATCAGTACCTGTGTTTACAGAGTGTAGAAGTGCACATTTTATACGACATTGGTATGTTGGCCCCTTCAGGTGCAAACATCCCAGTTGGATGGGGATATGGGGAATGCATGCGTTTTGTAGCTTGCTCCTGACAGTTCTACAGCGCATGATAAATGGGCGGCTTGAATTGTTTCTTTGTATGTCATTTGTTAAGTGCTTGAAGGCAAAATGGTTTAATGCAAGTCCTATTCAAAGAGTAAATTGGTTTGCCTTGGTCTATTGATTCTATACGGTGTACTCCTTGCAGGATGGAATAAATACTGAGGGAAGAATATAGAAGTGGCTGACTGCCTTTGCTGATTATGGTTGGCTCATACAATTGACTTCGACAAGTTCTGTCTGAGTTGGACGTGATGCTGCCTGGTGTGAAAGCAGCGTCAGGTTTTGCTGAAATAATTTGTTAAAATATGGAGCGCAGCGCTAGAGTTGCTGCCTGACAGCGCCAGAGACCCGGGTTGGATCCCGACTACGGGCGCTGTCTGTCTGGAGTTTGCACGTTCTCCCCTTGACCTGCGTGGGTTTCCCCCGGGATCTCCGGTTTCCCCCCCTACACTCCAAAGACGTACAGGTTTGTAGGTTAATTGGTCAAAAACATGTTCCTGATACAAACAGCACCTCAAAATCGCTGGTCGGCGTGGATACGGTGGGCCGAAGGGCCTGTTTCCACGCTGTATCTCTAAATTTAAAAAGTGGATGTTTGGATTTGATATTCTCCTCCCAACGTTTATTTTCACCAACCTTCACTGCGGTAGTAAATGTTTAAAGCAGTAATAATGCAAGAGCAGTCAATAGCATCTTGAGAGTGGTCTTGTCTAGTTAGGAACTGCAGATGCTGGTTTCAACCGATGATAGACACAAGAAGCTGGAGTAACTCAGCAGGACAGGCAGCATCTCTGGAGAGAAGGAATGGGTGACGTTTCGGGTCGAGACCCTTCTTCAGGCTGGTTGGGGATAAGGGAAACGAGAGATATAGACGGTGATGTGGAGAGATAAAGAACAATGAATAAAAGATAACCTATCGTGGTATTGTTTATCGACGTGAATAAGATGGCAACAGCAGGTAGAAAAGGGATTCAGCCCTTGACTCCATTGTCACCAACAAGATTTTGTGTGATTTTCCATGTGTGTCCTTTGTACTGTAGAATCCACGAATCCCTTCAAAACACAGCAATCTAGAGATAACAATCCCTTTTGTGAAACATAGAACAGTGCAAGAACAGGCCCTTCGGCCCACAATGTCTGTGCTGAACGTGATGCCAAGCCCAACTCTTTGTCTGCTTGCACATAAACCAAATCCCTCCATTCCCTGCATATCCTGGCATGTGCCAATCCAGAAGTCGCTTAATTGCCACTATCGTATCTGCCTTACAACCGAGTGTGAGTGCTTTCTCTAACGGATTTATGGCCCTTTACTCTTTGCTCTCTGAACTCTTTACTTTTGAAGGTTAACTTAATAGTTTTAAATAGTTTTCTAATTTTCTGATTACTGTTGAACTTGTCCATCAATCTTCAATAATTAGGAGAACTTTAGCTTCGGAGTTTGGCGTCAGGGGTTTGGGTGACACACCAGAGATGAGCACAGATCTTGTGGACGTCTCCCTGCAGGTTTACGAGGTGCTGCATGTCGAGGGTGCAGCGTTTCCTGCTGAGCCATTAGACCAAACGCTTGTCTGCCCACCGACATCCCTTCCTATGGCTTTACATTTCACTCCTCTCCTTATCTGACACCCTTTTGTCTCCTTTCCATCTTCAGCCTTTGCCACTTAAGGGCCTGTCCCACTTGGCGTCATTTGCGCGTCACGCATTTTGTACATCCCAAAGTCCTGGGGCACCGCGCGTCACTGCCTACGTCACCACGCACCATGCGCGCGTAATGTGCACCATGGGCGCGTCATGATGCGTAAATGATGTCGTGTAAATGACCCGCAAATGACGCCCAAGTGGGACAGGCCCTTTACAACACCCATCAACCAACCCCACCTCCACCCCCCCTCACCTGTATCCACCGATCACTTACCAGGCTTTGTCCTGAAGGAGGGTCTCGAAACGAGGTCACCTATTCCCTTCTCTCCAGAGATGCTGTCTGACCCGCTGAGTTACTCTGGCTTTTTGTGTCTATCTGCGGTTTGGAACCTCACGCCTTTCTTCTACCAATCTGCAGCTCCTGTTTACATCCAGGCATTCGGTTGAAACCTGCTTGCTCAACTAAGTTTGCCTCACCACATGTTGAGATTTGTGAATTCTCCCCCTTGATTGGGGTTATGTTCCGTTTCTAAGTCTCCCTGTATTCCCAACAGTTGTCCCGGTTGCTATTAATGAGCAACTGGAACTCTTAGCACGTGCAGTATCGGAGGTGTTGCAGATGGAGTCAATGCAAGTACTCTAGTCTGCTGATAATCTGATATCTCTATCCACACTGTGGCAGCAATCAGCACACTCTGAAAATATCCCTCTGGGAGCCTGGGTTTTACTCCACTGACTCCCAGCTTGGTGGGATGGCTGGAATCTTTTGAAGTGTTTTTAAGCTTAGTTTTGAGATCCAGCGCGGAAACAGGCCCTTCGGCCCACCGGGTCCGCACCGACCGGCGATCCCCCCTGCACCAGCGCTAACCTACACACGAGGGACAATTGACAATATATTTTTTAATCAAAGCCAATTAACCCACAAATCTGTTTAAGAAGGAACTGCAGATGCTGGAAAATGGAAGTGCTGGAGAAACTCAGCGGGTGAGGCAGCAACTATGGAGCGAAGGAAATGGGCAATGTTTTGGGTCGAAACCCTTATTCAGACCACAAATCTGTACATCTTTGGAGTGTTGGAGGAAACCGGAGCATCAGGGAAATCCCATGGGGTCACGGGGAGAACGGACAAACTCCCTACAGACAGCACCCGTAGTCAGGATCAAATCCAGGTCTCTGGCGCTGTAAGGCAGCAACTCTACCGCTGTGCCACTTGGGATACCTGGGATATTTGATGTGTCATTGCCCTTTTTGATTTCTGCTCCTTAATCAATAGTCAGTGGTCAACAGTTATGTTATAGTCACATGTGCCTAGATATGGTGAAAAAGGACAGTTTCTTCCCGGCTGTTATCAGGCAACTGAACCATCCCACCAACAACTGGGATCAGTCCTGAACTGCTATCTACCCCGTTGGAGACCCTCAGACTATCTTCGATCGAACTTTACCGGGCTTGCACTAAACATTATTCACGTTATTCTCATATATCTGTACACTGTGGACAGCAGGATTGTAATCGTGTATTGTCTTTCCGCTGTCTGGTTCGCCCACAATAAAAGCTTTTCTCTGTACATGTGATAATAAACTAAACTAAACTCGGCTCAAATCATCCTACACACAAGCACAATTATATATTAGTGCAATGATTGTGCTGTTTAATAACAACAAGAGTAGATTTAGTTTAGAGAGAGACACAGAATGAAAACAGGCCCTTCGGCCCACCGAGTCAACGCCGACCATCGATCACCCATACATTAGTTCTACCTTATTAAACTTTTGCATCCTACATGTTAAGGGCACTTTACAGAAGCCAATTAACCTACAAACCTGCATATCTTCTGAAGCAGTGGATAGAGTCGCCAACCATCTGGCACCATCTTGTAGCTTAAAAATATCGAGCCTTATCTAGGCTATACAGGCCCGTTGCCCTGGCAACAACACTGGGTTGATGATGTTGGGGATGGCCTGGCGATGTTGATGGTGTCTTGCTGTTGGCCACATCGTACAGGGTGTGTAGAACATTGGTCAGTTCAGCATGGGAACAGGCCCTTCGGCCCGCAATGTCTGTGCCGCTCATGATGTTTACCCGTGCCTATGCACAGTGTGATCTCATAAGCGATATGTGATCTCAGTGTTCGCACACAATAAAAGCTTTTCTCTGTACATGTGATAATCGACCCGAAACGTTGCCTATTTCCTTCGCTCCATAGATGCCAAAGATAGTATCTTTGATAGATGCTGCCTCACCCGCTGAGTTTCTCCAGCATTTATCTCTACCTGTGATCTCACAAGAATGGCATGAAGAAGGGGTGTATCCATTCATTAAGAGATTTTACAAAGTAGCATCTAGGATCTCATCAACGATAATACTTTTATTTTGGATCAGGGCATGGTATGTTTTACTGATTAACAGCAACTAATACATTTTGAGGCAAAGATGAGGGTTTATCTGTCGTTTTGCCCAGGAATGGGCAGAAACTATTTCCATTGTCAGACGTCAGCAATTGGAGGCTGCAGGTTTAAGGATAATGCCAAAGAAAATCTTTTGGCCGAATGGTGGAGCAAACAAATCTCTCTCGATGACGTGTTAACATCCGGAAGGTGGTGGAAACAGATTTAATCGGAAGCGAAGTAGAAATTTGCAGATGTGGGAAGGAACAAGCGATGCTGCCTGCTTTACACCGATGATGCTGGAGTAACTCAGCCGGTCAGGCAGCGTCTCTGGAGAGAAGAAATGGGTGACGTTTTGGGTCCAGACCCTTCTTCAGACGTGGAAGGGTCTTCTTTGAGACCCTCTCCGAAGAAAGGTTTCGGCCCGAAATGTCACCTATTCCTTTTCTCCAGACTTGCTGCCTGACCCGCTGAGTTACTCCAGCATCATCGGTGTAAAGCAGGCAGCATCGCTTGTTCCTTCTAGAAATTTGCAGGGTTATGGGGAAAGATCAGGATATTAATTAGACAGCTCTTTCGTAGAAGAGGAATGTGCTGCATGGGCTTGTCTTAATGAAATATTTTGCATAAATAAAATATTACTTTCAATATTACTACAAATCAAAATATTACTTTAACATGCTGAAATAACTGCGTCGAAAAGCCTTAAATATGATCAGGTAAACAACATTTCGAAGCAAAATAATTTCTCAATTGAATTAGGTTATACTTGCATTAAAAAATACACTCTTAATGTGCAATGAATGAATACACATCCTTGTGTGTGCTTATTACTCTTACACTTAGCATGATTGTGCCTATTGTATGGCAGAATTGTGACTGAACTGCCTGCAAAAAAAAATAATTTCACTGTAATTAGATGATTACATTGGAGCCATCCACAGTGTACATGATAAAGGGAATGACGTTTAGTGTAGGCGCCTCCGTTGCCATGCTGTGAAAATGGAGGAGTTTCTTCCCAGAGGCCATTAGGACTGTAAACTCCTATCTCACCAGGGACTAACTTTACTGAACCATTCTACTGTTGTGTAGTGTCTTTTTAAAATTGCTGTTTTTTTCTTTTTTCCCTCCCACAAATATGTAATATGTGATTATGTGTTTCTGTTCCATTCTGGTTTTTTTGGGTTTTTTTTTTCACAATCCACAAGCATTGCCACTTTTCACTTCACTGCTCATCTCGTAATAATAATAATAATAATAGATTTTATTTATATAGCGCTTTTCAGGACTCAAAGTCGCTTTACAATTGAGAGTCAGGAATAAACAAAACAAAATAGAGCAGTAAGACAGAGGGGGGGGGGAACATGGGACTAAGGGTATGCAGAGGTGAAGAGATGGGTCTTGAGGCGGGACTGGAAGATGGTGAGGGACTCAGAATTTCGGACCGGTTGTGGGAGGGAATTCCAGAGCCTGGGAGCTGCCCTGGAGAAGGCTCTGCCTCCAAAAGTGCAGAGGTTTGAATTCGGAGTGGAGAGGAGACCAGCTGATGTGGATCTGAGGGACCGTGAGGGTTGGTAGGGGGAGAGGAGGTCAATGAGATAAGGGGGGCCAGGTTGTTGAGGGCTTTGTAGGTGAGGACCAGGATTTTGTAGGTGATCCGGTGGGAAATGGGAAGCCAGTGAAGTTCTTTGAGAACTGGGGTGATGTGGTGCCAGGATTTGGTGTGGGTAATGAGTCGAGCGGCTGCATTTTGGACCAGTTGGAGTCGTTTGATGCTGCTGGAATTGATTCCGAAAAGAAGAGAGTTACAGTAGTCCAGTCGGGAGGAGATGAAGGCATGGATGAGTCTTTCAGCAGCGGGGGGTGTGAGAGACGATCTGATTTTTGCAATGTTGCGGAGGTGAAAAAATGATGTTTTGACAACATGGCGGATGTGAGGCTCAAGGGAGAGGGTTGAGTCAAGGATCACGCCAAGGTTGCGTGCCTGAGGAGATGGGGAGACAGTGGTGCCGTCGATAGTGAGAGTGGGGTTGTTAATTTTAGTGAGTGTTGATTTGGAGCCAATGAGGAGAAATTCTGTTTTGCTACTGTTTAATTTAAGGAAGTTGAGTTGCATCCAAGATTTGATGGCTGATAGGCAGGAGTTGATATGGGAGAGAGGGGGGTGGTGGGGGGACTTGGTGCTGAGATACATCTCGTATGTGTATGTGACCAATAAACTTGACTTGAACTTGAAACTTGAAGGTAATGTCTGAGTAAAGATAGTCCGAGGGTCTCCGATGAGTTCAGGACTGCTCTCTGGTTGTGGTAGGGATGGTTCAGTTGCCTGATAACAGCTGGGAGGAAACTGTCCCTGAATCTGGAGGTGTGCGTTCAGGATGATAGATGGGTCCCGAACCATAACGTCACCTGTCCTTTGTCTCACGATGGCTCATGGCACCGTGGCGCAGTGGTACAGCTGCTGCCTTGCAGAGCCGCAGATCCAAGTTCAATCCCGATTATGGGCGCTGTCTGTACGGAGCTTGTACGTTCTCCCCGTGACCTGCGCGGGTTTTATCCAAGATCTTCGATTTCCTCCCACACTCCAAAGATGTACAGGTTTGTAGGTTCAAATTGGTTTGGTATAAGTGTAAATTGTCTCGAGTGTGTAGGATAGTGTTAATGTGCGGGGATCGCTGGTCGGTGCGGACTCGGTGGGCTGAAGGGCCTGTTTCCGCGCTGTATTTCTAACCGAAACTAAACCAAATGCTGCCTGATCCGCTGAGTTACTCCAGCACTTTGTGTCTGTCTGTGATATAAACCCGCATCTGTAGTTCTTTGTCTCCACAAGGCTTTGTGAAAGATGGGTACTTGTCAAACATCACGTGCAGTCCTTCTAAAGTTTGGCATCTCCAGGGGTCATCTCCAAATTCTGATCATGTTCTCATTTTGCAAGATGCCACAGCTCACTGGCTACAGGTCCTATATCCCCCCCAGTACCGTGGATATATAGAGCAAGTCCTTCCTCTATAGTGAATAACCTTTTTGCATCGCAGCGTGAGTCCACTGTCGTTTATTAATGTTTAAATCACCTGGCAGTAAAGACGTCTGACAACAGCGGGATGCTTCTGGTAGTATCGATTGCTCTCTCATTCCAGGCTCCACTAAATAGTCTGGGAAGGAAAATTTAGTTTGGAGATACAGCGTGGAAACGGGCCCTTCGGCCCACCGAGACTGCGCCGACCAACGATCACCCCTACACTCGCTCTGTCCTCCACACACCAGGGGCCACTTCCTCCCCTATCCCGAAAAAGTGTGGGTTTGTAGGTTTCTGTCAGATTGCACCGAGTGTGTAGGGACTGGATGAGAATATGGGACAACATTGAACTTAGTGTGAACGAGTGATCAATGGTCAGTCTGGACTCGGTGGGCCGAAGGGCCTGTATCGCTAAAGACCACTTTTTTTTGTTGTCGGCAACTGGTGATCCAGCACTTCGTTCAATCCGGACAGAATTCCGAGAGTGAGTTTAATTTGCCAAGAGTGTTTCAGGCTGTGTTTCCACTTTGAAGGAAATTACCTGAAATTCGGGAAATTCCGGTTGACTTAGGGTAATTTTCAAGAAAGTAAATAACAATTTCGGGAAATTTACGCATCCGGCCCGCGAAGTTGTCCAATCCGGCCCGCGCGATGATTTGGGGGGGGGGGGGGAGTATATTTATGACCATGCGCCCCTGCGCAGTTGGGGGAGGCCCGTCAGCCGTGTCACAGTTGAAAATGGCGCCGGTCACGCGGTAGGGACGCAAAATGCCGCCGTCTCCCTGCATGTGCGCAGTTGGGCCCGGTATCTGCGCGTGCGCAGTTGGGGAATTTCAGGAAATACCATCAAATTCCAGGAAATTTGGGATTCTATTCAAGGAATTTTTTTTTTTTGAGGTGTGGAAGCACTGGTTTCAGGGATGCAAGGAAAGTGTTTGGGAATCCTGTTGGCACATGTTGATGGCACACGATGTTGGGAGTTGGGGGGGAGGGGAGGGGAGAGGGGAATGTCCCTTCAGCAACAGACTGGTTCCGCCAAGATGCTGTACAGAACACCACAAAAGATTCTTCTTCCCTGTGGCTATCAAACTGTACAACTTCTCCCCCTTCTGTCATGGGGTATACTGACCCTCCCCCCCCCCCCACACTCCCCTATCTTTGTACATCCCCAATCCTTTCCACTCGTCACTTTAATTTCACGTTTTATGTATCTTGTTGTTTTATGACTGTTGCCGGACCAATTACCACCTGAGATAAATAGAGTTCTGTCGTATCGGACCGGATGCTGCCTGACCCGCTGAGTTCCTCCAGCACTTTGTGTTTCTCTCAAGCTTCCATCATCTGCAGTTCCTTGTGTCTTCTGACTTCCGATTAAGACGGTATTTGTTTGGTGACAGGTTGCTTCAAGGACGATCGGATTGTCTTTTGGACCTGGATGTTTTCAACTTACTTCATGGAGAAGTGGGCCCCGAGACAGGATGACATGCTGTTCTACGTCCGGCGAAAGCTGACCTTCACTGGGCCCGACATCAGTGAGGGGAAGCAGGTATGCTCAGCAGACGCCTCGACAATGGAGGTAAAGAGTTCCCTAACAATGAACCATTCTACATTTCCTTCTCACCGTCTGCTTTGATCTGTCATTCTCACACCTTATCCTTCCATATCTCTAGACTGGTCTGATCACCTTCTCCTAGCCAACAATGATTTATCCTAACTTTTCCTTGAACCGCATCTCCTTTGATGTCTCGTTTTCACACCTTACCCTTCCATATCTCTGTGTCTCCCTCTCCCCTGAGTCTGAGGAAGGGCCTCGACCCAAAACGTCACCCATTCCTTTTCTCCAGAGATGCTGCCTGTCCCACTGAGTTACTCCAGGACTTTATGTCCATCATTAACAAGAACTTGCTGCATATGGGCAGAGATGCCTCCTTATCTAGTGTCCGCAGTTCCTTCCTATATAGAGTCGTAGAGTCACACAGTATGGAAACAGGCCCTTCGGCCCAACTTGCCCACACTGGCCAACATGTCCCAGTTACACCTGCCTGCGTTTGGCCCATATCCCTCCAAACCTGTCCTATCCATGTATCAGTCTAATTGTTTCTTCGGATATTCCCAGCCTCAACTACCTCCTCTGGCAGCTTGTACCATACACCCACCACCCTTTGTGTGAAAAAGTTACTCCTCAGATTCCTATTAAATCTTTTCCCCTTCACCTTAAACCGATGTCGTCTGGTCCTCGATTCACCCACTCTGGGCCAGAAACTGTGCATCTACCCGATCTAATCCTCTCATGATTTTATAGACCGTTAATTAGTTTGTTATTTCTGTTTTGATGAACTTCTCGGCCGGCTAACTTGTTGATTTGAACGTTTCACATTCTGGACTTGCCCGTTTAAGTTTTTATAAAAAGCAGACTGCTGTGTTTTGTTTAAGAAAGAACTGCAGATGCGGGAAAAATCGAAGGTAGACAAAATTGCTGGAGAAACTCAGCGGGTGAGGCAGCATCTATGGAGCGAAGGAAATAGGCAACGTTTTGGGTCGAGACTTCAGTCTGAAGAAGGGCCTCGACCCGAGATGTCACCTAATCCTTCGCTCCATAAATGCTGCCTCACCCGCTGAGTTTCTCCAGCATTTTTGTCTACCTATTGTGTTTTCTGATTCTTTTTGCGTCCTTGTGAAAGTTTACTGCTAACGATGGAGTGTGTGAAGTATAGGAACCGAGCGGGGAGGGCTCCCACAAACAGCAACCTGGAATCATACTACTGAGAGAATGGAGCGGCTGGGCTTGCACACTCTGGAGTTTAGAAGGATGAGAGGGTATCTCATTGAAACATAAGATTGTTAAGGGCTTGGACACGCTAGAGGCAGGAAACATGTTCCCGATGTTGGGGGAGTCCAGAACCAGGAGCCACAGTTGAAGAACAAGGAGTAAACCATTTAGAATGGAGACGAGGAAACACTTTTTCTCACAGAGAGTGGAGAGTCTGTGGAATTCTCTGCCTCATAGGGCGGTGGAGGCCGGTTCTCTGGATGCTTTCAAGAGAGAGCTAGATAGGGCTCTTAAAAATAGCGGAGTCAGGGGATATGGGGAGAAGGCAGGAACGGGGTACTGATTGGGGATGATCAGCCATGATCACATTGAATGGCGATGCTGGCTTGAAGGGCCGAATGGCCTGCTCCTGCACCTATTGTCTATTGTCCAGCTCTAAGGACAGCAGGGTGGCGCAGCTGGTAGAGTAGCTGCCACTCAGCACCAGAGATGTGAGTTCGAACCTGACTACTATGACCGCTGTGGGCTTTCTCCGGGCACTACGGTTTCCTCCCACACTCTAAAGACGCACAGGTTTGTAGGTTTATTGGCTTGGTATAATTGTAATTTTAAATTGTCCCTTATGTTTTAATGTAGTCCCCATAGTGTTAAATGTGTGGGGATCACTGGTCGGCATGGGCTGGATGGGCCGAAGGGCCTGCTTCCGCGCTGTATCGCGAAAATATCTCTACAGTTGAGTTTAGAGATACAGCGCAGAAATAGGCTCTTCGGCCCACCGAGTCCGTGCCGACCTACGCTTTCCCCGCAAATTAACACTATCCTACACACACTAGGGACAATTTACAAATTTTACCGAGCCCAATTAACCTGCAAACCTGTTCAACTTTGGAGTGTGGGAGGAAACCGGAGCTCCTGGAGAAAACCCACGCAGGTCACGGGGAGAACGTACAAACTCCGTACAGACAGCGCCCGTAGTCAGGATCGAACCTGGGTCTATGGCGGTGTAAGGCAGCAACTCTACCACTGCGCCACCGTGCCATCCCTAGTTCTCGAGGAGAATGAATCCTGAACCCGCCGCCCAGATTTAAGTGCGTGATCAATGGAACCACGCCTCATAGTTCAGCTAACGTATTCGATAATTTTATGTGCGTGAAATTGTTTAAAAGGGAAGTCCACTTGCTGAACAATCTGCTCTTTAAAATAGCCGATCTATAATTGATTGGATTTGCCCATTTAAACTTTTCCATGTGAAATTATTTTCTTTACTCAAACCCTCAGGGGGAGGAACCTGCTAAATACCTCCCGACTCTTAAATATTCAGAGAAGTTTCCTGAGAGCGCGCCGTCGTGTAAAATTTAATCTTCCCATCAATTGAGAAGAAATGAGGAGGAATATCACTGCGGAATAAGGTTGGCGGTTTAAACTCGAAGACAGGAGCCTGCAGCAAACATACTGTTGGTAGATCAGTCACAGAGTCGTATAGCACGGAAACAGGCCCTTCGGCCCAACTCGTCCATGCCGGCCAAGATGCCCCATCTATGCTAAGGCCATCTGTCCGCATCCCCCGCCCATACCCATTTAAAGCTCGTGTAGGATGGAATTGCAGATGCTGGTTGATACCGAAAATAGACACAAAGCGCTGGAGTAACTCAGCGGGTCAGGCGGTATCTCTGGAGAAAAACGATGGCCGATGTTTTGGGTAGGAACCTGACTGACCCGACCCGAAATGTCGCCTATCCTTTTTCTCCAGTGATGCTGCCTGACCCGCTGAGTTACTCCAGCACTTGGTGTTTATCTTCCATCTGAGCCTTTCCTATTCATGCGCCTGTCCAAGTGTTTTTTAAATTCAGTTTTTGTACCTCCCTCAACTATAGACAATAGGTGCAGGAGTAGGCCATTCGGCCCTTCGAGCCAGCACTGCCATTCAATGTGATCATGGCTGATCATCCCCAAACAGTACCCCATTCCTGCCTTCTCCCCATATCCCCTGACTCCGCTATCTTTAAGAGCCCTATCTAGCTCTCTCTTGAAAGTATCCAGAGAACCGGCCTCCACCGTCCTCTGAGGCAGAGAATTCCACAGACTAACAACCCTCTGTGTGAAAAAGTGTTTCCTCGTCTCCATTGTAAACGGCTAACGCCCTATTCTTAAACTGTGACCCCTGGTTCTGGACTCCCCCAACATCGGGAACTACCTCCTCTGGAAGCTCGTTCTCTGTACTTGAGGGGAAAAGGTGCCCCTTGGGTCCCTATTTGAAATCTTGCTCCTCTCAACTTAAATCTCTGTCCTCTGTTTCGTGATTCCCCTACTCTGGACAAAAAATTCTGTGCTTCGACCTTTTCTGTTCCCCTCATGATTTCATCCACCTCTATAAGCTCACCTCTCTACCTCCTGCTCTCCAAGGAATAGAGTCCTCTCCCGCCTAACCTCTCCCTATAGCTCCGGCCCTTGCACCTTCTTAAGTGGTGCCCATGTGTGGAATGGCACATATTGATGCATCAAAGTGGCACAGTAGGAAGCATTCGGACACATCTTACAGAGGTGTTTAAAATCATTCGATGAATAGATCGGGTAGATCCATTCTCTCTTGCCCAGAGGAGGGGAATTGAGGGCCAGAGGGGACAGCTTTAAAGCATGGTAGCCTGAGGGGTGGCTTTTTCACACAAAGGATGGTGGGTGTATGGAACGAGCTGCCAGAGGAGGTAGTTGAGGCAGGGACTATCCCAACGTTTAAGAAACAATTGAACAGGTACATAGATAGGACGGATTTAGAGGGATATCAGCCAAACGCAGGCAGGTGGGACTAGTGTAGATGGGACATGTTTGTCGTTGTGGGCAAGTTGGGCCGAAGTTGTTTCCACATTGTGTGTCTCCATGACTTCAATATTTTATTAGTAACTCCTGACAGGGCAAATTAATTTAGTTTGTTATTTATTTATTTAACCCTCCTCCCCCTCAAAAACTGTTGGTTTTCCTGCCATCAAGCTCTTCCCCCTCCCCCTCCCCCTCCCCCTCCCCCTCCCCCTCCCTCTCCTCTCTCTCTCTCCTCTCCCTCTCCCTCTCCCTCTCCCTCTCCCTCTCCCTCTCCCTCTCCCTCCCCCCTCTCCCTCTCTCCCCCCTCTCTTCCCAACCCACCTCCCTCTCCCTCTCTCCCCCCCCCTCTCCCCCACCCACCTCCCTCTCCCCCTCTACCCCTCCCCCCTTTTTTCCAGGAAATCTGAGCAGAATAACTGAGTAGTACTTCTAAAACCGGGTTTAATTTCCTGTCTACAAGAGACTTTTTCTGAAGCTGAAGTTCAAAGTCGGCCACTTAATTGATCTTAGCCGGAACAAAAATCCTTATCCATCTCCAAGCAGTCAGTTCCGTTGCCGAACATCGTGCAAAACTGCAGTATGTTAAGATTCCCTGGAGACCCTTTGAGGAATTTATCAGCTGTATTAGAATTAATCACCATGGCTGCTTCTGCCCACATTTACTCTTCCGGGCTCAAGAAGCTTCTCTAGGTCCTTTGCCATTTTTGTCAAGCCCAATAACCATCGTCCCATCAAGTCAATCCTTGAAGCCCAACTTTCTGAACGAGATTTGTTTACGTCCAAATGCCGCTGTGGGTCCATGCCAAGTTGCATCATGTGACCATTCTGTCATGTTTGCTGCTGTTAGAATTTAGTTTAGAGATACAGTGCAGAAACAGGCCCTTCGGCCCACCGAGTCCGCGCCGACCAGCAATCTCCACACACTAGCACTATCCTACACACACTAGGGACAATTTGCATTTATACCAATCCAATTAGCCTAGAAACCTGTACGTCTTTGGAGTGTGGGAGGAAACCGGAGATCTCGGAGAAAGCCCATGCAGGCCACGGGGAGAACGTACAAACTCCGTACACACTAGCACCCGTAGTCAGGATCGAACCGGGGTCTCTGGCGCTGTAAGGCAGCAACTCTACCGCTTTAAATATATTAAAGTCCTGAAGGCAGAATTGTAAACCAATTTTTCTGTAGATCTGCACGGTGGCACAGCGGTAGAGTTGCTGTATGTGGAGAGATACGTTTGTTTTGCCTTCCATCACAGCGCTGTGATGGATGTATGTGTAAATTGTGTTGTGTCTCGGGTCTTCTTCGTTTTGTAATGTATGGCTGCAGAAACGACATTTCGTTTGGACCTCAATGGGGTCCAAATAACAAATTTGTCCAAAAGACAAATACATTGTTTTGTTGTTGTTGTATTACAGCGCCAGAGACCCGGGTTCGATCCCTACTATGGGTGCTGTCTGTGTGGAGTTTGTACGTTCTCCCTGTGAATGTATGCGTTTTCTCCAGGTGCTTAGGTTTCCTCCCACATCCCAAAGACGTACAGGTTTGTAGGTTAAATGGCAAATTGTCCCTAGCGTGTAGGATAGTGCGAGTGTACGGGGTGATCGCTGGTCGGCGGGGACTCGGAGGGCCCGTTTCCGCGCTGTATCTCTCGAAAGTCTCTCAAGGAGCTGTGCTCTCATCCTCTGATCCAGAATGCTGCAGTGTTAAATATGGAAGCACTGCCTAGAATCTCTGTGCTGTTTGTGAGGGAGAACGTGTGCTCCTCTCGAAAGCCACAGCTTTGAAGAGTGAACTGGCCATGTCTTCATAATAGTAAGCCAAGTGCCACGGCCATTGTCCCTACTGAAGTGCAGCGTCTCGAACGGCATGCACAGAAAACCAACCCTGGACGCTGATCTGAAAATTACTTTCCAGCGCTCTTCAAATATAATCTCACTTCTAACATCGTCAGTGACCCAAAAATAGGATGCATATTTTAGAAACTAGAATTTCTAATTCCTAAATTAGGGACTCTTAAAATTAGGAGTCAGAAATTATTATTACAATTATTATTCTCAAAGTAGTTTCTAATAATTCTAATCATTTAGAATCATTTCTTATTCCTAATTGTTAGGAATTCCTTTGTGTATGGAATTGGGGAAATTCCCAAATTTGGGAATTGGGGGATTCTCAATATATGTGAATTGGATATCATTCTAAATGATTATTTCTATTAGAATTTAGAAATGATTATTTCAAATTATTTTTAATTCCGAATTTTAAAATATTAATTTTTATTCCTCTTTTTAATTGGGATTTAAAAATCCTGAAAAAAGTTTCAGGAATTTTTCTTCCTAATTCAAAATAAGAATTAAAATCTTGCTGATACTTTCAAGAGAGAGCTAGACAGGGCTCTTAATGATAGTGGAGTCAGGGGATATGGGGAGAAGGCAGGAACGGGGTACTGATTGGGGATGATCGGCCATGATCACATTGAATGGCGGTGCTGGCTCGAAGGGCCGAATGGCCTACTCCTGCACCTATTGCCTATTATCAACCTGACCAATGGTGTGTCTGAAGAAGGGTCCTGACCCAAAACATCACCCATCCTTTTCCACCAGAGATGCTGCCTGGCCCGCTGAGTTACTCCAGCACTTTGTGTCTATCTTTGTGCATGTGTGTGTCATTATATTGCAATCTATATTACTTTCAGTGTGTAGGAAGGAACTGCAATGCGTGTGACGGCACTGGGCCTATATTCGCCGGAGTTTAGAAGAATGAGGGGGGGCCCTCATTGAAACGTACAGAATAGTGAAAGGCTCGGATAGAGTGGATGTGGAGAGGATGTTTCCACTAGTGGGAGAGTCTAGGACTAGAGGTCATAGCCTCAGTATTAAAGGACGTTCTTTTAGGAAAGAGATGAGGAGAAATTTCTTTAGTCAGAGGGTGGTGAATCTGTGGAATTCTTTGCCACAGAAGGCTGTGGAGGCAAAGTTAGTAGATATATTTAAGGCAGACATAGATAGATTCTTGATTAGTATAGGTGTCAGAGGCTATGGGGAGAAGGCAGCAGAATGGGGTTAGGAGGGTGAGATAGATCAGCCATGTTTGAATGGCAGAGTAGACATGATGGGCCGAAATGCCAAATTCTACTCCTATCACTTATGATGTTATAAACTTATGTGGATGCTGATTCATACTAAAGATAGACACATAGTCAGACACAGTCTGAAAAAGGGTCCTGACCCGAAACGTCACCTGTCCTTTTTCCCCTGAGAAGCTGCCTGACCTGCTGAGTAAAGGGCCTGTCCCACTTTCACAACCTAATTCACGACCTCTGCCGAGTTTGCCCTTGACTCATACTCGCAGCAAGGTCGTAGGTAGGCCGTGATGCTAGTTGTAGGTACTCGTGACATCAAGTAGGTCAGGGCGTTTTTCTAGCCTGATGAAAAAAGTCCACGAGTAAAAAAGGTTGTGAATTAGGTCGTGAAAGTGGGTCAGGCACCTTGTGTCTATCTTCTGTTTTAACATAGAAACATTGAAAATAGATGCAGGAGTAGGCCATTTGGCCCTTCGAACCATTCAATATGATCATGGCTGAGCATCCAAAATCAGTACCCCGTTCCTGCTTTCTCCCCATAATCCCTTGATTCCATTAGCCCTGAGAGCTATATCTAACTTGGATATAACTTTTTCAGTTTGGTTATGCCAAATACAATTTAAAAAGGAAAAAAAAAAATTTGCTTTCTCTGAACCTTATTGAACCATAAAGCTTCTCCTTCCCTGCTCCCATCCCCTGGGTCTCTGGCTTTGCGCGCGAGGTTAGTTTTGTCGCCTGGCCCTGTCTGTACAATGTTCCCAGACACTCTGCCCTCATCTATTCAGGCAGCCGATTACTCAGCTTCATCAACATTCCACCTCAGCCGTAACTTCCCAGGGAGTGAACCTACACTGATAATTATTCATGAGCTGAGCACCGGGCCCCAAATATATAATTCCCAGCCACGGACCTTAATTAGTTCCATTATAAAGTGCAGTTATTTTGCATTGGACAATATGTACATTATCCCAGAGATGCACTCTGTGGAATTACAGATACTGTGGCCAAGGATCTTTGGTCTCCGTCTCTCTCCCAGTTGTTCCTTACGACCTATTTATTTGCATTAGTTCATAAGTGATAGGATAAGAATTAGGCCATTCGGCCCATCAAGTCTGTAAATAAGCAAACTGTACAATCTGGAGTTCAAGATCATCTTTAATCAGTACCCATATTATAGCGGGTCTACAAAGTCCACTCCGCCATTCAATCATGGCGGATCTATCTCTCCCTCCTGACCCCATTCTCCTGCCTTTTCCCCATGACCCCCGACACCCGTCCTAATCAAGAATCTATCTATCTAGCCTTAAAAATACCCATTGACTTGGCCTCCACGGCCTACCACGGCAATGAATCCCACAGATTAAACTAATAAGCCATGGTAATACGTGGGCAGTGCCAACTTTTTGTTTCACCTTCAGTTGAACCTTCACCTCTCTGTCTGGATTGGATCTTAGTCAGGATCAAATCTGTTCTAAATTGCAGAAAGTGAACAATCTTAATACAAAATAAATTTGTGAATTTGTGAAAGATACTCTGACTGAAGAAATTCCTTCTCGTCCCCTTCCTGAAGGAACATCCTTTAATTCTGAGGCTGTGACCTCTGATCCTAGACTCTCCCACTAGCGGAAACATCCTCTCCACATCCACTCTATCCAGGCCTGAACATTTTCAGTTCAAACTTTGTGTATTTGTTTATAATTCTCGTCGCACAACTTTTTGAAGATGGTTTCCATGGTCACTGATTAATTGAAGCACTGTACGTACGTACACTTATTTCACACACAGGGTGGTGTGTGTATGGAACGAGCTGCTGGAGGAGGTAGTTGAAGCTGGCACTATCGCAGCGTTTAAGAAACATTTAGATGGGTGCTTGGATAGGACGGGTTGAGAGGGATGTGGGCCAAAGGCAGGCAGGTGGGACTAGTGTAGATGGGACATGTTGGTCGGTGATGGGCAAGTTGGGCCGAAGGGCCTGTTACCACACTGTATGATTCAATGACTCTTATAGAGGAATACTCATGTCCCTCCTCCTTACAATAGCTATTCTCTCGGTGGTGGAGCAGCGGTAGAGTTACTGCCTTATAGCGGCAGAGACCCGGGTTTGATCCTGACTACTGCTGCTGTGCAGAGTTTGAACGTTCTCCCCGTGGCCTGCGTGGGTTTTCCCCGGGTGCTCCGGTTTCCTTCCACACTCGAAAGACGTACCGGTTTGTAGGTTAACTGGCCTCTGTAAATTGTAAATCGTCCCTAGTGTGTGTAGGATAGTGCTAGTGTATGGGGATCCCTGGAGAAGAGCCCCGACCGCCGGCCTGCGGCCTACACCATCTTGAAGCCGCGGTCTCCGGTAGGGACGCACCGATTCGGGACTTACCTTGTCTGTACTTTCAAAATGGAGGAGGACTGACTAAACGTTGTGCCTTCCTCCACAGTGATGAATGCTGTGGTGGATGTTTGTGTTACATTTTTATTGTGTATTGTGTGTTCCTTTCTATTGTACCGCTGCTGGCAAATTCATTTGACTTGCACTTTACTGTGCATGTGATGAATAAATCTGAGTATCTGACTGTTGACTATCACTGGTCGGCCCAGACTCGGTGGGCCGAAGGGCCTGTTTCGGCGCCCATTCTGTAAAGTCAATTAGCGGAGGTAAAAAGTCTTGGAAGCGAATAAAAATGTCTGATTCTCAAAATCAAGCCTTTGGTTTTTATTAATCTTTGCAATGTAGTTCACTGTGTGTGTGTGTGTTTTTTTAAATTTTTTTATTTTATTTTTTATTTTTTAAGGAATCGTGAGTTATTCTGGGCAGCATTGTTGCACTCACAGAGCTGCGTTAAAGGTCAGGGGAAGTGAAAGCTGACTTATTGAAATAGTTCCTGTATTCAGTAGCAAAGACTAAGCAAATAAAACTGCACCGGAATAATGAATCCTGCATCTGACTTCTCGGAAAGAATATATTGCATAAGATTGTTCACTTGTTCAGGGGCGGCACGGTGGCGCAGCGGTAGAGTTGCTGCCTTACAGCGCTTGCAGCGCCAGAGATCCCGACTACGGGCACTGTCTGTACGGAGTTTGTACGTTCTCCCCGTGACTTGCGTGGATTTTCTCCGAGATCTTCGGTTTCCTCCCCACACTCCAAAGACGTGCAGGTTTGTAGGTAAATTGGCTTGGAATAAGTGTAAATTGTCCCATGTGTGCGTGTAGTGTAGGGTAGTGTTAATGTGCAGGGATCGCTATTCTAGGGGGACTCGGTGGGCCGAAGGGCCTGTTTCTGCGCTGTATAACTAAACTAACGACTTTCTGCAATTTAGACCAAATCTGATCTTGACTGAGACCAATCCCAGACAGAGAGATGTCGGTTCATCTAAAGGTGAAACAATTAGTTGACACTAAGCACTTTCCATAGGTTGCTGAGGATTATTAGTTTAAGATTTATAAGATTGGACTTTTTTAAATTTGTGATTTGGTCCTGTTAATGATTCATGGGAAAAAACAACCGTGGATGCTGGAAATTAGTTCAGTTTAGAGACGCAGCATAGAAACAGGCCCTTCGGCCCACCGTGTCCACGCTGACCAACCATCACCCGAACATTACTTTCCGAACTTTCTGAATTTTGTAGTCGGCCGGGCAGTACTCTGCATATCGCCAACTTGGACAATTTAACTTTTTTTTTATCAAGCCAGTTAACCTACAAACCTGTACGTCATTGGAGTGTGGGAGGAAACCGAAGATCTCGGAGAAAACCCACGCAGATCACGGGGAGAACGTACAAACTCAATACAGACAGCACCCGTAGTTGGGATCGAACCGTCTCTGGCGCTGCATTTTTGCTGTAAGGCAGCAACTCTACCGCTGTGCCACCGTGACTGCCCGTTCTACGCTACACACCAGGGACAGTTTACGGAAACTGATGAACGGACTTTTGTCACCATTAGCAACCTTCTGAACCAAGGCTCCTGCTGTGTGGTTGGATTTAGTTCTTTCCAGAAATTGGAGATGATGGGTTTATTTCTATGGCAACCAAAACTGACCTCCATAAGCTCCTGTAGCAGCATGTTGGTGCCTCTACTGCCAATTGCGAATTATTGAAGACTTCTGCTCAAACAGTGGGGAACAACTAAACCCAAAATGGCTGTAAATCACGAGCGAATGGGATCTGCGCATTCCAATAATCATTAAATGTCTTTTAGTTATTTGAGTTTAGTTTAGAGATATGGCGCGGAAACAGGCCCTTCGGCCCACCGAGTCCATGCAGACCAGCGACCTCCACACACGCTAACACTACCCTACACACACTAGGGACAATTTACATTTATTCCAGACCAATTAATATACAAACCTGTACGTCTTTGGATTGTGGGAGGAAACAGAAGATCTCGCAGATAACCCACGCTGGTCACGGGGAGCACGTACACACTCCATACAGACGGCACCCGTAGTTGGGATTGAACCCGGGTCTCCAGCTCAGCAAGGCAGTAAGGTCGACCACTGCGCCACCGTGCCGCCCTGTTAAAGAAAATAAATTGTGTTGGCTTTGCGGTTTGGTCACGCTGCCGCCTCAAAGCCGGGCATGTGAGCCAGCTCCCGGCCTCGTGACCAGGGCCCTCTGAGCTCAGGTCCACTGTGGTGTAGTGTGCGGATTAGTGGTGTTGCATTGCTTGCACTCCATGCTCTCACTTCCTCTTTGTGGGGGAAAACTTCCTCAAAGCTGCTTTGCAACTGGAGTTTTGAATACTTGGTTCAGGCTGGGAACCAATCTTGCACTGATTATCAGCCACGGGAGGAGAAGTCATAGAGTGATACAGTGTGGAAACAAGCCCTTCGGCCCAACTTGCCCACACCGACCAACAATGTCCCAGCTACACTAGTCCCACCTGCCTGTGTTTGGTCCATATCCCTCCAAACCTGTCCTATCCATGTACCTGTCTAACTTTCTTCTTATCGAGTCCACGCACAAGATTAGAAGTTGTCCAGCCAGAGCTGAACACACTTCTCGGCATCTGCACAATGGTGTCTGCCTTGTCACTTCTTGTGCGTGGTGGTGGAAAGATTGGTGGAAACAGGGCCGCGACGTGAACGCTCTTTCCTTGACTCCTCTAACTTTCTAAAACATTGGGATAGTCCCTGCCTCCACTACTTCCTCTGGCAGCTTGTTCCATACACCCACCACCCTTTGAAAAAGTTACGGCTCAGATTCCTATTAAGTCTTTTCCCCTTCAAATTAACCCCATGTCCTCTGGTCCTCAATTCGCCTACTCTGGGCAAGAGACCCGATCTATTCCCTAATGATCTTACACACCTCTATAAGATCACCCCTCATCCTCCTGCGTTCCAAGGAATAGAGACCCAGCCGACTCAACCTCTCACGAGAGCTCATCTCCAGGGCATCTCTTACAAACTGCTGCCGTCTGAGTTTGGGTCGATGGAGTCAGGCAGCATTTCGGGCGAAAAGGAGTGGGTGACGTTTTGGGTCGAGACCCTTCTTCAGACTGAGAGTCAGGGGAGAGGGGATCTAGAGGTATGAAGAAGTACAAAGAACAAATGAATAAAAGGTATGCAAAAGGACAAATCAATGCCAGGAATGTTGGAGCCCACAATGGTCCATTGTTGGCTGTGGAGGTGATAATGAGCGAAACTAACAAGTGAAACTAAGCAGGACGACAGTGGAACCAGTCGGACGACTAAGGTGGGGGTGGGACAGAGAGAGCGAGAGGTTTGTTTTCAGGTTGGCAGGAAGGCTACAATGGGAAGTGTTGGTGAATCTTTCACAAGGTGATGGATTTATAGAACAAGCTGCCAGAGGTGGCGTTTGAGGCAGGAACCATAACAGCATTTTTAAATATTTTTTTTAGTTTAGCTTAGTTTAGAGATACAGCGTGGAAACAGGCCCCTTTGGCCCACCGAGTCCGCACCAACCAGCGATCCCCGCACACTGACGCTATCCTACACACTAGGGACAATTTACTATGAGTTTCGAAGACAATTAACCGATAAACCTGTTTAAGAAGGAACTGCAGATGCTGGAAAATCGAAGGTAGACAAAAGTACTGGAGAAACTCAGCGGGTGCAGCAGCATCTATGGAGCGAAGGAAATAGGCAACTTTTCGGGCCGAAACCCTTCAGTTGCCTATTTCCTTCGCTCCATAGATGCTGTTGCACCCGCTGAGTTTCTCCAGCATTTTTGTGTACCAACCGATAAACCTGGTCGTCTTTGGAGTGTGGGAGGAAACCGGAGCACTTGGAGAAAACCCACGCAGTCACGGGGAGAACGTACAAACTCTGTACGGACAGCACCCGTAGTCGGGATTGAACCGGAGTCTCCAGAGCTGTAAGGCAGCAACTCTACCGCTGCGCCACCATGCCGCCCCTAATCTTTGCACCATTCTGCTGCTTTGCATTCATTGTTGAATTTATCCCTCACTGTTGTAACAAACCATGACGTAATGCTGATCTGACATTTATTCTGTTGTGGATGAACGTTTGTACCTGAACTGTTGGTTTTCCTCTCTCTTTCTTGACCTGGCAGGTTGAGGTTGAAGTTTACCGAAGGGATTCCAAGAAGCTGCCTGGTCTCGGCGACCCTGACATTGACTGGGAGGAGAGTGTTTACCTGAACCTTGTCTTGCAGAAGGTAAATTACAGACTGGAAACTTGCTTACTGGTCTTTGATACTCCAGCATTTTGTGTCTATCTTCGGTTCGAACCAGCATCTGCAGTTCCTTCCTATAACATTTGAGTTTAGTCTATAGACAATAGACAATAGGTGCAGGAGTAGGCCATTTGGCCCTTTGAGCCAGCACCGCCATTCACTGTGATCATGGCTGATCATCCCCAATCAGTACCCCGTTCCTGGCTTCTCCCCATATCCCCTGACTCCGCTATCTTTAAGAGCTCTATCTAACTCTCTCTTTAAAGCATCCAGAGAATTGGCCTCCACTGCCTTCTGAGGCAGAGAATTCCACAGATTCACAACCCTCTGTGTGAAAAGGTTTTTCCTCATCTCTGTTCTAAATGGCTTACCCCTTATTCTTAAACTGTGGCCCCTGGTTCTGGACTCCCCCAACATCGGGAACATGTTTCCTGCCTCTAGCGTGACCAAACCCTTAATAATCTTATATGTTTCAATAAGATACCCTCTCATCCTTCTAAATTCCCGAGTATACAAGCCCAGCCGCTCCATTCTATCAACATATGACAGTCCCGTCATCCCGGGAATTAACCTTGTAAACCTATGCTGCACTCCCTCAATAGCACGAATGTCCTTCCTCAAATTTGGAGACCAAAACTGCACACAATACTCCAGGTGTGGTCTCACTAGGTTTAGTCTTTGAGCTTAGTCAGGTACTGTCCTCAAGTTGCATTGCGAGAAATAGTTTTAAACCAGATTTACTGATCCCCGAGATATCCTATTTTTTTGTTATATTTTTACTTTTTGTGTTAAAAGACTCTACCATTTCTCAGACGTTTTTTTTCCTTAAGTTGACAGATTTCCTGCACCACGTATTTTAGTCGACTGAAGTGGAACATTTTTCAAGAAGGGTCTTGACCCGAAACGTCACCTATTCCACTTCTCCAGAGATGCTGCCTGACCCGTTGAGTTTCACCAGCTCTTTGTGTCTATCTGATGAGGAACATCCAACTGAACTGACCTCAAAGGTCGACATAAAGTACTGGAGTTACTCGGCAGGTCAGGCAGCATCTCTGGAGAACATGGATAGGTGACATTTTCGATCGGGTCCTTTCTTCAGACTCCAACATTTTGCATCCAACTCTCAGACTCTTTCTCTGACTCTTTCTCTGACTCTCTCTCTGACTCTCTCTCTGACTCTCTCTCTGACTCTCTCTCTGACTCTCTCTCTGACTCACTCTCTCACTCTGACTCTGACTCTCACTCTGACTCTCACTCTGACTCTCACTCTGACTCTCACTCTGACTCTCACTCTGACTCTCACTCTGACTCTGACTCTGACTCTGACTCTCACTCTCACTCTCACTCTCACTGACTCTCACTCTCACTCTCACTCTCACTCTGACTCTCTCTCTGACTCTCACTCTGACTCTCACTCTGACTCTCACTCTGACTCTCACTCTGACTCTCACTCTGACTCTCACTCTGACTCTCACTCTGACTCTCTCTCTGACTCTCACTCTGACTCTCACTCTGACTCTCTCTGACTCTCACTCTGACTCTGACTCACTCTCACTCTGACTCTCACTCTCACTCTCACTCTCTCTGCAGCTCGAGTACATGGTGACATGCGCGGTCTGCACGCGCTCAGAAGGGGGTGACATTCACGTCCATAAGAAGAAATCCCAGGTGAGTTTAATTTAGACATACTTTTAGTTTAAAGATACAGCGCGGAAACAGGCCCTTCGGCCCACCGAGTCCACGCCGACCAGCGATCCCCGCACATTAACACTACCCAACACACACTAGGGACAATTTACACATACACCAAGCCAATTAACCTATAAACCTGTACGTCTTTGGAGTGTGGGAGGAAACCGAAGACCTCGGAGAAAACCAACGCAGGTTACGGGGAGAACGTACAAACTCCGTACAGACAGCACCCGTAGTCAGGATGGAACCCGGGGCTCCGGCGCTGTAAGGCAGCAACTCTACCGCTGCGCCACCGTGCCGCCCGAGTGACGGCCCTTCTTCAGGGAGAAGTCCTGGTGAATGTGGGAGGACTCGATACGGTGATCTTGGTGACGTTTCAGGTCGAGACACCTTCAGTCACCTATTCCTTCTCTCCAGAGATGCTGCCTGTCTCGCTGAGTTACTCCAGCCTTTTGTGTCTATCTTCGGTTTAAACCAGCATCTGCAGTTCCTCCCTACTCTTTATCTGCATGTAAAGGCTCTGTGCATTAAAGTGGATGATGCACATTATTCATTTCTTGATTTTAGGTCATAAGATATAGGAGCAAAATTAGGCCATTCGGCCCATCGAGTCTGCCCTGCGTTTCTAATCTATTTTCCATCTCAACCTCATTTTCCTGCCTTCTCCCTGTAACTTTTAAAGCCCTCACTAATCACGAGTCTGAAGAAGGGTCTCGACCCGAAACGTCACCTATTTCCTTCGCTCCATAGATGCTGCCTCACCCGCTGAGTTTCTTCAGCATTTATGTCTACCTTCCATTTTTCCAGCATCTGCAGTTCTTTCTTAAACAAGAATCTATCAGTCTTTGCTTTAAAAATACCCATTGATTTGGTCTCCACTACCAACTGCAGCAATGAATCCCACAGATTCACCACCCTGTGGCTAAATAAATACCTGCTCATCTTCATACTAAAGGTACGTCCTTTTATTCTGAGGTTGTGATCTCTGGCCCTAGAATCTCCCACTACTGGAAACATCCTCTCCGCATCAACTCTATCTTGACCTTTCATTATTCGGTATGTGCTTTAATTCTGAGGCTGTGACCTCTGGTACTAGACTCTCCCACTGGTGGAAATATCCTCTCCACATCCACTCTATCCAGGCCTTTTGTTATTTGGGAGGTTTCAATGAGACCCCCCCCCCATCCTTAATTTTCCAGCTTCATTCACTCTTTCCAAGTAAGAACAAGTCTGGTTTCTTCCCCCGACCCATCTCCGTCACTGCAATTCAATGAGTAATCCCGCCTGAGCCTTGTTTGACAAAAGTCACGTCCTCTCGATGGCTGCCTCGTGAGGTTTAGTGGGCAAGTTGCCGTTAGTTGTACAAAGGGTATTTCTCCTGGTTAATAACCAGCGGTAGTCGTGGAGCTAGTTTGCAAATGGTATAACCGGCGAACAACAAACTCCATTGTAATGGGAAGTGATTGAGCGATCAGTTGTGAATCTCATCGAGTTGGTTTACGCGTCCATCCGGGCAGGCCTTGGTCTTATTGATTTTCTGTAGGGGTTAGTTTAGTTTAGTTGTTTTTTTTAGATTAGCGATACAGTGTGGAAACAGGCCCTTCGGCCCACCGAGTCCGTGTTGACCAGCGATCACCGGTACACTAGCTCTATCCTACACACACTAGGGATAATTTACAAAAGCCAAATTAACCTGCAACACGCACGACTTTGTAGTGTGGGAGGAAACTGGAGCAAACCCATGGGGTCACAGGGAGAACATGCAAACTCTGTACAGACACCAGGCCTTAATACAAGATAAGGCAAGGCAAGCCATGGTAATGAAGGCAAGGCAAGCCAAGACATAATACAAGGTAGACACAAAATGCTGGAGTAACTCAGCGGGACAGGCAGCATCTCTGGAGAGAAGGAATGGGTGACATTTCGGGTCGAGACCCTTCTTCAGCCCTTAATACAATTTGACGGGGTGGGAGATTGCAACCTTCACGTGGTCCGCCCTGTTTCGACAAATGCAATCAACCTGGTGTACACAATCAAATCAGATCAAATAGAACAAGTTGTCCTACAACTTTAGGCTATGCACGCCATACGCAAGAAGAAGAAGAAGGAGAATAATTTGTTGTTGTACAAGTTATCATCGGACTACATTTTCTCTGTTGGAAGTCATTTCTCCTTGTGTATTTTTTGTTTACAGCAAGTATTTGCTTCTCCAAGCAAGCACCCCATGGATAGTAAAGGAGAGGAGTCCAAAATCAGTTACCCCAACATCTTCTTCATGATCGACAGTTTTGAGGAGGTAATGTCCGATGTCGTGGTTGATGGGTAGATGTGCAGTGAAATAGAGTCGTGGTGCTTGCAAACGGTGATTGGAGGGAAGCTGGATAATCTCTAACCTCCTTAATGCTAGAAACATAGACAATAGGTGCAGGAGGAGGACATTCAGCCCTTCGAGCCAGCACCGCCATTCATTGTGATCGTGGCTGATCGTCCCAAATCAATAACCCGTGCTACAATATAATTTTTGTAGCTTTCAAAGCGATCTATAAAGGGCAGTTTTGGTGGGGTTCTCGTTAAAACTGATCACTACCCCCGCTGAACAGGAACGCTGATGATTTTGCCACGTGCCCCTGTTTCATTACGGTTGATTGCTGCTGTCTATGTCTTCTGAACTTTGATGCCACGGAACTGTGCAATCACAGGTTAAAACGACCTCGAGTGATTGCTTGATTCCAATAACAGGGATGAGTGTTCAGGCCAAAATGAATCAAAAAAAATATTTAAATGAAATCTTGGGTTATGAATGTCTTACTTGATCTGGTTCATAGTTGAGGTGTTGACTGTCCCTGATCAGGCCGTCTCTTGTATTTTCTTGCTGTTCTCTGAGCCGATTATCCTGCTATCTTGGAGGTGGTCGCCTCATAATCATAGAGTGATACAGCGTGGAAACAGGCCCTTCGGCCCAACTTGCCCACACCGGCCAACATTTCCCATCTACACTCGTCCCACCTGCCTGCGTTTGGCCCATATCTCTCCAAACCTTCCCTATCCATGTACCTGTCCAACTGTTTCTTAAACGTTGCGATAGTCCCAGCCTCAACTACCTCATCTGGCAGCTCGTTCCATACACCCCTTTGTGTGAACAAGTTACCCCTCAGGTTCCTATTATATCTCCCCCCCACCCCCCCCTCACCTTAATCCTCTGCTTCTTTATTCCCCATCTCTGGGCAAGAGACTCTGCACGTCCACCCGATCTATTCCTCTCATGATTTTGTGTACCTCGATAAGATCAGTTTCATTTATTGTCACGTGTACCGAGGTACAGTGAAAAGCTTTTGTTGCGTGCTATCCAGTCAGCAGAAAGACAATACATGATGCTGATCACCTCTCATCCTCCTGCGCTCCAAGGAATGGAGTACCTTGCCTGGTCAACCTCTCCCTCCAGCTCAGACCCTCCTGGCAGTATCCTCGTCAATCGTCTCTGTGCCTTTCCCAGCTTGGCGTCATCTTTCCTATAACATGGTGCCCGAAACTGAGCAATAGACAATGGACAATAGGTGCAGGAGTAGGCCATTTGGCCCTTCGAGCCAGCACCGCCATTGAATGTGATCATGGCTGATCATCCCCAATCAGTACCCCGTTCCTGCCTTCTCCCCATATCCCCTGACTCCGCTATTTTTAAGAGCCCTATCTAGCTCTCTCTTGAAAGCATCCAAAGAACCTGCCTCCACAGCCCTCTGAGGCAGAGAATTCCACAGACTCGCCAGTCTCTGTGAGAAGAAGTGTTTCCTCGTCTCCGTTCTAAATGGCTTACTCCTTATTCTTAAACACTCTAAATCTTGTTCTCTTCCGCCTTGCGTTTTGCAGGTGTTCAGCGATATGTCTGTTGGAGAAGGAGAAATGGTGTGTGTGGAGCTGGTGGCCAGTGACAAAAACAACACCTTCCAGGGTGTGATCTTCCAGGGCTCCATAAGATACGAAGCGCTGAAGAAGGTGTATGATAACCGGGTGAGAGAGAGAGAGTGCGTCCTCTTCACCGTGCTGGCCCTCAACAAGCTTGTGATCTCGCCGGCTAGACACACTGTGTTGCTCAGTGTAAAGAAAATGCCCCGAGCTGCTATAGCAGTTAAAGTTGATTACAAATACAAATACAAACATAGACACATGGAAAATAGGTGCAGGAGTAGGCCATTCGGCCCTTCGACCATTCAAAATGATCATGGCTGATCATCCAAAATCAGTACCCCGTTCCTGCCTTCTCCCCATATCCCCGATTCCATTAGCCCAAAGAGCTAAATCTAACTCTCTCTTGAAATGCAAGTGACTTCAGATGCTGGCCTACAAAGAGAAGCGACATAAAGTGCTGGAGTAACTTAGGAGGTCAGGCAGCATCTCGGGGAGGGGGGTGGGGGGAGAAGACATTTTGGGTGGGTACCTCTCTTCAGGGAGGAGGATCCCGACCCGAAACGTCACCTATTCCTTTTTCTCCAGAGATGCTGCGATCTCCAGAGATGCTGAGTTGCTCCAGCTTTTTGTGTCTATGTTTCGTATAAACAGCAAGGCTGGATGTTGGTGGGTGTTGACGTGCGGCCGGCTGCCTTATGCAGGGAAAACAACACTCCAATAATATAAACGCTCAACTCTGCATCCAATTAGAAACATATAAAATTATTAAAGGACTGGACGAGCTAGATGCAGGAAAAATGTTCCCAATGTTGGGCGAGTCCAGAACCAGGGGCCACAGTCTTAGAATAAAGGGGAGGTCATTTAAGACTGAGGTGAGAAAAAACGTTTTCACCCAGAGAGTTGTGAATTTATGGAATTCCCTGCCACAGAGGGCAGTGGAGGCCAAGTCACTGGATGGATTTAAGAGAGAGTTAGATAGAGCTCTGGGGCTAGTGGAGTCAAGGGATATGGGGAGAAGGCAGGCACGGGTTATTGATAGGGGACGATCAGCCATGATCACAATGAATGGCGGTGCTGGCTCGAAGGGCCGAATGGCCTCCTCCTGCACCGATTTTCTATGTTTCTATGTTAATAAATAGTGACACAATGATAGATTTAGCCTTGCTCTAGAAATGCCTTAAAGGATTCTCATCATCAAATCGGTAACGTGTAAGAAGGAACTGCAGATGCTGGTTTAACCGAAGACAGACACAAAACGCTGGAGTAACTCAGCGGGTCAGGCAGCATCTCTGGAGAAAAGGAATAGGTGACGTTTTGGGCTAAGGCCCTTCTACTGACCCTTTACAATAATTATCTGCCTTCCAGAGGTGGCTTATTTCAGTGATTGAGCACTGGACAAGTCATTCTCTCTATCACTGTCCAGATTACTGATGAGCAGAGACTTTGTTGAGCGCAGGTGTACGATTTGTTTAAAGGTGGAAGGAAGGAAACAATAACAGAGAGGGGTGAGTCTGGAATTCTCTGCCTCAGAGGGCGGTGGAGGCTGGTTCTCTGGGTGCTTTCAAGAGAGAGCTAGATAGGGCCTTTAAAAATAGCGGAGTCAGGAGATATGGGGAGAAGGCAGGAACGGGGTACTGATTGGGGATGATCAGCCATGATCACATTGAATGGCGGTGCTGGCTCGAAGGGCCGAATGGCCTACTCCTGCACCTATTGTCTACTGTCTATTGTCTATAATAAGAAACTGACTCCTGCAGTTTAGTTTTTAGTGGCCCACTAAATGGCTCACTGAGTCCACACCGACCAGCGATTCCCCCCCCCCCCCCCACCCAACACTAACACTATCCTACACCCACTAGGGACAATTTGCATTTATAAACAAGCCAATTAACCTACAAACCTGCACGTCTTTAGAGGAAACCGAAGTTCTCGGAGAAAAGTCACGGGGAGAACGTACAAACTCCGTACAGACAGCACCCGTAGTCAGGATTGAACCTGGGTCTCTGCCGCTGCAGAGTGGACTGCAGCGCTCGGTGCCACACAGCGGATGTGAAATGAGCGAACACAACTCTTGTCGCTAATCCGTCCAACTATATTTAAACCTGAGTGAAATAGCAATGAGATCATTTATCACTGAATAATTTCAATTAGATAAGAGAGAAATGTATTTTCTCTTTCGGCAATTAGTAAATATTGGGCACGTTGTTCTGGACGGTTGCGGTGGGAAAGAATTTTGGAGAAGTTATTTTAAGCCTGTGAGATGTCAGTTTTCCTCCATTGCTTGCGTCTCAGTCATACAGCACGGAAACAGGCCCTTCAGCCCAACTTGTCCATGCTGAGCGGGGCTTAATGCCGGCTAAATCAATGGCGACACGGTGGAGCAGCGGTAGGGTTGCTGCCTTACAGCGCCAGAGACCCGGGTTCGATCCTGACTACGGGTGCTTGTCCGTACAGAGTTTGTACGTTCTCCCCGTGAGCTGCGTGGGGTTTTCTCCGAGATCTTCGGTTTGCTCCCACACTCCAAAGACGTGCAGGTTTGTAGGCTAATGGGCCTGTCCCACATAGGCGACTAGGCTGTCGCCGGGGTGCCGCCTGTATGGTCGTGAGTCGTCTCCTCAGTCGCCCGAAGAGTCGTAGCGTCTTTCTGGTCGCCACTGGATTTTCAACATGTTGAGAAATTTTCGGCGACAGTGGCGACCGTGAGTTTGACACCAATGAGCGCAGCTTGACATGGGTGCTGTCGTAGGTTGTCGACAGGTTAAAGTAGGTTGTCGCCGCTGCTGACTTTAGTGAATTCCATTGTCATATTCACCGGCAGTCGCCTAAAAAATCGCCTAAGTGGGACAAGCCCAGAATTGGTTTGGTCTTAATGGAAAATTGTCCCTCGTGCGTGTAGGGTAGTGTTAGTGTGCAGGGATCGCTGGTCAGTGTGGACCTGCTGGGCCGAAGGGCCTGTTTCTGCGCTGAATCTCTAAACTAAACTAAACTAGTGGGATGTCTGCCGACTAGCCTTGAAGGTTGCCGTGGTAACGTGACATAGGTGAGGTGTGCGTGGAGAGGTACATTTTCTTCTGTTCAGTTCAGTTTTACTAAACTAAACTAAACATGTGGTTGCTTCTTCCAGGTCAGTGTTGCTGCCAAGATGGCCCAGAAGATGTCGTTTGGGTTTTACAAATACAACAACATGGAGTTTGTGCGGATGAAGGGGCCACAGGGCAAGGGTCATGCAGAGATGGCAGTGAGCCGCGTGGCCACGGGGGACACCTCCCCCTATGGGACGGAGGAGGGATCTGAGCCAGGCTCTCCCCTGCATGACCAGGTAACCATGGACACTCCTCAGGGCCGGGCATGGTTGCCGGGGAAACCCGCTTCCCCCAACCTCTCCCCCATGCAGAGTTGGGTTCCTCGTTTCTGGGGGATGCCGTTTCGATCTGTTCACCATTTAGCAATAGAGGGCTGAAATCTTCTCGCCGTTAACGGCACGGTGGCGCAGCGGTAGAGTTGCCGCCTGGCAGCGCCAGAGACCCGGGTTCGATCCTGACCACGACTGCTGTCTGTACGTAGTTTGCACGTTCTCCCCATGACCGTGTAGAATTTGTGTGCTCCGGTTTCCTCCCACACTCCAGGCTTGTTGGTAAATGGGTTTCTGTAAAATTAGTATATTGTTCCTAGTGTGCAGGATAGTGCTAGTGTACGGGGTGATAGCTGGTCGGCGCGGACTCGGTGGGCCATAGGCCTGTTTCCGCGCTGTATTTCTAAACTAAAGTCCCTTTTACAAGATGTGCCATTTTTAACAACCCTCTTGTGTTGTCCCAATCTCTCTCCACGCATCCTTTGGAGACCATTCTAAGTAGAACACCCCTCAACGAAATCTCAACAGAATAAATTGTCTCCTGTCAAAGCCATGTCATAAGTAGAATTAGGCCATTTGGCCCATCAACTCTACTCCGCCATTCAATCATGGCTGATCTACTTCTCCCTCCTAACCCCATTCTCCTGCCTTTTTTCCATAACCTCTGACACCCGTACTAATGAAGAATCTACCTATCTCTGCCTTAAAAAAATATCCACTGACTTGGCCTCCACAGCCTTCTGTGGCAAAGAATTCCACAGATTCACCACCCTCTGACTAAAGAAATTTCTCCTCATCTCTTTCCTAAAAGAATGTCCTTTAATTCTGAGCCTATCACCTCTAGCCCTAGACTCTCCCACTAGTGGAAACATCCTCGCCACATCACCTCTCGAAATCTCCGCTCAAAAAAGGTCTCTGGCCCTTTCTCCAGCACGCCAGTGTTTCTTCCAGCGGTGGACCTGTACCTTCCTGTAAATGAATGTCGGTAGTTCAGCCAGTGTTTCTGCAGCAGTTTTTCCCCCTCGTGCCTGTGTGCGGCATCTTCCGACTCACCATGTTGCGATTTCTCCTCCCCAGGGGGATGAGTCTCCTTCCTGCAGCGCCTTCTGGGTATGTTGACCACCCTCACCAGTCTGTGTTGTGTTTCCTGTCTCCCCCTTTCTTTCTTTTTTTTAAATGTGCTGGATGGATGGGACTGGGCCATTCCTGTAACCCCCCCCCTAGCGGAGTCTAGAACCATTGCATGCGTAGATGTTTGTGATGGTAACCTGTCCATGCATTGTTTAAATCTCAAAGTGTTAAAGTGACCGCACCAGGCTGCGAGTGATATTTGGTCCTTGATTTGCAGCCACTTTGTGTCATTCTGAACCGTTCATTTAAGAGATCCCTGCATGCCCACCTGCTCCTGACACAATGGCTGTCTATACCCCATTGCCTTGCCTGCCTTTGTCCATCACATTCAGGATTGTAGTAAACCCACATTATTACAGTCCTCTTTATAACGGATTTCATTATAGCTGACCGCCTCTTTAAGAACGCAGGCTGTAAGTTACACTGTGGAGGAATTTAAGGGCCTGTCCCACTGTACGAAGTAATTCAAGAGCTCTCCCGAGCTCCCCTGATTCGAGCTCGTGTAATGTACGTAGCGGGTACGTAGGGGCTCGAACGAGTAAAAAGTAACCATTTTTTTCATCACGAGTATTATTTTACTTGTGGATATTTTTCACCCCAGTGTTGAAAAAACGTCACGAGTTTACCGGATTTCCCGAGTACCTACCGTTACTCGTACGAGCCGCTACGTGACATTCACGAGCTCCTACGTACCCGCTACGTACATTACACGAGCTCGAATCAGGGGAGAACTCGGGAGAACTCTTGAATTACCTCGTACAGTGGGACAGGCCCTTTAGGATTGAAAAGGCATTGGCATTGGCAAGGCATTGATCATTGGCAAGGCATTGACCATTGGCAAGGCCTTGACCATTGGCAAGGCATTGACATTGGCAAGGCATTGACATTGGCAAGGCATTGACCATGCATCGACCAGGCATTGGATTGACAAGGCATTGACCATTGACAAATCATTGACATTGACAAATCATTGACATTGACAAGGCATTGACCATTGCCAAGGCATTGACCATGCATCGATCAGGCATTGGATTGACAAGGCATTGGCATTGACAAGCAATCACTCTGATCGACACTTAACTCTATTAAACAATGTAACAGCTTTTAGTATTTTTAGTTTGCAGTAACAAAAATAAAAAAACTTTGTATTTGAAATCAACTCACAGAGTGACCACTAGCTGGTTGGAGTGAACCCCTTGCTCTGTTATAGTGGACAATCGGCAATAACGGACACCATTCTCTTTCCTGTGCTCTGTTATAACAAGGGGTTACTGTATTTAACTTCTGGTGATCGGCGTCAGTTGAACAAACTACAGAGACATTTAAAATTATTTGCAGTTTAGTTTATTGTCACCTGTACAGTGAAAAGCTTTTTTCAATTGATGAAGTGTTTTTACATTGGGTGGGTATGTTGAAGGCTCACAATTTAGACAGTCAGTTATTGAGCCTGTTTGATTTCCCCGAGAGAGTAATTTATTTGGCTCTGATTATTATTTGCGTAGGTTAATAAATATCTTATGGATTTCTAACACATTGTTCAATATCAATTACGGTCGGGCAATGGTGGATTTTATCGTGTTGTTAGAGAAGATTTAGATGGGCAGAGAAGATTTACGAGGATGTTGCCGGGACTTGAGGGTCTGAACAATAGGGAGAGGTTGAGCAGACTAGGACTTTATTCATTGGAGCGCAGGAGGATGAGGGGTGGTTTTTTGAGGTGTACAAATTCATGAGTATCCCTTGCCAGAGTAGGGGAATCAAGAACCAGAGGACATGGGTTTAAGGTGATGGGGATAAGATTTAATAGGAACCCGAAGGGGTAACTTTTTCACATTGAGGGTGGTGGGTGTGTGGAACGAGCTGCCGGAGGAGGTAGTTCAAGCTGGTACTATCACAGCGTTTAAGAAACATTTCGACAGGTACACGGATAGGACAGGTTTAGAGGGATATGGGCCAAAGGCAGGCAGGTGGGACTAGTGTAGATGGGGTATGTTGGTCGGTGTGGGCAGGTTGGGCTGAGGGGCCTGTTTATAGGCCGTATATCACACTGATCGAGATTCTCTGGCTCCAAGTTGAGGTTGGTCAAACATTTTATTTCATAGAAACAAGGAACTGCTGATGCTGGTTTACAAAAAAAACAAAAAATGCTGGAATAACTCAGCAGGTCAGGCAGCATCTCTGGAGAACACTCAGACTGAAGAATTGTCCCGACCTATCCATGTTCTCCAGAGATGGGCGGCACGGTGGCGCAGCTGCAGAGTTGCTGCCTTACAGCGCCAGATAACCGGGTTCGATCCTGACTCCGGGTGCTGTCTATACGGAGTTTGCACGCTCTCCCCGTGACCTGCGTGGGTTTTTTCCGAGATCTTCGGTTTCCACCCACACTCCAAAGACATGCAGGTTTGTAGGTTAATTGACTTGGTATAAATGTAAAATTGTCCCTCGTGTGTGTAGGATAGTGTTGATGTGCGATGATCGCTGGTCGGCGCGGACTCGGTGGGCCGAAGGGCCTGTTTCCGGTGCTGTATCTCTAAACTAAACTTAAAAACGAAGATGCTGCCAGACCCGCTGAGTTACTCCACTATTCCACTTTGCATTAGTTTTATTTCTAGCCCTTTCCTGTAGCATTAACGTGGAAAATAACTATCCATCTTGTTAGCAAGATCTGAATATATTCTGCTGTACTTCAACTAGCTCTGTGCAATCCACAGGTGCAGATAATGGGAGCTGGATATTTAAGATGGTCTCCTCTCTCCTCTCCCCATCTCTTCCTCCTCCCTTTTGTTCCCTCGCTTTTGAAGAACAAGATTTGTAAAGGTCATTATTTTTGCTGCCAGACCGCGGCTGTGCCCAGCATTGTAATGAACGCTGCCTGGTGGTGCTGTGATTGAGGCTGCAGCATCGCTGGGCCTAGTGGAACTGAGATGATAGAGTTAGCCCCAGTCCGGTCCGGTCCGTTTGCAGTTGGCATCGGAGCAACGGCCGTGGGGGGTCCTGTGTTTGACCAGAGTGGCACCAGTGTAGTTCCCTTCTCTAACTTCAAGTAGCCCTAGCTTCCCCTCTCCCACCATCCCTTCCCCATCCCAGTTCTCCGATCCTCCTGATTAAATTTTACATTCTATGCCTCGTTGTCACCTTCCCCTGACTAACTGTGATCTATTCTACACTTTCCTTGAACTTTGTCCCCTTTGATCTCGCTTTTTTCACACCTTACCCTTCAATAGACAATGGACAATAGGTGCAGGACTAGGCCATTCGACCCTTCGAGCCAGCACCGCCATTCAATGTGATCATGGCTGATCATCCACAATTAGTACCCCGTTCCTGCCTTCTCCCCATATCCCCTGACTCCGCTATTTTTAAGAGCCCTATCTAGCTCTCTCTTGAAAGTGTCCAGAGAACCTGCCTCCACCGCCCTCTGAGGCAGAGAATTAATTCTAGTTCTTCACTGACCTTTGAGTGCACTGGAGAATAGTCCAGTGTTATTCAGCACTTCTAGGCCTAATGGGCTGCATCGAGAGAGGCAACAGTGCCTTATTGACCTATGTACCGAATCGGATCAATGACTTTCTAACTGTGCTGCAGCACAGCAGATTTTTAAATACACTGTTGAATAGGTAACCTAACAAAACAAACATTCAAAATAAAAGGTACACAAAAGTGCTGGAGAAACTCAGCGGGTGCAGCAGCATCTATGGAGCGAAGGAAATAGGCAACGTTTCGGGCCGAAACCCTTCTTCAGACTTAAAAATAAGTTCCGTTTTTGGCGGCACGGTGGCGCAGCGGTAGGACTGCAGCCTCACAGCGCCAGAGACCCGGGTTCGATCCTGACTGCGGGTGCTGTCCGAACAGAGGTTGTACGTTCTCCCCGTGACCGCGTGAGGTTTGGCGTCGAAAGCGGGGCTGATAGAAGTTTATAAAATGATGAGAAGCATAGATAGGGTAGACCTTTTTCCCCAAGGTGGAAATGTCAAAAATTAGAGGGCATGGCAGTAACGGCAGAGGGGCAAAGTTTAAAGGAAATGTATGGAGCAATTTCTTTCACAGCGTGGTGAGTGTCTGGAACAGGCTGCCAGGGGTGGTGGCGGAAGCAGATACGATAGTGGCATTCAATAGGTTTTTTAGATGGGCACATGGACATGGAGGGATATGGATTATGTACAGGCAGAGTTGATCAGTTTAACTTGGCGTCTTATGTGGCATAGGCATTGTGGGTCGAAGGGCCTGTTTCTGGGCTGCACTGTTCAAAGTTCTGTTGGCAAGGCGATGAGGAAAAAAATTGGGAGATATTTGTGCCATTTTATTTGTCGCAGTATTTGCACACTTCATGACGAAACCCACCGCACAACTCTCTTCGTTTTAATCTGAGATCAAATATTTAACGAATACTTCTTCAATGTCACACCACATTTGAGATGGGCGGCACGGTGCTGTCTTACAGCGCCAAATACCCGAGTTGGATCCTGAGTGGCGGGTGCTGCTGTCTGTAAGGAGTTTGTACGTTCTCACTGTGACCATGTGGGTTTTTTCCTCTGGGTGCTCCGGTTCCCCCCCCCCCCCCCACTTTCCAAAGACGTACAGGCTTGGTAGCCTTAATTGAGCTTCAGTAAGTTGTAAATTGTCCCTAGTGTGGGTAGGACGTATACAGGGTTATTGCTGGACGGTGTGGACTCGGCCGGTCGAAGGGCCTGTTACGGTGCTGTAACTTAACTAAAGTCCCTTTAACAAGATGGCGCCATTTTGAGCAACATCTGTGTTTATATAACAATAAGTTATCCCAACTTCTCTTAACACTTCCTTTGGAGGCCATTTTAAGTAGAATACCCTTCGGCGAAATCCCAACAGCTTCTGTTAAATCTCCTCTGCTTCCTGTTCCAGTAGAAATAGTCCCAGTCATCTTTATCTCAAGTCAAGTCAAGAGAGTCTATTGTCATGTGTCCCAGATAGGACAATGACATTCTTGCTTTGCTTCAGCACGACAGAGTATTGTAGGCATAATACAGAACAGATCAGTGTGTCTCTATAGCATAGACCATAATATATACACATAAATAAACAGATAAAGTGCAATAGCTGTTATAGTTCAGAGTTTCACAAAAATGCTGAGAAACTAAGCGGGTGCAGCAGCATCTATGGAGCGAAGGAAATAGGCAACGTTTCGGGCCGAAACCCTTCTTCAACGTTTCGGCCCGAATCGTTGCCTATTTCCTTCGCTCCATAGATGCTGCTGCACCCGCTGAGTTTCTCCAGCATTTTTGTGTACCTTCGATTTTCCAGCATCTGCAGTTCCTTCTTTAACACATAGTTCAGAGTTTGTTTGATGGCGAGTTTAATAGTCTGATGGCTGTGGGGAAGAAGCTGTTCCTGAACTTGGATGCCCAGATTTCAGGCTCCTGTACCTTCTAACTGATGGCAGCGGAGAGTTGAGTGTGTGGCCAGGATGGTGTGGGTCCTTGATGATGCCGGCAGCCATTTTGAGCAGCGACTGTGATAGATCCCTCGATGGTGGGGAGGTCTCATATGATTGTCTCATAGGACAATCTCCATTTCTGTACATCTGGCATTCCTTCAGTTTAGTATATTGTCACGTGTACCGAGGAATAGCAAAACACTCTTGTTGCGTGCTAACCAGTCAGCGGAAAGACAATACATGATTACAATCTAGCCATCCGCGGTGTACAGATCATAAGTGATAGAGTAGAATTAGGCCATTCGGCCCATCAAGTCGACTCCGCCATTCGATCATGGCTGATCTATCTCTCCCTCCCAACACCATTCTCCTGCTTCACCCCATAACCCCTGACACCCGTACTACTCAAGAATCTATCTATCTCTGCCTTACAAATGTCCATTGACTTGGCCTCCACGGCCTTCTGTGGCAATGAGTTCCACAGATGGAGATTTAAGAGTTTGGAGCGGTGTGTGTGTGTGAGTGTGTGTGTGTGTATCTGCGTGTGTATGTGTGTGTATATGCGTGTGTGTGTGTGTGTATCTGCGTGTGTATGCGTGTGTATCTGCGTGTGTGTGTGTGTGTATCTGCGTGTGTATGTGTGTGTATCTGCGTGTGTATCTGCGTGTGTATGTGTGTGTATCTGCGTGTGTATCTGCGTGTGTATGTGTGTGTATCTGCGTGTATGTGTGTATCTGTGTGTGTATCTGTGTGTGTGTGTCCGCGTGTGTATCTGCGTGTGTGTCCGCGCGTGTGCGCGCGTGCGTGCATCCTGGGTTGGGCGCCATCTTGTTATCCAATGTTGTTTGGGGGTGGTGACGATATCCTTTTTTTGGGGGGGGGGTTTGTTTGCAGGTGACATCGTTCAGCACCCTCTCCACGCCGGAACGCAACAACCGCCCGTCGTTCTTCTCCCCTCGCTCCGCCGAAAGACACCCAAAAACAGGATGGCAGAGATGAAGAAGTCTCATTCGGCCAACGACAGCGAGGAGTTCTTCAGACATGGATCAGACATCGGAGACTCGAGGTGTGTCCTGCGCCCTTCACGCGGCTCCTGCTGTTTGCTGTACGGGTGTCGGGGGCTATGGGGGAAGGCAACAGAATGGGGTCAGGAGGGACAGATAGATCGGCGCATGATTGAATGGCAGAGTCGACTTGATGGGCCGAATGGCCTAATTCTGCTCCTATTCCTTGTGACCTTAAACCATGTGCCCGCATTGAAGTGATCAAGAGCCAAGAGTGTTTTATTGTCATATATGTCCCGAATCAGAATTTAATCCACGTTCTCCTATTTTCGCAATATCGCGCTCAGATTTGTGCGTGGCACACCTTTGACTTGCGTGCTTTTTGATTTACGCACTGCGTTTCCAGCGATCTGCTTTTCAAAACTCACTGCTCTTCAAACGTGACCCCCCCCCCCTCCACATAAAACGCGAGGTGCCTGTACATCCTTTCCCCCCTCTCCCTCCTCCACATATCTTTGCCAACATCCTCCTGCCTTGCAGCTTTGAATTTCCTCCCCTCCACCAAAAATTCTTCTAAAACCAAGCATCTTTCATTTTAGTTTGGTTTTAGTAGTAGGCACACAGCATGGAGCCTACGACTCGGTCTCAGTCTGAAGAAGGTCTCAACCCGAAAAGTCACCTTTTCCTTCCTCCATAGATGCTGCCTCACCCGCTGAATTTCTCCAGCATTTTTATCTACCTTCGATTTTTCCAGCATCTGCAGCTCCTTCTTAAACAGCCCGGAAAACAGGCACTTTGGCCCAACATGTCCCATCAACACTAGTCCTATGTTTGGACCATATCCCACTAAACTTCCTAACCATGTACTTGTCCAGATGTCTTTTAAATTTTGTGATAGTACCTGCCTCAACTACCACCTCCGGCACCTCGTTCGCCATACACCCACCACCCTTTGTGTTTACAAAAAAGAAACAAGTTCCTATTAAATCTTTTCCCCCTCACCTTAAACCTATGTCCTCTGGTTTTAGATTCCCATACACTAATTACATTTAGCCGATCAATTCCTCTCATGATTTTGTACACCTCCATTAGATCACCCCGCATCCTCCTGCGATCCAAGATACAGCACGGAAACAGGCACTTCGTCCCACCGAGTCCACGCCGACCATCGATCATCTATCATACTAGTTCTCTGTTATCCCTCTTTCGCATCCACTGCCGATGCACTGTAATGAGCTCTGGACCCCTCCATTACACTGAAGATAGTCACAAAATGCTGGAGTAACTCAGCGGGACAGGCAGCATCTCTGGAGGGAAATGAATGGGTGACGTTCGGGTCGAGACCCATCTTCGGACTGAAACGTCAC